>LQNS02276924.1:3812404-3838458 GCA_001587735.2 Parhyale hawaiensis | reverse complement strand
GCATCCGTTAGGATGTTCTGACATGGCGCTGCATCCGTTAGGATGTTCTGACATGGCGCTGCATCCGTTAGGATGTTCTGACATGGCGCTGCATCCGTTAGGATGTTCTGACATGGCGTTGCATCCGTTAGGATTGTTCTGAAATGACGCTGCGGACCCTCTGACGGAGGGCCATGGCGCTGTGTACGTTGGGATTGTTCTGGCCTAACCTGTTGAGGATTTTTCTGACAAAAGATGGAGGGCTCATTTGATAACTGCGCTCTCCCCAAGCATAAAAACCCTGCCCCCAGTAAACTACGAATGATCGAAATGATGACGCTGCATTGCCGAGCACCAAAGCTTCCCTCCCTGGCTTGGATTAGAACGGTGGATTATGTGATAAGAGTGAGGTAACATCTCTAATCTCTGAGCCACAGGGGGTATTGAAGATACAAGCTCTTGAAAGCTGCAGAAACGGCGGAGCTCTTCCTTTTACCTTTCTCAATGTTTTATCAACAATCTCAATTAAATCTCCGTTGCAATAAATAAATAAGTAAATCAGAGTACTGTCAACAATCATTGCAGTTTTCTCCAAAAAATATCATTTTATTCATCACGTTTCTTTTAGTTACACGTGAGCTTTGGCCATAATTGGTAAACCTAGCATAGTTTCATTTCTGAATCTCAGGTGACCCGCTGGGGTCCCTTCAGTAATTTAGATATGGGTTATGGTGAAGTCAACTTTACCGCACCCAGTACTTGTAAGCCCACACGCACTGGTTTGTGCTGCAGACACAGGCCAGCTAGCCCCAGCGAAGCATACGACCGCAGTCGACCACAGGGCGTCTAGAGCTTTGGCATCGCTATTTAATTGCCCTTCTATCCCTCTACATTTTTGGCTGGGGTCAGTACCCCCACAACAGCACCCAGACCGATCTGTGACTCAGCACGTCAAGCGCCCCAAAGAACTTGCCTGCTGAGCCAAAAAAAAAAAAAAAAAATTAGGCAGTAAGTCACCTTAGCACGTTGAATTTCTTTTCCAGCTTCGAATAATTCCAAAACTACTTGTTATAGAGTTTTGAAAATGAGCTGAATTGGTTTGTAAGAGAACTTTATCTCCATATATCGATATAAAGTTGGACTCAATATAGGCATAAAACCTATCTATACCAAATTTCCTCCAAGTTAGCATTGGAGCTCAATGAAATTTCCGGCTACTGTGCCCTCTGCTGCATAGGACACGTCATCCATATCTGAGTTGCCCCACCTCTAGTATAATATCACTGTTACTTATGCCTGGAAATGGTATAGTGACTGTAAACTCGCTCATATGAAGTATATACCGGTAGGTCGTCTCGGCGATCATCATGCCTTCCGAAACCATTTTCATTAGTACCCGCAGGTGGCTTGTGTTGAAGATTCTTTCCATAGCTCCTGTTTTGGTACTTACTGTTCCCATGCGTGGTGAACTTCGGACAATACATTCTCTATTTTCCTTCCATCGCGCTGAATGTTGCTTAACCCTGCAACGCTCAGCGTATTTCATAGCGCATGAGCCACTACATTCCTACTACTAGAGATGTGATAAATATATCTATATCATAATATCTGCATTAATCCGAAGGTAGAATTGTGAATATGGATCAATGACTTTGTTTTAGCTAGCCTTTCCTATTATTAGACTTAAATGCATATATGAGCACAATTATCAAAGCGTGTGTGCTTTTTATTCCACCGGTGAGATATTACCGGCATGATCCGTGCATGATGCTCGTCCAAACTACTTTTGCTGTGTGCAAATTTAATTCAAATTGTAACGGTTAGTAGCACTTACCAATTATTCTAATAATTCCTTTCAAACTAAGTACAATGTAACAAGCAAAGGAAGCTGAGCATGAATTAACACGCTCTTGTTATCTCCCTGTTAGACCAGAGCATGTCTATGCTGACTGCTGCCGCAAATAAACAAACAGACATCAAAAGGAGCTATAGCAATTCATCTTGTTGACCTGCAGTGTTGCATTTTCTAATGGAGATGTCTTGAAGGATGGATGGTATTTTTTTCTTGAGTGTTGTAACCGCTATTGAATGATACAAGATCCCCTCGTAACTTAGAAGTCTATTTATCTTTGCTGTTTCCGTTTCTTCAGTGCCCGTTTTCTGAGATTAGTGCCACTTTGGATTCCGAACTAAAATAAAGGCTTGTCGAGATATGGCTTCTGGTTTGTGGTTCCAAGGCAACCCTGGCGTTTTCTAGCGTAATATTATAACAGTTGGGTCCTATTCATGAATGCTGTGCGTTACCGCCTCACTGTGTGCAGCTTACCAATAAAAATTGAATGAAAAGACGATGCTAACGACAGCAGTGATGTTTTCACGTGTCCCCCCTCCGTAGGCACTTGTGATGCACTGCGATATACGAAGGATTTTTACTGTAGCTGCTGGCCCGTTATGGCCTATGTGTTAGCACAAGCGTCCGCAATCTCTCTGTGTGGGAACAGCGAATAGAACCTTGGCATATATGATTTTCTTGTTACATCAACAACGGTTGACTATTTTTTAGCACGATTGTAGGTAAATCTCCACCTGCGCTATAAAGGATGAATAAAAAATAAATGCTGAAAATCGTTCTACTCGCATCAAGATGGCGTTTACACAAAACAAACTTTATTATAATACTTCCACTTTTGCAGGATACCCAATTTTCAAACGTCAAGGTAGATGGCGCACTGGAATATCCATATCATTTACGGAGATTCCTTAGTGTGGCGCCTGGCGTACCTATTATTTCCGCTCCCCCACAACCCGGGAATCCAAAACCGGGAATGGAGCACGCGGCAGAAACTCTGACAGTAACGGAGGTGTTAGTGAAGTAAGTAGTCGCTGTTTTGGTGGAGAAGGCAGTTGACCAAACGGTTAGGAGCTTGCGGGCGTCGTCCTGCCTCGTGTTGAAGAGAACCTTCTCGTTTTCTGAACTGTCAGCATTTCCGTCTATTGAGCTGTTCAGGATGGCGTCGATGCTGTGTTTCTCGGCAGCTTTGCGGGAAAACCGACGTAATTTCTTCCGTCGTCCTGAGCACGCTCCTGTGGGCATAGCTGTGGAGAAATGCGAGAAATTATTTAATAATCTAAATAAATATTTCATGTACACTCAGCTAACAGTATGCACGTATGCACTAGTGGCACAGGTATCGAATGGATTTGCCCAATTAAAAAAAGTCAAATGAATGCTTCCCTTCTGCATGATGCTAGTTGTTAGTAGGCCATCAAGGTGAAAAAATATTTTGTATGAAACCTATATTTTGCTCCAAGAAATGGTGTAACTTTTCACTTGGCATGACAAAAATAAAAATTTAGTTTATCTCCATTCCCAATGTAGAAATTGCATCCAATGCAATAAAAACGAAGCAATGAATTAAATACTATTCCCTACTCCGTATGCGAAGGCGTGTTTAACATAGAAACTAACCATTAGTTTCTTTAATATTTGTCTGAACACTGTGTTCACAGATGCCTAGTAGGTTCGTCAGTACTCACCTGTGTAGCAGGCAGCAGAGAACGTAGGTACTCACCTATGTAGCAGTAAGCTGGGACCGTAAGTACTCATCTACAGTATGTAGCAGTAAGCTGGGACCGCAGGTACTCGCTAATGCAGCAGGTAGCCGGGATAAGATGTTTTCACCTGTGCAGCAGGTAACCAGGACGCAATTTTTTTCTCCTGAACCTTTCAGCAAGTACAGTCTAAAGGCAGCCAATGGCGTGGCAGGTCACAAGTCACAGTGAGAGGGGCGAAGGGTGATGGTTTGTGATGGTGTTACACTCAGATGCATACCTTGAAAAAAACTATGTAAATTCACAATTTACGTGCCATGAAGTTTATTCTCATTATTAATAGGCATCGATTAAGGTGTGTGATGTACTTGAACTTCGTTTAGATGTGAGCAGCAAGTGAAAATTGCTAGTGGGCTAGCAGCTTGTATTGAGTCTCTGTGTATTTTATGTACATGCTACAGGGAGTAAATGTCACCAAGCATTGCGCGCAATGCCTCTCACCCATACATTAAATAGATAGGTTTGCTTTAAGCTGTGTTAGATTAGGCCAGTTTCTGTTAGTTCAGTGGAGAGTAATGATAGAGACAAGCGTGCATAACTAGAAAAGTTTACAACATTTACTTTCTGATGTCTTACATACGTTATGTTCGCAGTTCTGTATTCTCTAACTTGACATAACTCAGCCTAGCCGTGCCTAATCTAACCTGAGCTAACGCAATTCTTGTTGAACCCTAATACCATGGCATAACCTACCCTATTTAACCTACACATATGTAACTTAAGTGATCCCTTTTCTGAACCGGTTGATTCGTCTCACTTATTGCCGAAGCAGTATACTGGGTTCTGCTTGTTCGTTGTAACACACATACACACATTGTATGTAGACACTGGTCAGTTGATACAGGAAATTGGTGGCGCATTACGCTTACGGTGAATTAGGTTAAGAAAATGTTTAGGCACTGTACGTTCAAATAAATCACAATAAGCGTTCTATATGTTCTCATATCCTTGACGATGCACTTACAAAATTGTACTCACACTATTCAGATGTACTATAAGGAAATTAATGGTTTCGATGCATGATGAGCGCCCTTCAACTTAACTTAAAGCTCGTTCGATTAGGACATAAACTCAATGTGCTTAGCTTAAATCAAGTGGGACTAAGAGCGTGTTCGATCTGGGATTCTGCATTAAGTCAAGTAGGTTTGGCTTAGATCGACTTTCAGGTCCCAATCGAACACGCCCTAACAACTTTTATTGATGTCAATTGATCATCAATGGACATCAATAAAGGTATGTTATGTACTTCAACTTGTCTTTAGAATTGAAATGCGTGTGAAAGGTGCATGCGTATATTATACACTGGTCTGTGTGCACATGATGCGTACGCGCCTAGTGTCTCTAGCCATAGTTCAGTTAAGACTGTAGATTGGCAACTAATTACCGCTCGTGGAAAAGCTGGGTTAGAGAAAAAGTGCTGCTTTTTTCGGCCCTTAACAATGGACTTATTTTACGCCTACACTATTACGAAGTAAAAAATTTGAAGGTCGCGCTACGACACACGGCCAAATATTCAACACGACAGAACTACAAGACAATTCAGCGTAGATTATTAATCATCTTTGGTCGCTTCTAACACCTACAACACGATTCAAAACGACGAAGCTAAAGTTCCTGTCAACGGTTCCGGACAAGTTAAGTCAAGTGGGCTTGACTTAGCTCGAGTTTTAGGTCCAAAAGCTAACACGCTCTTAGTCCTGCACTCCTACTTGATTTAAACAAAGCACAGTGAGTTTATGTCCGAATCGAACGCGCTTTAAGTTAAGTTGCAGGGCGCTCATCATACATCGAAACCATTCATTTCCTTATAGTACATCTGAATAGTGTAAGTACAATGTAAGTGCATCGTCAAGGGTATGAGAACATATAGAACGCTTTTTGTGATTAATTTGAACGGACAGTGCCATAACATTTTTTAACCTAATTCGCCGTAAGCGTATTGTGCCACCAATTTCCTGTATCAACTGACCAGTGTCTACATACAATGTGTGTGTATGTTACAACGAACAAGCCGAGCCCAGCGTACTGCTTCGGCAATAAGTGAGATAAATCAACCGTTTCAGAAAAGAGTTAATTTAAGTCAGATATTTTTAGGTTAGATAGGGTAGGTTATGCCCTGGTAAATAGGGTTTAGCAAGGATTGCGTTAGCCCAGGTTAGATTAGGTACGGCTAGGCTGAGTTATGTCACGTTAGATAATGCAGAACTTAGAACATAACCCGTGTAATATATCAGATCAAAAAGTAAACGTTGTAAACTTTTATAGTTATGCACGCATCTCTTTAACATTAGTCTCCATTGAACTAACAGAACTTTGCCTAGTCTAACGTAGCCTAAAACAAACCAATCCATTTAATGTATGAGTGATTCCATTCACTAATTGGCTAGGCATTGCGCGCAATGCTTGGTGACAAAAACTCTCTGTAACAGGTACATAAAATACACAGAGGCTCAATATAAACTGCTAACGCATGAGCAAGTTTCATATGCTGCTCACATCTAAACAAAGTTCAAGTACATAACACACCTTAATCGATGCCTATTAATTATGAGAATAAACTTCACCGCAGGTAAATGGTGAATTTGCATAGTTTTATCAAGGTACGCTTCTGAGTGCAACACCATCACAAACCATCACCCTTCACCCCTCCCACTGTGGCCTGTCACCTGCCACGCCATTGGCTGCCTGAGACTGTACTTGCTGAAAGGTTCAGGAAAAAATTAGTAACCGGGACTGTAGGTACTCACCTGAGTAGTCAGGCGCTGCTACCCTGATTATAGAATACTCACCGGTGGAGCAGGTAGCCGGAGCTGTAGGTACTCACCGGCGTAGCAGGTAGCCGGAACCGTAGACGTAGTGAACGACAACTTGAACTTGGTGGTGGTGACGTACTTCGCCCACAGGAACAGTCGCTCTGCAGCAAAATTTGAGATGCTGTTCACATGTGTTATTGGAGCATATGCAATATTAAATGGGGTTTGTTTCAGCAGCTCAACATCAATAAGGTCGTTTCACCACAAATGCCTTACCGTTATTTTTTAACAAGCACGGGCACTTTAGCTTGAATCTAATGTAGAAAACTAAAGATAACGCATGAGAAGAAAAACAAAGCAAATGGGATCCCGGTATACACATAAAGAAACCTTTCATCTCATGTATTCAATAGTAAGACTTTCCTAACAACCTTCTAAATGAGGCGACTTTCAGAAAATTTTGTATTTCAGATTTGTAGAAGGAACTAATTTACTTTTGTTTTCGAGCTCGAATTTTCGCGTATCTAATTCCTTGTCGCTCAGCTCATCAATATTCTTTAATTTTATCCTTGGGAACGTTAAGGATGGACCAACCAACAAGATAACCAAATATCAAATGTGTTAACTTTCGATGATGTAGCTAGGGTGTGTTCGCTTGGGGCGTGAAAGACGATCTAAGCCAAGTCCACTTCGCTTATGTTGTCCGAAACTACTGAAAGGCTTCGACCCGTTTAGTCAAGTTTCAGACGTTGAATCCAAATTGGTCACCTGTACCTTCTAAGAACTCAATTCGCTCCCTAAAATGCATGTAAATCCAGTCGGTTCAACATAATAAGGTTGCTTCTAAGAACTGCAAAACGAATCAAAGTGACGAAGTTGAAGTCCCTGTCTGCAGGTCCGGAAAGCTAAGTCGAATGGACTTGGCTTCGATCGAATTTTGCGACCCAATTATACGCGTCTGTAATAGCGCTTGGCAGGTGAATTCTATTGGTGCAGAAAATTGACTGTAGAGAATAGTATAACAGCCTGCAATCATTTGCTTCAGCTACAACCAGAAGCGTAGTCAGGTTGTCTTAACCACTATATTCCGGATAGGGCAGAGCAATGCTCTAATATTGCAATGAAAATCTCTATTGATCAATAAAAAAATAAAGTGTAGCAATTTCGTAACCGCTTCCAAAGAAATTAACGTAGAAATGAAATACAAAAGAGGAGAAAACAGCAGCTCCTGAAGTAATCCTACGCCGTTAATCGTCGAGAACCAGAGAACAGAAAGGAAGGTTAGTGGAAAACCAAGTATCCGAAGATCAGCAGAGCAGGAGACTACCTGACACGTGGCCCCCAGGCCCATACGGTACGACTATGCATCTTGTCAGTATTTACTTGAACTCATCATATGCTAAGGCCATCCTAAAGGTACAATCGCATTTCTGAGCAGATGTTCAGCTGCGACAGTTGGCACCATGAACTACGTACAAAGTGAGCGTCTGGTCGTCAGTTGAGCTTGCGATTGCATAGTGTGACCCCGACATAAGCGTATACAGTTTTTGTGGAAGCAAAGACTAAAAAGATAAACAACATACAAAAATTACCATGCCTGTCCACTCGCTTATATTCGTCAGTTTCCTGTCGATTGGCGTCCCCAGTAGCGAGTTCGAGTTCCGCCTGCCCTCCATAGTCAGCCGCTGTCACGGTAGCCTCATTGCTCACTTTTGCACCGTCAGCAGTGACGTCACGCCTGCCACTGCCGCCGTAGCTCTCTATTGGCTCTGCCACGTCACCCACCCTTGTCTTCTCTACAGTCTTTGGTGGAGCCAATGGCAGGTCTTCAGCACCGGCGTAGTTAACCAATAGCAAAGCCACTATTATGACGTCACGGCACCAAAACGCCATCTGTTATGTGAAACACTTTCTTAGGAACTGCATATACCATATGGCCAATCATTTAGTGTAGGGATTCTTAAACTTTTTTTCAATGAAAGACCACTGTTATTACATAAAATAAGCTGAGGACCCCCTCACATGTGTTAACCAAAAATATATATATATATAAATATATTGTACGTACTGTTTCATAATATTGAGAGTCATGGAAAACTGTTTATAAATGCCTTAACTGAGATGCAAGTATAACTTCAGCTTTAATTAGCAATTGTGATATCGAAACATGAGACAACAATACAAATAATGTGTAATGCGACAATAAGAGTTCAAAAACATCCATGAAATTCCCATGAAAAATATTTCCAGAATTCCCTCTCCTTCTGTTTCATTAATATCAGATGTCTTTTGCTTATTAATGTGAAGGACTGGTCTACCTCCCAGTGCACAAGATCTCTATTATGGCATGGATAAGAGGCACCCTCTGAGGTCATCTTCCACATGCATCCGAGCCCTATACTTTGTTTTTATGGCTGTCAGAGCTGAGAAAGATAACTCGGAGATATAAGTAGTTGGAAATGGAAGCAAAATATTCGAAGCTGCAGCCAAGCGTTGAGGATATTCCTCTTTGATAGAAGCTGGAAAGTCAGTATGTTCACTTGACGAAAACAGATCCTCTGGCTCCCACCGCACGACAGCTCCAACAGTTCTTCCTCTGCCATTGCACCAGTGTTGCCAGAGGGCTCTCACGGAAATCGACCGCATCCACCTTAAATTCGGTAAATTTTGTCAACCCCCGGTCAAAGTGCCACGGACCCCACTGTGACAACCCCTGACCTAGTGAATTTAAACCTTAAACGCTTTTTTTAATTGGCAAAGCTTCTCAGTGTCAACTTACTGTATTTGCGTTTGATTTTTTCGTAATACATTTTAATAGTACTAAATAATTTTAAAGATCGTGAGTGTATGTTTGACTGAACATAAATTTGTACTTATATATTGTATATGTCAATATGTGTCTAAATTTAACTTTTTTTCGTTACCTCCCACATCAAGCGCTTGACTGGGGGAAATTCATCTGCTGAGACGTAGTGCATTAGGTTAGCCGCGGTCCGTTGGGGTAAATGAGGTATGCTGAGTTAGATAATGCATGTTAGGTTGGATGAAAAACGTTAGTTTAAATGTGAAACAGAGCAGATTACACTAGCATAGTTAAGGTTTGTTATATGATAGACTGAAAAATCACTAGATAACTTTGGATTTTCTACAGGTCCCGCTAGGTATGAGTAGGGCTGCTCTCCGAGAGTACGAATTTCCTCCATGGAAACGTAAGACTAAAGAAATGATTGACAGACAAACAGACTGTCGGATCAACATGACAATTTAATCATTTGCTCCTCGGGCATTCCTAACAATTCCTGTAAATTTAATGAAGATCCATAAAAAGCTTTTCAGTTACATTGCTAAATGATAAATAAACCTCTCCAAAAGTACCTATTACCTCTATGGTGGAGATAATTACAATAATATATCGTAAGGACAAATATAGCAACTGTAGACATAGCACAAACACACAGCTAACAGCGTAGCACTACCTCCATCGACAACAGTCTGTAAGGCCCTGAGCCCCGAACAGATACATCTTAAGGAGCTCACGGTAAACCCACACTGTCACCTATGCATCCTTGCTTTCGCTTTCGTACAGCGAACTATAACTACTAAGATACAATAATAAAAAATAACGACGGTATTTAATAATAATAGCTGCAATATGATCCATTTGCTCCACACCAATAGGAGAGATATTAATTTGGGCGGGATCAGTTTCTTGTCGATTAGTGTTCAGTCCATCGGAAGAGCGCAATAGTTCTTAGTGCTGAGGTATGATTGATTGGCCCACTTCAACCTAAATAAGCTGATTTGATTAGCTTTTATACATTCCAAAATCCCATCTTGAGAGCTCTCTCCTTAGCTTTAGATACCTAGGTCATGCAGACGTGTATCACCAATCACATTCATCGTCATCCCTAAGAGTGTGCGTGAAAGAATTAACAAGGAGGTAGAAATATCCACAGGTTACAATATTCTCACCGCTAATGTTGACGAGGAGTCTATGTCTGGAGTGGTGCTGTAGAGTCAGCTCTTAAGTACTCTTTCCTTTTGCTTTTTCTTACATGTGCTTGCGTCAGAATTCTATAGATTTCTTTTTACCATAGCTTGGGTCCAATAAAATGAAGGTATGGGTATCCCAAAAAACAAAGCAGTAATAACTAGAATATGTGGAACGAGTGATGGATAAGAGGAAACAAGTGATTTTTATTTCTTTTACAGCAAAGAAAACCAAGTTGAATTTGACGTTGAGCATTTACATTTTTCTCATATTTTCATGACTTATATCAGTAACAAAATGCAACTTGCAGTTAGATCTTTTATTAACTAACAATTCGAAAATATTGCTCAGGAGTACGCAACCTTCATCTTATAGGAAACTTTTTCATCAATATATTCATGCCATATAGTATGTAAATAATTATAAGTTATGCATTGAAAGTCAGGCAGTGTTTCATTCCCCGAAAACTTCACCTATAAATGTTTATAGCTTGGATATTGCTAAGGCATTTGTTAAGGCAGAACACGGCATTATGAGACAAATACTTTACCGTGTGGGAATCAGTGGAAATTTTCTCCAGTAACTTGAAGCATTTCCATCAAATAAATCCGAAAGTGTAATTATTAATAACAGGTATCTTCACGACATTGGTACCGCAGGGAAACGTTCTTGGACCTATACTTTTTCTCATCTTGGTCAATGATATGGGGTAAGTAGCCCTTCTTCATTAGATGACATAAGGCTCATACTAAAAATTACATGATCAGTGACAGACGTGTACGCTTTGCAACTAAATTTGGCAAGTTTCTTCCTCTGGTTGATACAAAATAACATGACCTATAATGAAAAATAGTTTGTACTACATACTTAGATATGGAAAACACTCCACCCCTATGGTGATAGGCTTGAATTTGAAAGACTTTTAAGAGATTTTAGGTCTGAGAAGGGAAGACGATGCAACATTTGAAGAACATGTAATTAGAATCATTGCTTTGGGAAGAATATGTAGCATATGGGTTTTATGAATTTTCTCATTATGAGGCGAAGATGTAATACATACCGTAAAGAAGCAATTAGTAAACTATTCAGGATATAAACTAATTCACTGCTTTTGATGCCGAGTACAAGAAAAAAAAAACGAGATCTACTCGATGCTATTCATAGATCGTTCACTTCCGAAATTCGAAGTATGCAGGAGCTTGAATATCATAAACGTCTACCCAGTCTCCATTTGCTTTCAATACAACGAAAATTGGAGTCATTCACTTTCATGTATTCTTCGATAATTCTGTCACATATCACTGTGAATGTGAACGAACGTGTTTCTGTCAGACACATGGAAAGGGTTATAGAAGGACTTGCGAGGTACGCATACCAAACAGAGATTGTGGCCCTCCTTGCAGAGGGCAATGTTGTTCAACAAAACCCCTCGACACATTCGCAATGCCACTTGTGTGGCATTCATAGTATTTAAAAATTGCTTGACTCTTATAAAAAAAGAAAGCTGGATAAACCAGCGATCAGCAGTTACTGGCACTGTTTAGATAATGCCCTGCTGGCTCTCCTTTTGGGAGCAAACGGTGACCCCACGGAAGCGAATGAATACCATGACTGCACTCTTGGAGTGGCGTGAATAACGCCATCTGGACTTTGTCTAACGACTCCCAAGGTATTAGATATTATCAATGCCATTGCTACTTCCGCCAAGGAGGTTATGTTTTCGTCGAAATTGTATTTCTGTCTGTTTGGCTATCTGTCTGTTTGAATATTACAAAGATAACTCAAAGAGTTATGGACGGAGCTAAGAGACCAAGTTTTGGTGCTGATGGAAAGAATATCATGGTTTCAGAACCAATCTGAATTTTCTTAACGATGTCTTACTTGTCGGAGGCATGCGCTCTTAGAGTGCTCTAGTTTGTTACCTCCGCCAAGGAGGTTATGTGTCTATTTGTTTATCACCAAGGTTACTCAAAAAGTTATGAACAGATCCTTGTGAAATTTATAGGGATTGTTAGGCATGTTAACGGTAACAGATGATTAACTTTTGATGAAAATCCGTTCATCAGTTTCTTTATTTGTTTATCTGTCTATTTTTTCTCTGCGCCATTACTCAAAAAGTTATGGGCGGTTTTTCATAAAATCTACATGGATTGTTGGTGTATTACGATAGGTAAATAACCAAATTTTTGTGATGATCTGTTGGTTCATTCATTATTTTGTTTGTTGGTGTGTTTGATATTATGCCTGTTAGCACAATAATTCAAAAAGTTATCAATGGATCTTTATGAAATTTACAGGACTTGTTAGTAATGCTAAAAGTTATAAATGGTCGAATTTTGGTAATGATCAGTTTTTACGTTTGTGTGTTTGACTTACAGTAAGTTTGCCATAATATTTGTTAGCAGCATAACTCAAAAAGTAATTAACGGATCTTCTAGAAAATTACAGAAATTTTTAAAGCTATTGAAAGGCATAAATAATTAGATTTTATTGTTGATACGAAGAAAATTAAAGTTTCAGAATCAAATTTGAATTTTTCGATATTGTTGCCTTACTTGGCCTATGTATGCGCTTTCAGAGTGCTCTCTAGTTTATCTATTTGAATATGTATTCCTTATTATTATTTACTTTTAATGACTACTGTACCATCTTATTTATTACCCAAACTCGCTGATAACTCAGTTTCTCAGTGGATATGGGCCGTGGGAACATTAGGTCATATATCGTGTAAAGAGAATTTGTTGGCTTTCTTTCGTAAAAAATTTTTCGGTGCTTTCCTCCTGCCCATCAATGGTCTTACAACCAGGTACTTAATTTTTCTGCAAGATTCCTCTTCTTCTGAAAACCCGCGCCCTTATCATTACAGCCGAAAAGTAATGAAAAACGATAACTTATGATCTGCCTCATCAATCTCTTTTGAAGAAAAGGAAGGAGTACCTGAGTGCTGCCACATCAGCGCTGCAGCAGACGGAGGAAGAGCACCAGCAGCGGCGGTAAGACAGGTGCTAAACGAAACAAATCCTAGTTATTCTTTGCTAATTCTTTTACGCAGGCTGCCGGGGTGACATCGGTGCGCCATAACCATTTGAAACTTCACCCAAAGAGGCGGATAGGAAGGTCAAGGCTGAAGTTCCGGATATAGTGAAGCTGATCGAATTAAATTATCTAGATCGTAATGAACGAAAAGATCTCGATATGAATACTTAGCAATAGTCCCCATATATATATATATATGGGATGCCTTGAGGCTTGGGTGTGCTCGTCGAGTAATACACGGATGGTTACTAGGCCGGAAACAAAGAGTGTTTCGAGAAAACTCAGTGGGACTAAAATGAAATTTAGCCGGGACCGCATGTAGCCAATTTACGTCACATTGACGAGTCAAAGTATTTGTTGGTCATACGTCAGGCATTCCTAAGTTGAGTTATTAATCTTAGCCAAAAATATAAGCAGTGGTATATCCCTGGAGCGACAGAAAATATAGAAACTGTTATTATCCAAACTTTCTGTACTTGGCGACTACGGTACCATTTTACCGTGATTTGTGTATGGGTTGAAAGCATTAGTGTGTTGATGTTGCCCTGAATTTATAGATTTGATACTTCCTGGTTTTCTCGGAATCTATTTGTGAGGTGACTGCTGCCACTACTTCTGCCTGATGCAAAACAGGCTGCATAAAGTAGGCAATTGTAGATGTCCAACGACTTTTTAATGATGTACGCCCCATAAGTGTTTTCACTTTCAGTAGGCGTATTCTCTAACCAACTGACGGTAATTGTGAATATTTCAACTGTTGATTTGTAAATTGAGAGAAGAAATAAAGGTGTAAAGGTATGAAGGTATAAAACGTGCAACTCAAGTAGCTGGGAGTAAAGAGCGGGAGATTGCATGAATTAAGTAAAAAAATACGGTGATATGTTTAGATATGTTTTGTAACGAGCACTGTGAACTGACTATGAAGTGTAAATAAGGCTTGACTTAAGAAAAAAAGTTAAAACAGGGCGCCATACCGGCCCAGATCTTACCTCTTTTGCTCTGAAAGTTTCCACCACTGTTTCCACTGGAATTTTCTATTGGTAATTATTTGTAGTTCATTTAGTATATGTACTCTTCGTTTATTCATGTGTCTAAGGGATAAACTTCGCAATTTACGACGATTTTTCTGACGAATTTAATTAAATACCCATACGCTGCTCAGCAGCACTGTTCGTCGATGTGACATCATTGATCCCGTCACTGTTTGGGGCTAGTTTCACGTGAGTCTTCCCGTTACGCTCTTTGCTTCCTGGCGGAGACCTACTCTCTCGGAGAGCAGCTCAAGTTTGAAACCTATGAAGGCTTGTGCATAAAATAAAATACGATAGAAAGTGTTTGAATAGCAACCATTTGATGCTCCTCTCAGCTACATCCTGTAATATACTAACTCAGAAGTGGTTTGTAGATGAATGTTTCACTTTCACAGATGAAGTTCGGGTGCCGTGACGTCACACTAGCGGTGTCGCTATTGGTCAGCTGCGCCTTCACAGAAGATCTCCCATTGGCTCAAACAAAATGTGTAGATCAGATAAAGATCAATGGTATAGTCTTACCAATACAATGTTACGGCAGCAGTGGAAAGCGTGACGTCACTGCAACTGCTACTACAAAATTTAACAACAAAGCTATAGTGGCAACTACTGGGTATGAACGCCAAGCAAAATTGAGCACCGGTTTTGGACACGTCACTCGATACACAACAAAGGAAAATTTGCGAGACCACAAGAGAGGTAATCTCTGTAGATTTTGTTCGGACGTGTGAGTCAGTTTGTTTGAATGCGAGGTAATATGTGTTTGTTCCAGAGAGAAAAATCAGCGTGGGCTAAGCGAAATCTAACAAAATGTTACCCAAGTATGATAGTGCTGCCATTTCTCTATTTTTTCAGTAAGTTAGCAAGCGAGTTTACTTCTTCCTCGAGTGGTTTTGAGCTTAAGACCTTGTAATGTGACGTGCGCCACCAAACGAGTGCAGGAATCCCGCTGGTGTGTGTTTGTGTTTTTTTTTTTCACGTGGCGGGCTCACGGAAATGTCAGCAACTGTTTCCACAACCCATGTATCTATTGGTAGCTGGGTGCCCTAGGTAGTGATGCTATTAGAATAATTGTGGCTGGTTTTCCGCCATAATTTCTACTCGAGGGCTCCTATACAACATGTATTCTGTCTCTGGCAACAATCATTTAACTCACATTCGCAGGAAAGGCTTCCAAGTTTTTCCAAACTCTCACGGCTGTGACGCTTTCAGATTTTCATTGGATCTTAGTCTGTGGATGAGCCAGTCGTTCGTGATAGACAAGCTCCTCTTTGTATCAAATTTTGGTTTTGAATGGTGTCTGATAATTTTAGATGAGCTTAGTTTTTCCTTCGTCAGTCGTCCAAACAGGAAAACCACATTCGGCCGTCGTCCAGATTAGTTGCTTGCTCTCAGAAAGTGAGCAGCACTTCTCCCTTTTTTTTTTTTGACTGAAGAGTTTGAAGCATATACTTCGATGCCAATATTGCCTTAGGTTAAGACTATGTACACGTGGCCCTTAAATGCAACATTATTTTATTACATTGTCACTCCAAGGCCTCTTATAACCTTCTTTCATTTACGACCATCACTCGTTGCATGTGATGAGTTAAAAGAATGTTAGTTTTCACAATATCTTCGCTCAGAGTTGTATAATTGTTATATATTCGCTATGAACAGGTAGTGTTTTAATCTAGCTAAACGGCATGAACGACTTTCGTAGCAGGTACAATGAAAACTAGAGCACTCTGTGAGTGCATACCTCCTCCAAGCAAAACAGTGGTAACGAAAAATTCAAATGAGCTCTGAAACCACGATTTTCTTTGTATCAACACCAAAATCTGATCCCTTGTACCTTTTGATAATATTAACAGTGTCCTTAATTTTCTTGGAGATCTGTTCATAACTTTTTGAGTTAAGCTGCTAACAAACATTTTAGCAAACATAAGTCAAACATACCAACAGAAGAACCGATTATCATCAAAATTTTGTCAATTATGTCATTTAACATTACTAACAACTCCTGAAAATTTCATAAAGAGCCATCCATAATTTTTTAGTCATTGCGCTAACAAACATGTTAACAAACATTAGTCAAACTCACAAACGGATCTACCGATCATCACCAAATTTTTTTTCAATTAAGGCTTTTAACATTACTAACAACTCCTGAAAATTTCATAAAGATCCATTGATAATTTTTGAGTTCTTGCGCTAACAAACATTTTAGCAAACATTAGTTAAACACACAAACGGACCTACCGATCATCACCAAATTTGATCAATTATGTCTTTCAAAATAACTAACAACTCCTGAAAATTTCATAAAGATCCATTTATAGTTTATTGAGTTATTGCACTAATAAACATAAAATCAAACACAACGACGAACAAACAAACAGATCATTGGAAAAATTTGATTATTTACTCTCTGTAATAAACCCAACAACTCATGCAAATTTCATGAAAATCCGTCAATTACTTTACAAGTTAGGGCACTAACAGAAAATAGTCAGACAAACAAGCAAACGGATGGATATATCTTTACCAAAAGTTGATCATCTGTTTCTCCTGACATACTTAACAATCCTTGTAAATTTCGTAAATATTGGTTCATAACTTTTTGAGTTATCTTGATGACAGACAGAAAGACAGATAGACAAACCCGACGAAAAATTTACCTCCTTGGCGGAGGTGAATATTCACGTGTCGTCAGGAGAGGAATAGGAGACTGTGTAGTAACATTTATACATATTTTCTCCTATCAACAACAAGGTGTAAGAGTACATCATAAAACACAGCGCCTCTGTGATCTCTGTATAGAGCACCGGCTGACTCGTGAATACCTTAGTTTTTGAGTTACACTTTGGGTTCTGTTTAACAAAAATACTTAATTCGGGCCATCCCACATATTGCTTGCGAGTACCCAGGCCATCATATACAGAGGTAGCTGAATTTATGTCGCATAAAGACGGCCTCTCCAACCAACACTTATAATATCCAGGAACTTGGCCTACCCACCCTTTCGAGCAAATCTGGTCTCTGGCAACGGCTGAACTCACGCCAAGCAATTAATAAATTTCCACTGCATAGCGACTGTGCCTGTGGGCGAGATACGCACCACCACCAAGTTCAAGTTGTTGTTGTTGACTACCTCTACGATTCCGGTTACCTGTTACACGGGTGGGTACTTGCTGAGCCAAGTTCCGGCATACACTACGATAACAAATTGATTTTAGAATGACCTGCATCTAGAATTCCATTGAAGAAAAAGTTTTTCCATACTGCGGATGTTTCTTTGGAGTTTAAAAATTTACTGAATTCTCATTTAAGAAGACTACCAGATAGACCAGCGGTTACGTGCACTGTGGAGATAATTCGCTGCTGGCTTTCTCTTTGGTCGCAAAATGCGGCACCACAGAACACACCCAGCAGAGCGACTCCGAAGACCCTCAACGATGCTTAAGTATTGACTACGACGAGTGAATAGAATTTCGTGAAGAAATCTATAATTTTCTAGTTACTTTCTATAACATCAGTTAATTGGTAATTAAATTCAAGAAAGGTAAAAGGTATCATTTATTTTATGACGGAATGAGACTGATGGAACCATTTTAGCTTTTCACCGTTCGATGCAATGTAATGCAATACCATGCACATACATAGCAGTATTAATCAGCGGATACCTGCATATTTACAAGCTTCAGTTCAGCTTACGTTAAACCACCACTCTTCATAACTAAATGTTTTAAGTTCACTTAACTTATCATAAACGCTTTTGTTGCTTGAGTGCGTCCTATAAGGGATTTTTGGGTGATATTTCCGAACTAGAGCACTCTGAGAGTACATAACTTCGCCAAGTAAGGCAGCGGTAAAGAAAATTCCAATCGGCTCTGAAGCTATGATTTTTTTTTTTTTGTATTAACAACAAATTCTGATCACCTGTGGCGTTTGCTAGTATTAACAGTGTCAGTAATTTTCTTTGAGATCCGTTCGTAACTTATTGAGTTATTGTGCTAACAAACATTTAACAGACATAAGTCAAACACACAAACAGGCCAACCGACCATCACTAAAATTTAATCAATTATGTCTGTTAATATTACCAACAATTCCTGAAAATTTCACAAGGACCCATCAATAATTTTTGAGTTATTGCACTAACAAACATTTAACAGACATAAGTCAAACAAACAAACGGGCAAACCGATCATCACCAAAATTTAATCAACTATGTTTTTTAACATTACTAACAATTTATGAAAATTTCATAAAGATTCGTATATATGTTTTTGAGTTATTACGCTAAAAAACACAAGATCAAACACAATGACCAAGAAACGAACGAACTAACACATCATCACAAACATTTGACAGTTTACTCTCTCTAATAAACCCAAAAACTCATGCAAATTTCATGAAAATCCATCCTTTACTTTTTAAGATATGGCACTAACAAATATTGGGAGACAAACAAACAAATGGACAGATCTTCACCAAAAGTTAATCATCTGTTCCTCCAAACATACCTAAAACCCCTTGCAAGTTTCATCAAAATCTGTCCATAACTTTTTGAGTTATCTTAGTTACAGGCAAACAGACAGAATTACAGATAGAAAGGCAAACCCGACGGATACATAATCTCCTTGGCAGAGGTAATAACAGCAGTAGGAGAAAATGTTAGGTTAAAAGAGGAGAGCAGGCTTTTCCGATGTTTTTTCCTGATCCTAAACTGACCAGATTAAATGGAGCTTTTTAATGCGTCCCTTAAAAATCAGAGTGAGAAGTCCATGGTTTTCTGTACTTCGTTAGTTTGAGCATCATCTTTGCACAAAATCCAAATATAGACCAATGTCCCTGCTCCATCTTATTTTATCTTGCATATTTCAAAGTTGTCAAAAATCCTCATGCATATCACTATACTCTTATTAACATCGATCGAGACCATAAGTTTTCGAACTACACTTCCGTTCGCTAGCGATCCAAATACTTATATCAGTAATCAAATAACAGTGACTTCCTGATTACCATCTGCGCCTTGGCGGCGGTAAGCTGCACGGGTAGACACCAAAATTCTCTTCGCTATCACCGAAACATATTCGAGAAACGCAGCACCGATGTCCCTCTGAGCTGTTCCATGGAAGAAAAAAGAGGCAATCAAGAAAACTAAAAGTGCCGTTTCAACACGAGGCAGGACGACGCCCGCAAGCTCCTGACTGTTTGGTCAACCGCCTTCTCCACCAAAACAGCGACTACTTACTTTACTAACACCTCCGTTACTGTCAAAGTTTCTGCCATGTGCTCCATTCCCGGTATTGGATATTGTGGTGGTGACGATGCAGGAGGTGCGCCTCCTGGTTCTGGTAGAAAATGAAATAATTTTGCCTGGATAGAGAATGCTTGCCTTTAGAGTACATTGAGTGCCAATTATGCTCCTGAATATTGCTCGAGGATAAATAATAATGTAGGTAAAATAGTAAAATTCACCAGAGCTAGTAGCTGCAAAATTATGAAAAAGAACTGTTTTTGAATGATCCTCTGTAGTGCAGGTAGAGATGCAGTATGTACTATACAGTAAATACTTAAACAATGGTACAAGCGTCCGTAGAGTTTTCAAATGATCTTTTTGGCCATGGCCTCCTCTAATAACAGTAACAATAAAAATAAATTTTTATTAAGTACTCATGAGGATCATTGAGATATCACAATGTACAAAAGGCTTATCACTAGTTAGATTTGAAACAAGGAATGCCTAGCATTATCGCTTCCTACTGGACTCCATTGTGGCCAATTGTTTGGCTTGTGTCCGGTACCGGAATGCGTTGCTACCGGCTGTCCGGTGTGCATGTTGGCTAGTTCGTAGTCAAGGCCACTGCTGATGATCTTTAATGAAGATTCGTTATATTTTCAATATTCAATTGGAGACAGACAGGCAGACAGAGAGACAGACTTTTAGGCAGCAACTTTACTTCTGAGCCAATATCATACTAGCGCTTTTTGACATTGGTACATTCATAAGCTAGCAAATATATTAATATATGCTACACGCAGGCGTTCAATCTATTTCTTCTTATAGTGCGTGTTGCAATACCAAGAGCGACAGAAGCTCCAGAACAACCGACATTTGTCCTATTCAAAACAATGTCCAAAACTCTTGTTTAACCCGTTGCTCACTGCCTTGAGCTTCCACGCTTTTTCTTCTATACCGGGATTATCAGAGAATTCCTCACTGATTTTGTGACCCAGGTAAGAGAAGTTGTTCATCAAACAGAGTCCTACATCACTAAGACGATTAAATTTAGATCAATTTAGATCAATTTTTCTGTATTTAACATGCATACATTTCATTTTGACCTTGTCATATCCCATAGAAAGTGTGTTGGCATCGTTCTTGTAAATTGGGTGTATTTTCAGCAGCCCACTTGCGTGTGGCACGGCAAAAACTAAGAGTATTGTTTTAGAAGTGCATCAAACTCGCTTTTAGTATTTTTGTTGGCATATTTAGGTAAAAGAAGGAATTTTAACTTTTTTTTTATTCAGGCTGAACATTTTCGTCGTAAATGCTCAGTTTCCGAGATATTTGACTTTGAAGTTCTCATTGTATCTCTATGAGAGAAAATAACCCCACTCGTACAGTGTAATGGAGAACCTTTTTTATAGGTTTTTGAGGTCAGCTTAGATTATGTTAGGTTAGGTTATGTAAGGTAAGGTCAGGTAAGGTAAGGTGAAGTTAGAAAACAAAAAAACCCGGAAACTTCACTTTTGGGCTCTTGGGTGAAATATGGTAACCTTAGTTAAGGTTAAGCCCCGTTGGGTAAGGCTAAGTTAGGTCAATCGTGCGGTTCGAGTGCACATCCCAAAGATAATATATTTCTAGCTGAAAGTATTGTTTTTGACGAATGAATTATTTAGATAAAATTTAGAGTTATATGATGAACAATTCGTGGTATTAATTGAATGAAATACTCCATCAATGTCACTATAACGGGGCTGAATTTGTCGCTACGTGTTTTGTTTTGTTGGACGTACAAAAATACAGACTATTTCGTATTGATCGTTTCCTCTTCATCAGTTTTATCGTTAACGAGTAAACACTATTGTGTTGATATTAGGCAAAGTTGTTTTTATTGCAGATGAAAGCTCTGATGAATAATCAAAACTCACAACATATACATGCTAAATATTATCATGTGGCATTGAGCTGTCAGACTAGACAAGCGTATGGGCTAAATCTCGCCAATTTGTTCAAAAGTGCTTATCTGTTTTGCTTATGTCTATGCCAATCAACAGTATCATTAATACATTACTTCGTCGCTCATTAGCTTTCAACAACAGTTTCGTAATTTTGTTGGCTCATATTTTGAACGTCTGCGAATTAAACATCACACTGCCATTCAAGATTTCGGAACGTACAAAGGCACACACGACGCACGTTGCTGTTGCATCTTGTCAGTGTAGACTAGCCCGAAACACAGCTGTAGACGGCATGCAACAAGCCTCTTGCGAAAATTGCGTTGTTCGCTTGCTGTATTTATGTGTTCCCGGCCTAAATTTGTTTTAGAGCGCAGTCATATGCACAACTGCCAAGGATGTAGAGTGTATGATCAAGTTGAGACTCCGATCATCATCAAATCTAGTCAGCTCTAGGACGGACCACCCGTGATGGCCTATGGAAATTCCAGTAAAATTGGCCCTAACTTTTTGAGGTATTTTGCTCACTGACACAGAAGCAGCAAAACATATCCTCCTCCGCTGGTGCAGGTTACAGGATGATATTATTATAATATAGAAATCTAAAATTGGATAATCTCACCAGCTGAGTTGTCATCATCTTGTTCAAGCCTGAATGAACAGTAGCAGGTATTTCAATTCCAGAATCTATTGGAGTGGTAACAACTCCTGTGGTAAAGTAAAGTAAAGTCAACTTAGACCACACCCTCACCTGGGAAACCTGCATGCACTGGTTTGTACTGCGGGCATAGACCCACTGGCCCCAAATGAGTAAGTGTAGTCACAGTCACCCTCGGGTCACCAAGAACTATGGCGCCAATTTGACGGAAGGGTCAAATGACCCGAGACCCCCACCCCCCTCATCTCTGAGGAAAGTAGTTCCACCGCAGTGCCGAGCATGCACACCAATATCTGCAAAGAGCTCCCGTGCCACGCCGGGTATCGAACCGGCGAGCGATACAAGGTGTAAGAACAGAACTTGAAAAGATACTATTACAATTTAATTGTGGAAAGCATTGATAGCAGAGCAACACCTAACTGCATAATATTGCTCAGAAGAACAAGATATCAATGAACATGTTTTGCCATGGACGAAATGAAGTTTTATTTACTTAAAAACTTACGTTGTCATCAAATATCTTACCCTTATTGCCTAAAATATGTTTTTAAAAAGTTTTTTATGGGATAAATAGCAAATTACGTTATAGGGCAGCAATTGCAGCTCGACTGCATGATGTTGCTGTGGAGCAACACATGAAAATGTGATCTACAAACGTAATTTCAATATAATCTGGAGATATCTATGTCAGTATTGTTACATTAAACGTTTATTCACCACCACATATTTTTTCTTTGTTTGAATCGTTCATGCATGAGAATTTAGAAGCAATTGTAATTACCCTGTACTTCCGTAAGAGGGCGCGTCTCTCAAATTCACGGCAGCGCAAAGAGTTCAACCAATATCGACTGTCTCTGGCATTGCCCTAACGCAGTGGACTTTCGTTGACACTCTGAGTACCCGCCGGATGTCCTTTTTTATTAGTTATGCCGTGTTTTATTAAGGTTGCTCTACGTAGAGCAACGCAATGCAGCATAGGGTTAATTAATACAACATAAAGGTACTTGAATTAACAATGTATGCATAAATGAAGTAGGCATAAGTACACTGCACAATTCCAAAAATTATTAGCTTATATAGCTACAAAGTGCAGAAACAAAACATCGTGCAAATTAAAAGATTACCAAACTGGAATTTACTATAAGAAGCTAATTTGTTTTATATTCTTAATTTACGTGGCACAGTTTGAGCTGCATGCGTCTACGCTCTACCATATGTAGTCCTCAA
Source organism: Parhyale hawaiensis (assembly GCA_001587735.2). Lineage (NCBI taxonomy): Eukaryota > Metazoa > Arthropoda > Malacostraca > Amphipoda > Hyalidae > Parhyale > Parhyale hawaiensis. Next base: position 3,815,001 of record LQNS02276924.1, on the reverse strand, counting down.
ACATTAAGCACTACATCTACCTTCGTTTCCTGACAAATATTAAACAACAAATATTGCCTGCACTAACATCGACCTAAATATACTAAAATTAAGGTTATGTTTAGGTCGATATATCAACCATTTTGTTTCATCATCCATAATCGACCTTAATCTCCCATACACGACTAAATTCTACTATAATCACAACCATTATATCCTGCTAGGTGTATATTTCAGCGGCTTAATAATATAATATGGTATTTATTCCTCAAGCATACGCTTAAAAACAGAACAGTGGTGAACTCTGCTAAGGGGACCAACCCAGCGAAAATGGTCAAATTTTGCCATTTTTGGTTTTATAGTGTAATTTGTACCTTGGGGGAGGCAGACCTCTGATAAAAAAATTAGAGTCCTGGGTGCACTGGAAACCCCCCAAAATTGAAACCCCCCAAAATGGGGTCAAAGTTCCCCTTAGGGGGCAACTATTGAATGTTGACCGCTTACGCTGAAACTTGGTAGTTATATGTAAAATGAAAAAATTAAAACATTTCATTCCATGAAGTTTTCCCATTTTCTTTGTCGTTTTCTATATGAATTCATATTTTCAGCGTTGACTCAGATATATTGAAACAAATATTGAATGTTGACCGATTACGCTGAAACTTTGTAGTTATATGTAAAAGGAAAACATTAAAACATTTCATTCTATGAAGTTTTCCCATTTTCTTTGTCGTTTTCTATTTATATTTTTATTTTTAGCGTAGATTCATATATTTTGATAAAAATAAAAATATAATAGCTGCCCATTGAAAAGAAAATTTCATAGAAAACGGTGAATTCAGGACATTACTTGGAATTTCTTACTTTATTTTCGCAATACTTATCACAGGTCATAATTAGATGAATTTTGGTATTTTTTATGTAATTATAGGGATTTTATAGTTTTTTGGCTCCAGTGAAAAGTTATGATTATTAGAACTCATATCATGTTTTTGTTTTCTACATTTATAATGCTAGGGAAAAAGCAAAACCTTTTTTGGAAAGCTAGAACCTATTTCTATCTTCTCTCGTCGATTATTTTTTAAATTTCGGATTAGTTTCGGAGCAACGAGGGGAGAAAGAGGGGAAAATGGCGTGAAACGTGTTTTTCATGAGAAGCCAAATTTCTTCTGTTCTGACCAAATTTGTAGAAAAACCAAAAGGAAATTAGAAAAAACCGACGAGAGATTGGCTTTCTAAAACCTTTTTCGTTTTTTTCCTAGCATGAAAACTGCAGAAAAAACATACTATTGAAAAATATTACTTTTTCATAGTTTACTTTTTCATAGAAAATTTCGAAAAAAGGAAAACTACAAAGAAAACGGAAAAATGTCATGAACAAAATCCCCGTCTTTTTCAATAAACATATTATTTTCAAATGTCGTAATAATTGGATCACAAATGAAAAAGCTTGCAAAAAAAAAACTTGGTTGGTCCCCTTATACGCAACCCTTGCATCTACATACATGGCGTTCGCTCTTATTAAGTAAAAATGTTTATCCGATTAAATAAAATGTATGCATATGTAATCGACATCAAAATATAGTTAGAAAAAGGGATTACCTTTAATCAAATAAAAGATTTTTCACAAAAATTTGGAGTTTCATCAATTACGATTTGATAACGTACTTTTTGCTACGTGCATTATTGGAGCTTGCTGTAGAGAAGCGGAGACTTAGAAGTATAGCTAACAATATTTCCGCATGGAATCCCTTAGGAACTGCAGGGGGCCAATGGTTATGGATGATCATGTTTCGGGGCGTGGCTTAGGCCATGGCTACAAAAACACAGCGAGCAATGCAATGTGAATGAGACCTGTTGTTTGTGATTGACAGCGATTCACGGTGTGTTGCGCGATCAGGGTTGCGTTTTTTATGCAACAAATTTGTTTCGGCGCAAGTGTGGCGGTGGCTTTATTTGTTCATACAACTCAGAGCGGAGGGCTGTTGATTATAGGACTTGTTTCCTCTATGTATAGTTCTTTTATATAGTCTAGAGTAGCTTTGCATTGAGAAACTGTTCATGTATACCTTTGATAGGGAATACTGCGCAAATATTAATCAAAGTTCCTGCTACCAGATTCAAAATACTTATACTCTGTTCTGAAATAGTTGTTCGATCCACCCACAAATTTCAATTGCTTCATTTCGGCATATCAAGACGATGCAATTGACATTTGTGGCTGTGGGACTATTGTTTTAGGACAGAGAGAGAGAATAATTTTTATGGTAATATATGAAAATTCCAATAGATGGTTTTAGTTGTCATTTTAGTGGTGAAGGAGGAAGGATCGTGCAGCTTTCCGCAGAGGAACTGATTGCGCATTTCTTGTTTCAATTTTTGAAATTGCAGTCAGTACGAGTAGGTGCAATGCACACAACATAGAACTTCCAGTGTTGACAGAAAAACGTCATTGGTGGCGTTACCTCTGCTCGGCCTCGCATTTCAACGGCCAATCATTGCTGTGGAGACAGGGATGTCGCGAAGTATACAACATTGGGGGGGGGGGATGGCACTGAAAAATACCGACTGACGTTAACTATCAGTCATATTACCGACTGGAACATATATATATATAT
>LQNS02276924.1:3765040-3793644 GCA_001587735.2 Parhyale hawaiensis | reverse complement strand
GGGTCTGAGTTGGCCGGGGTCTGAGTTGGGTGGGTCTGAGTCGGCAGGGTCTGAGTTGGGGGGTCTGAGTTGGGAGGGTCTGAGTTGGGGGGTCTGAGTTGTCCAGGGGTCCGAATTGACCTGTAACCCAAACCCTCACCCACTATCCACTCTTTAGGGCAGTATTCTCTGATAATCGCTTTACTGTCGTCAAAAAATTAATAAATGTTCCACTACAGAACGATTTTTCCTGTGGATGGGCTACGTCGCCACCACCAAGTTTAAGTTGTCGTTTACTACGTCTACGGTCCCGGTTACCTGTTACACAGGTGAGTACTTGCCAAGCCTACAGTCCCCACTACTTGCTACACAGTTGGGCACCGGCTCTGCCAATGGTTCTGGTTACATTGAGTCTCGGCTCATATGATTGTTAAAGTGTTGAAAGAAATATCCAAGACGGAGAAAATTATTACCTGCGAAAAAATCCTGCCAATTTTCTACCAATCAGGTTTCAATTAAGCTTGACTGGATGACCATAGACAGCCTCCAACCTAGACTAATTTCCGCCTATCTGTTTCGTTAAAGCGTGACAGAAAATGGATAAATAAGCAAACAAACAGATAAATAAACATCGGTCTTTATGATATTGTAGATCTATCTATCTGTTTATTTATTTATCCATTTCCTGTCACGCTTTAGCGAAACAGATAGGCGGAAATTAGTCTAGGTTGGAGGCTGTCTATGGTCATCCAGTCAAGCTTAATTGAAAACTGATTGTTAGAAAATTGGCTAAGTTGCAGACGATGGCTAACTTATCTGAAACTGCGAGAGTTGGAATTCAAACAATGAAGACATCAAAGGCTTCGTCTGATTTGTAGGAGTATTAGCTTCTCCATACATCGAATCTATGGCAAAGTATCGGGCGACCTTATGTCTGAATGCACTTCTTACATCGCCGAAGTTGAAATCGTAGCACTGAAGAAATCTGAAGCTTCCATTAGTACTCTCATGCATCTTGATTCTTAGTTTCCTATCCACAGATAATTTCGTTGCGTCAGTTATACTCCCAAATTTAATTCATTGGTCGATAAAACAGCTTTCGCTATTCTATCGTACCGTATCCTTAATACCGAATCGAAGCTATTATTTTGAGCTTTGCTGATCGGCCTGCAATAAGCAATGTATTTTCTCAATTTCAGAGAGAGAAAAAAGTTCGATACTGAGCCGCTGTGAAGGCGTAAACGCTTATCTCAGGGTGCTTAGCAGTTGTAATAGCGAAAGTATGATCAATAAAGAAGGTCATCACATATTCTTCGCTGTCATTTTATGACAGCGCGGGCCCTCTAGTTTTATCATAAATACTGCCATTTCTTGACTACGTCCTGTAAGAGATTTTGGGTGAATTTCTGAATGACAGCAGTAAGAGAAGAAGTTACTGTTAAAACAGCTGTAGATGATTTTTTTGTTTTTTTGCTGCCTGTGTTGGAGTAGTGCTCACCGGTCTGGGCTTCAACTACTGACAGTTACTTGCGTCTGCTAAACCGACTTGTTAGTTCAGCGGGCAGGCTGTGCGCTGGAAATGATCTGGTGAATCTGCCCCATCGGAGAATTAAGAATGGCCGGACGCTGTATGTTTTATAAGGGTGTAACAATGAGAGACATTGGTTGTATTCTTCTGTCCCAGCCTTCAAGGTTTTTAGGAGGATTACACTTGCTGTAGTTGATGCTCATTTTCTTTTCACTTTGAAGAATGGTCGACCTGCAGGCTTGCAGTCAGCTTTTTTAATGGTTTTCTGTTGGATTTTCTTTAGCTGCGTTTCGGGATTCCCGGTTGTGCATAATGCTTCATTTGGTGTTGTACTACCTGTCCGTGGTGACCCGAGCGTGAAGCTTTAATAATAATAATGTTAACACATTTACTATGATGCGTGCCATGTATGGTAGACGCTCATAATTAAATAAAAATTACATATAAAGATCGTATTAATTCTGACATAGAAATATATCTATATTTTTTAAAGTATTAGTAACAAGTATCAACTATGATATTTGGTGATACCAAAAAATACACGAATAAATGATGGCCTATGACGTTTCTCAAAATTGTAGTCATTGTGTTAAGAATAGGCCCATTCGATTTTTTTTTATCCTGAATTGACCAAATTAAATGGGGCTCTTCTTAACCGTCCTTTAAAGATGACAGTGAGCAGTGAAAGGTTCTCTGTCGTTCGTTAGTTTTGAGTTTGAATATCATCTTTGAACAAAAGAACCAATATAGACAAGGTCACTTTTTTTATTTTATTTTCCATTATTCCGAGTAATAAAGAAATCCTCATGTGTGTCACTATGCTCTACTTAATATCGTTCGAAGCTATAAGTTTTCGAACTACATTAGCATTCGCTAGTGATCTAAATACAATTATCAGTTATAAAGTAACAGCGACTTTGTTATTAGCATCTGCTTCGGTTCTTGACAGCCATGGCCGAAGAAACCTGCCTGGGTCGACGCCGGAAATCTCTTCGCGATCACCGAAAAATCTTCGAGAACCTCAGCGCCGATGACGTTCTGAGCAGCTCCATGGATGAAAAAGAAGAAGACAATCAGGAAAACGAAAAGTTTCCTTTCCACTCGAGGCAGGACGAAGCCCGCAAGCTCCTAACCGTTTGGTCAACTGCCTTCTCCACCAAAACAGCGACTACTTACTTTACTAACACCTCCGTTACTGTCAGAGTTTCTGCCGCGTGCTCCATTCCCGGTATTGGATACCCGGGTTGTGGTGGTGGTGATAGAGGAGGGGGGCGGGTGCTAGCGGGTAAAATATAATTTTGCCTGCATACAGCATGCTTGCCTTTACAAGCTTTGAGTAGCTTTTGTTTTCGGACGAAGTCAAGTGACGTTCTCACAGTTGAACAATTAAAGAATGAATAATTCATGAAGTAGTTCAAATAGTTAAATTTACCATATAAAAGTCATTAAATAGAACAAATTTTCAGTAAAACTGTTTTTCAGTGATTTTTTGTGGTGTAGGTTGACATAATAATGGCCTATAATGGCCTATATGGTCGAAACGTCCATATTTTAAATAGACATGTCTTTTAAATCGATCGTCTTCGCTTTAACCCTGGTTTTAATAAAGGTTGACATAAATAACAGCCAATACTTAAAAAATTGTGCAAGTGTCCGTAGAGATTTCACATTATCGTGTTGGTCCAGGCCTCCTTTCCTAGTAACATTAACAACAATGAACTTTCAAACAATGGAAACGTCGACAGCGAACCAAAACTAAAATTTAACGTTTCAGAAAAGTTTTTCCATCATCAGAAATTATAATTAAAAACTTTATAGTTTTTAATTAAAATTTCTTTCCCGAAACGTTAAATTTTAGTTTTAGTTCGCTGTCGACCTTTTCATTGTTTGAAATTTGCCTAAGGACAATGAACTTTTATTCAGACAGGCAGTGAGCCATCACATGATACAAAAGGTTATATCACTATTTAAGCTTGAAACAAGGAATGCATAGTATTATCGCTTCATACTAGACTGCATTACGACCCATTGCGTGGCGTCTTTCCGGTATCAGCATTCGCTGCCATTTGATGTATATATTAGATAGTTGTTAGCCAAGGACACTGCTGCTTACCTATAATAAAGAGTTATCAGATTTTCTATCCAATATTGGAGACTGATAACACATTTCCTTGCACTGACTCTGAAGCAACAGGTTTATTTCTCAGCTAATATCACATAGCGGCTGTCTAATAGTTCTCGCAACTTGTAATCAATTGCCCCTAATCGTTTTATTTTTTACAGATCAAGTTGTAACTCTCACGAATTATTTCTTTTGTTCATCATTTCAAAACGAAATATATAGATCGCTCAAAAATTTCGCCAACCAAAGTTATGAGGCGAATTGTATGGCCATCTCTAAGCTCTTGCAAGCTGGCAAGAGGATCGCCAGAATCGTGATGGACCTCCAGGTGTCCAAGTCTCGACTATTATGAAAGTTAAGAGGTTGATTATGGCTGGCCAGAGTCTTGATACTAAGTCAAGAAGTGAAAGACTGAGGTCAGTGACGACGATGGCCGACATCAAGAAGGCCCCAAACTTGATCAACAAGAAAAAGAAGCCTACGATCTCGTAGGTGTCCAGGGTCTTCTCGATCAGCCCTAGACAGGCCAGAGAAATGTGAAGAAAGCCTCCCGTCAAAGAGATGGAAGGTTTGAGACATACCGACGAGTGTTGGTAAAAGTGCTGGGAAGAATTTGGAGCGTACGAGGGCCTTGAAGAAGTGGATAAAGAACTCAGTCAACTCCAAGAAGATGCAAATTTTCTCAGACGAGAAGCTATTCGTCATGGACGCCGCGGTCAACACGCAAGACGACAGATACATCTCTGACCTTCAAGTGATCTTGGTAAACCCTGAGATCAAGTTCAACACGGTATCTAAGAACTCTACAAAGATCATGGTCCTCGGCATCGTAGCCAGCGACGGCAAGAAGTGTTCGATGATCTATCTTCATGTCCCGAAAACGAGAAGGTCAATGCCGTGGTGTACCAGAACGTACAGAAAACATTTCTTGCCTTGGCTTAGGAAAAATTACCCCCTGGCAATTATGTCTTCCAGCAAGACGGCGCCTCCTGCCACACAGCACAGTCAACGCAGGCATTCTTGACATCGGAGGAGATAGAATTCTGGCCACCTTCCATGTGGCCTCCTTCCTCGCCCGAACTGAACAACACGAGCTAGGCCATTTAGTCGCGAATGGTCAGGGAAGTCAACGCTGAGAGGTGCAGCAACATGGGCGGTTTTAAGAATCCCATCAAAAAGAGTTGGAGTCACATGGACGAGGCCTTCATCAAGCGCGTCACCGGCCGCTTCCACGTCGACCGGCTCGTGGGGGTTCTGGAGCGTCAGGGGCCTTGTCATTTTTACGTAAAATACATTTTGAGGTAACTATTTTGCAGAAATTTCAGTTTAATATCAAACAAAATGTATGACTTCTTCAACATATTGCCAAAAAAGTGTAAAAACTTTTGGGCAACCGTTTATCTGCGCTTATTGAATTTGGCACAGTCATATAAGCTAGTAAAATATATAAAACTTAGAGACACGTAGCCGCTCGATGAATTTCTTCTTAAAGTTTGACCAAAGCGAGTTACAAAATAAGGAGTAGCAGAAGCTCCAGAACAACCTATGTCAGAACAATGTCTAAGTTCCTGATTAGCGCGTTGCCCACTGCGTGAAGCTTCCGGGTTTCTTTCTCTATGACCTGGTTTTCATGGCATTCCTCATTAATGTTGTGACTCAAGGAAGAGAAGCTGTTGCCCTAAGTGAGTTCTATGTACATCATAAAAACGAATAAATTTACCGGTGGACAGAATTGTTTTTCTGGGTTTAATATACATAAAAATCCATTTTGATTGTGTTGTACTAATATAATCCATAGAAAGTTTGCTGGTTTCCCTCCCGAAAATTCAAAGTAGCTTTTACAGCCCATTTGAGTGGAGATATGCACGGGCCATGGCAAATGCATAGCTGAGGTCCTTTACTGCTTCACCAACAGTATGACATCCTAACCCAGCTGCATTCTGTTGGATGGGGATAGTGTCAATAAAGATAATAAAGAGAACCAGAAATACTAACTCCTTTGTTGCATGCTGTTGGTCATGCAAAACTCTGATAATATTACCACCTTCATTTCACAAAGCATTTTCGGGTTAGAACATACTGTATGCTTCAGTGACTCAATAATATGAAAGGTTGTATTTGTTCCTACAGCATGCTTTTAAATAGAGACTATTGGTGAAGTCGGTCAAACACACAGAAAATGGGCCTGAGCTTTTGCATTCGAATGATCGGTCCTGTTTTTGTAAACAACTCGTTCTTCTGTTAAAACATATGCTCAGATATTAACCATCCTGTAAGTTGGTTTAGCATGCGTCAATACCCTACCCGAACTTTTAGCCGATCCGGAAGGTGAAACACTTGAATAGATTAGAGTAACTAGAACGCCTCGTGGCGTAAGACCATCACCCGCGGTGGAGCAAATTCCACGAAGTCATTTTTGATGGCCAGCTAATCTTAGTTTTTCATATGGATGCTGTGTCCAACTAGGTCAGGGCAGAGTGCCCCCCCCCATGACATCCCTTAAATAATAACATAGGGAAAATAGAGCGCCTCGCGGCACAAAGCGATCTGCTGCGGTGGATGCAAATTCGCCGCGGTCATTTTTTATGGCCAGCTAGGCCTAGTTTTGTTTGCATGGCCGGATCACATCTAGGTCAACCCACCAAACTGCCTACAAACAATTATGAACACTGCTCTTATGCATATGCACTCCTTTTCTAAGCTCTCTTTTCCACAGTGTACACATCATTTAGCCCGCCATAATGTTACATGTTCCAGTTTATTTGTCGGAGGATCCGATGTTTTTTTTTCTCAATATTTCGGAACTGATCAGCAGCCCGTCACTTTTCTGCTTTGTTTGATGCGATAGTTGTGCACAATAAAAGAAATCAGGCTCGATCAATTTCGTCACTCACAACAGAGCTATCTTCTGTTCTCGAGTGACAGAAGTTTTCTCAGCAGCACATTCGCTTCAATAAAAGACTCTGAGCAGAGATGCCCAACACTACCCGCCTTGTTTTCCCCGCAGGAGCGTATCATGGCTACGCATGTGGCTCTATCATCCCCTACCAGCAAAGCAACTATAATGTTGGAAAAAAATCTGAAGATGCAGATATGATACGGTTGAAACGACTCACATTTGAAGTCAATTCTCTTTCGTCTTTCCATTGGTGAAGAGCGTGACACAAAAGGTAGGTAGGTAGGTATGCAAGCTCGAGCTATATCCTCCTGGTATCCTGTCGACCGCTTCCACGCATTTTCGCCTTCAGATCGCTGAGATTAAAACGGACGCAAAAATGAATAAAAAAAAAAGGCGACATGTGGTTTATAGCGCCAGGACAAAACTGATGCAGGAATGGTTTAAAAAATATTGACAGATGATGGCTCGTGCTGTACTTACAGGAAAAGGGAAAAAGAGGAGTCGTACTTAAGGATGATCCATTGCCTTCTGTCTGCAGACTAGCTAAGGATTCGTACATGCTAAGGTGAGGAGGTAACTTGCTTTGACGTTATAGCTCCTGTGTCAAATTAGGCAGTGCAGTGTGTTGCCAAAACTTTTGTTCGGATTTTGTCGGCATTGAAATTTAACAGTATAGTGTAGCGCTATGTTGATTTTTTTATGCCCAGAAGTCATACAGCTGTACACGTACGTCAACGCTAAAACTAAACAAGAATAAGAAGCAATCAATCGAGTTTAAATGTGTTTTACTGTCACTATTTAAGCCGAACGCAGTGTCTTTTTAACCTACTGCCTGATGGAACAGGCCCCGAACCAGAGACCACAGCAATTACAGGAATTAACTGCAACTGCGTCGGGAATTGCCAGTAGAAAAACTGATAGAGGAAGGCAGCATCGTTAGAGGACGGAAGTCGAGCAACATAGCAATATTTTCATTGTTGTAAATCAAATCGTCCAATGGAGAATTAGGGCGGTAGTGAAACGCAAGGATAAAATTTGTATCCTTAATTATTAGATCAAACATGGAACGCACCTCACGGCTACATGATGTTCCCATTAAGTGATGGTTTCTCTATGCACGTATCTATACTAGGATTTAAGAGAACAGTCTGGCTGTCTGTCCATGTGTCCGTCGCCTACAAAAAATCGTATCCAGGATACGAGCGTGAGAAACGCTTGGGACTTTGTGGACTTGATGGACTCCCTATGTGAACTTTGTAGGACTTTGTGGACTTGATGGACTCCATATGTGAACTTTGTAGGACTTTGTGGACTTTGTGCACTGGGTCGATTTTGTAAAATTGCGAATTTTTGCGATTGGATGCTAAGTTGTATTAAAACATGTATTCCCATAACTAAGAGAACAAAAGGGGTGCTGGTGGTCTATATCGTATGGATAATTAGCAAAAATGTTCACTTACAAAAACCTGCCGTCCAGCCTCACAATAGTGAAAAAGGGCTGAAGTCATAGACGTTCCCAATTGGTCGCACATGCCCACCTGTGAAGAATCGCTGCACCTATCTACGCGTTGTTCTTCTTCAAAATTGTCATGCACACCTCAGATTGCCAGAATCGTTTTAGTTGGTTTTTCTCTCCATGGTTTATGAATTAGTACCTATAGGATAATTTCAGCACTGCATATACTACACAGTGTATCGTTTGTTCATAATTTTTAGCGTTGGGGTGACGTAACTAGCTTTCTATTATTATCATTTCACTCTTATTATCAATGATACATTAACAGATGGCGGTATGGTACCGTGACGTCATAATAGCGGCCACGCTACTGGTCAGCTGCACCGGCACAGAAGACCTGCCATTGGCTCAAACGCAGCTAGTCGAAGATGTAAACATCGGTGAAACAATCGTACCAATTGAAAGCTACGGCGGCAGCGGCAATCGTGACGTCACTGCCAGCACTGTAAAATTGTATAACAGCCCTGCCATGGACACGACTGCGTCAGAAGAGCAAACGAAACTGGATCTCGGAGCTGGGTACAACAACAGAAAGGAAGATGGAATAAATGACACAAGAGGTATTTATGGCGACTTGACTAGTTATCAGTCCTGTTTAATACAGTAACCTGGAAAATTCATGGACTCGTAAGTACTGTATGTAGTTTCTTTACCATCTTCAGGTTTTTCAAGTGCCATTTAATGGAATAGCTGCGATGACATGACCTTATCGCATGAGCTTGAGAATGTCCAAACCTTCAGTCAATAAAGTTGATTTCATCGCATTGGATCTAAATAGTTTCAGGCTTAGATTAATTAGAATGTGACATTCCAGTGATGTTCACAAACTCAATTCTGAAGCATCAAAGGCGTCTCAAGGAAATCTGTTTTTGATTAGTACCTGCTTCCCGATCCAAAGAACAGGAACCGCCGCTCACGCCAGAAACTGCGATTAAATTGAAGGTTACGAGGTTAGCTTGGCTCGACTTTGTAGCTGCTTCAGTAGATGTCAATTTTAAAGAAGTAATTCAACAGACTAGGTCATTTACTTTTCGCAACCTAAAATGACACGTCTAGTAAAGGAGATCAGCTGCCTATTCGGTCTTCGTGATATGTGGTCTATGCCACCTTGGCGTTTCCAGCGCGGGTCGTACTATACGGGGCAGTTTCCAACGCGGGTCATGCTATACGTGGCAGTTTCCAGCGCGGGTCATACTACTATACGGGGCAGTTTCCAGCGCGGGTCATACTATACGGGGCAGTTTCCAACGCGGGTCATGCTATACGTGGCAGTTTCCAGCGCGGGTCATACTACTATACGGGGCAGTTTCCAGCGCGGGTCATACTATATTGGGCAGTTACAACTTTCAAAACAGTCTGCAACAGCGTTCGTAGGCGTCGACAGTATAAACGCAGCGTCTTAAGCGTTCGTACTGAAGAGGCCTATAGCACGCATCGTGTTTGTGCGGTGCCTAAGATGCCGCGTTTTCAACGTCCAGTATAGATACAATAAAGTACAGGGAGGCGTTAGTAGTAAACACACAGCGTGTTGAACGCTAATATAGAATGTGCCTGAGCTTGCAATGGAGTGCCTTTGAAAATAAGATCTACATAAATTAAAACCTATTGTTCATTAATATTATATTGAGCGTTAATGCAAGACACCAACTGTTCTGTCTACCACAGGCGTAGTAACATTCACTCGTTTATTCTTAAATTTTAGGGTAACTGAAACAAACAAGATAATAATTCCTTAGATTTTTAGTACGTTTTCCGCTAAGAATTGCTCACATGACGATTACACTAGCGTGTTCTCTTAATTCAGCGTTGCTGTGACTGTTGAAAGTGCTAACAGTTCTGCCTTCAAATTCGTTCTAAACTTGAACATATGACACAACTTTCATTGGCGATGGTGATGATTGTACATGACTGTTGGTATCGTTGTCAACTCAACCTGCTGACTTGCCACTTTCCTAAATTGTCATAGTTCCTAAACATTCCTCGCGTAACCTCTGTCCTATCCTAATGTACCTCATCTAACCTGACCACACTTAACCTAATCTAGCATACCTAGCCGCCAACGTGAGGATCATCTCCATCGCCGCTGTACAACCCGCGACATATGTCCTACAATTTACGGGTGAAGCTTGCTAGGTCCGCAGACTTGTTACTTACCCACCATTTTAGAAAATTTCTTGATAGACGCAGAGGTTTCCTCTCGAAAACGTAAGAAAATATTCGAATGTTGTATTGGAACATTTCGTACATTGGAGTCTCTTGGGAACCCACTTTTACAGAGCGATTTTTCCTCTGGGCGAGCTACACCACCACCACCAAGTTCAAGTTGTCGTTCACTACATCTACGGTCCCTGCTACCTGCTACACGGGTGAGTATCGGGTGTGTTTGCGGACTTGGCCACCTGCTACACTGGTGAGTATTGGGTGTGTTTGCGGACTTGGCCACCTGCTACACTGGAGAGTATCGGTTGTGTTTGCGGACTTGGCCACCTGCTACACTGGTGAGTATTGGGTGTGTTTGCGGACTTGGCCACCTGCTACACTGGTGAGTATCGGTTGTGTTTGCGGACTTGGCCACCTGCTACACTGGTGAGTATCGGTTGTGTTTGCGGACTTGGCCACCTGCTACACTGGTGAGTATTGGGTGTGTTTGCGGACTTGGCCACCTGCGGCACTGGTGAGTACTGGCAGTATCTAGACGACTCGCCTGCTCGGTTCAGGGATTCTCATAAGACTCACATGACTACAGAAGCAAGTTTACGTTCAGCATCGTAAAATATACCGATATCGCTGCTCAAGTTTCATTACTTCATATTGCTGATTCTAGCTGCACTGATCGAAACCTTCAAACAACGCGTCATGAAATAGTTTAATAAATGCCGAACTTCATTACATTGCATTCCGAAACTTGGAACTTTACGGGACATTTAGAAACTTGAGCCCAGAATTAGTACAACTCCAAAATTGGAGAAGTTACTGTCTAGTATAACTTACGACGCTGCGACGTTTTTTGAGAAATACTTAAATGTAAATACCTTTGACTGCAAACGCCATGCACAAACCCCGTGCAAGTGCAGCCGGCCAATGAGAGAGCTCCTTGCTTGCTATATGGGCTCTCGCGCACAAGGAGGTACATGAGCTTCGTAAATGAACTTACAAGTGTTGACTGTGACACACAATACGGGCAGGGCCTTACGAGCTTATGTCTACCTTGATAAAATTGGACCACGGCCATAGGCCTTCTGCTACACAGATGTCCCTGGTGCAACAGGCTGCTTTTATTTTTATTACTGATTGTCTGTAACTCCCAAGGTCATGAAAAGTTATCGCTACCCCTAGAAATTATGTCCTAGGCGGTGAACAAAGGAAAGAAAGCGTTGCAAGTTATCCCCTCAACCGTAGAGCGCACCGTGCACCAAAGGTAATATGTGCCGTAGCGAGATCGTGCAGTAAGGTTACTGTATCTCTAGCAGCTCACAGCGTATTTTTCAAAGCCAAGTTTTGCTTATATTGTCAAACCACCTCCCGTACCAGTCCCAGTAGCAGGTAGATCTGAGAGAGGGTAGAGAAGCTCGACAGCATCATATATCTTTGAATCTATACACCTGCATCGTGCAACGCTACATTCCAGTAAAAGCAACACAAGACTATGCCGCCACAGGTGGCTGGTCACGGCAACCACTCGGGAGTTAGATAGTTGCTCGGGTCACTCTACTACACGAGGAAGTGTACAGTGTCATGAAAATACAGTACATCACACAATGGACTCGACCTCACGCTGTAAGCAATGTTCCCCCTCCTACCTGACCCCTCAGACCTGCCCCAGCGACCCACACTCGTAACTAGTTTTGCCATCCACCCAAATGGGAAAAGCTCATCTGGTTAATTCGAGCTCCTAGTTGTGGCAACCTTCCCTGCAGGGAGGAATAACGTTTTTTTTTTTTTCTGCGGGAATTGCGACTTCTGGAAACTTTAAACTCTCGTGTGCATTGAACTTCCAAGTTTACCGTAATAAGAAAGAAAAAAACTTAGGCATTATTAGTTGGCTACTGTATGAATTATTGAATTATTATCCCCCACGAGCAAAACGAGAGTGCTGATAATATTTTCGTTCATTCATTTAGAACTTAAGAGCAAATATATGGTCGAAAATTTATTTTTCTGACCACCTAAAATGAGGCAGAAGGAGTTGAGCAATATTCATAGTTTTTTGTATGGAGTCAGGTGGGTTGACCTAGATGTGAAAAATGGTGAAACACTTCAGTAAGCTGGCCATCAAAAATGACGGCGTTGTGCTTATCCCCATCACGGGAGATGGTCTTACGCCATGAGGCGTTTTAGTTTTTATTATAGTCTGTTCTCGACAGCTCTATTGAATTTCAATTCAGTTTAATTCAATAATTGCATCGAATATGCAAGTATGTTCTTTAAACTCTTCCCGTCTCTATTTATTACATTTCGAAGAATCATGCAGTTAAAACTCAACAAATTTGAATTATATCTTGTCATTGTAGTGAATATATTCCTGTTTCATCATATGTATTGATGCTGCAACTAACACCCAGTCTTCCTTCTAGCTTTTGAGGGCGACGCATGCATGGGACGACGCAAGAAGAGACTGTCTCCACAATTCAGGTCGGCCGTTGCGTTGGACCCTGTAACAGGACCTTTGGACAGTTCCTTCGACTTTGGCAGTGAGACAGAAAATGAAAAGTTTGCTATCGACTCGAGGCAGGACGACGCCCGCAAACTCCTCACCGTTTGGTCAACCGCCTTCTCCACCAAAACCGTGACTACTTACTTCACCAACACCTCTGTTACAGTCAAAGTTTCCGCCGCGTGCTCCATCCCTAATATCGGTTACCCAGGATGCTAAGGGTAACGATTTTTTGGAAAGGTCATGGACTTCGGGTAATACTTTTGGCATCAGCGCAAATTAACTGACGGACAAAATCCTTAATAAACTACTAATAGTTTACAGAAATTTGAGGATAATTATTATATCCATGTAATCGACTGCGTCTCTACTCCCCTGTTTAAATGATTTCAGTTACGAGGCAGAACGCCAAGGTGTAGCCCACGTTAGCTATCAAGAGGTCCGCATCTGGGATTTCATTTGGTAGTTCATTAAAGCTTTTACTCATGAGTTATCGCCCAACACGCTGTGAGTGAGTCCAAGGAGCTTCTATAGAGAAGGAGGGAGCCCTGCGACCCAAATACAGATTCGCCAGTGAGTCAACCAGATCTCTTATGGCTGTGAGAACTCATTGGTGGATGTCACGGGGAGCAGTGAGTTTCACGAAGGAGCAGTGCAGACAAACCGAAAAACTCATATGCGGTTGGTGCATACGCGACTGGCTGCAGCCATAAGAGACTCTCTACTGATATGCGATTGGTGCATCCGGTGACTGGCTGACAGCCATAAGAGACTCTTGAGCTTCAACGAGCTAGGCTACTGGCTCCCTCCTTCTCTATACAAGCTCCTTGAGTGAGTCTACACTCATTCACAGCAAATATAGCTCGTTCTCTTACACTTACCCATTTTATATGAAATTAACTAAACACCTAAACGGTGTAAAAAGTATTGTTTAAACCATTGACCGCAACAGTACTAGACTCTTAGGTCCAAAAGTGACTTCTGATGCTGGCAGCCAAAATGGTTAAGATGGGATTTTCTCAAGAGCTACTATGAAAATGTCCAGACACGGTCAAGTGCGTCCCCGCCGTATCCAAGATACCTTCTCCGCAAGAAAAATGTTGGGTACCATAGAATCTTTTTCTTCAGTATTAGATAGGAGGAAAAAAATAGCGCTTGAGAAAATCCCACTTTTCTGTTACCGACTTTTGGCCGCCAGCATCGGACCTAGGAGTCAAATACTGTTGCGGTCAAGGAGCTTCTAATGAGAGGAGCAAGCCCAAGCACTCTCTGGGCGAGTAAACACATGGCTTTGTCACGTGAACAAAGGTGGCGTTTGGAGTCCTTAAAGTGGCTGAAGTGGCAGTGTTCAGCACATATGATGAAGTCATTATTATCATGATGGAAACATATAATTAAGGAATATACCAAGGAGCTTCTATAGAGAAGGAGGGAGCCAGTAGCCTAGCCCACTGAAGCTCAAGAGTCTCTTATGGCTGTCAGCCAGTTGTCCCATGCACCAATCGTATGTCAGTAAAGAGTCTCTTATGGCTGCAGCCAGTCACTTAAACACCAATTGCATATCAGCAACTCGGTTCATCTGCTGCTCCCCCGTGAAACTCAGTGCTCCCCCGTCTTTTCCACCAATGAGCGTCTCAGCCATAAGAGATCTGGTTGACTCGCTGGCAAGTCTGTAACTAGGCCACAAAGCTCCCTCCTTCTCTATTGGAGCTCCTTGGAATATACAGATAGGCAGGTCTTCAACATTTTTGCAAAGACAATCGTGTCTGAAGATTTATATCCCAGTGTTACCCTGTTACTTTCATCAGATGGTATACAGGATACAAGCTTCCTTTACATACTTCCATCCGCTCGGAATTTCGTCGATGGTTAATGGCTACAAAAATTTGAGCTCAGGACTCCATTTATAGGCTGCGTGAGGCAATGCCGTTCTCCGTTTGCATAAGCCCCTCAGCCAGTTTAAGGGAAAAGTTTACCCGCGACGCTCCCGTAGGGTGTGCTCCTCTCTATTAGAACTCCTTGGTTGCGGTCTATGTTTAAACTTAGTTAATGAGAAGTAAGTGTTTTTGGGCAGGAACGAACAGCAGCAATTGATGATAACTGTCAACTGTGATACTATGTTACCAAGTTGATTTGATTTAACTCGGCAGTGGTGGGTGTGTACAGCAGCCCCGGGGGAAACTTACCTTCATCAGAGATATGGAGGGTAGGGTGGAGCGTGTCATCGAACCTTCCGTCGAAATTGCGCCATAGTTGTTGACGACCCGTGGTTGGCTGCAGCCGTGCTTTTTCTTCTGGGGCCAGTTGGCCTATATGCGCAGCACAAACCAGTGCTTGTGGTTTCCCATTTGAAGGTGCGATCAAGATGTCTTTACCTCCAAATTTATCTTGAAGAATGTCACACGGAATTCACCCAAAAGAGATTTCAGTACCTACTCGATATTCTTGACGCATTAAATTTCTCCATTCCTGCAAAACCGGACGTGGTGAATATTTTTCAGTACTAATTTGGAAACTTGCAATTGTGATTATACTTGCTGAAAACAATAACTCACTGACCAATATCCTCCTTTATTAAAAACATTTTCTACTGATCAAAATTAAACTCTTAACAGTGCATCAAGTACAAAAGAAGTGACTACATATAAAAAAAAAACGAAAACGCAATTGTCTGTTACAAGGAAACGTAACATACCGAATATTTACTCTATTTATCACGAGGTTAGGATTTTTTTTAGCATAGCAGTTATACTCTAGTAAATAGTACTGTTATCGCAATGCCAGCCAGCCTTAGTGTACAGTGAATACGCCAAGGCAAGCATTTACGGTCAAAGCACTGTGAGGCGTGCTGATATTGGGGCAACTGCACGCCTTGCTGTTCTTAGAATATAATATCTGTATCTGCCTCTACCTATGTACATACGTCTACACTGAGTAGAGTCTCCGTCCAAAACCAGTAAGGATCCCCTGTATCTACAAGAAACACATACCTTGGTGCACCCGTGCAGCATGAAAATTGGTTATTTCATGTTGTAAGAGCACGCCTAGACAGGTGGTTCTTGTCATTGCACGGCACTGCATGCACGCTGGTTATAGGACAACGCTTTTTTTCACTGTATTTGCTTCTGAGTGTTATTTTGACCCCTTAATGTCTATGATCAATAAAGAATGATGAATGAAATGTATTTATGTAACCAAAGCACGAAGAGATATATACGAATTAGTAGTGGAACAAATAAAGCGCCATAATAATCCCTACCAATATGTGCTATCATATACTCTAAGTATCTGCGGTGTCATTGTAGAACAGCTGCCCCATGTAAAGTCCTGGAGAAGCATCTTAGGTACGAAAGAGAAGTAAGTAGCTACTTCCTTGTGTTATTTACACCGCTTATTACCTCCGCCAAGGAGGTTATGTTTTCGCCAGGTTTGTCTGCTATCTGTCTGTCCGTTTGTTTGTCTGTCACCAAGATAACTAAAAAAAGTTATAGACGGATTTTGTATGAAACTTACAGGGATTGTTAGGTATGTTAGGAGGAACAGATGAATAACTTTTGGTGAAGTTCCGTCCATCCGTGTGTTTGTTTGTCTGCCTAATTTTTCTCAATGCAATAACTCTAAAAATTATGGACAGCTTTTTATGAAATTTCGATGAATTGTTAGGTATATCACGAAGAATAAATGACTAAATTTTTTTGATGATCTGTTAGTTTGTTTGCCTGTATGCCGTTGTGTTTGATTTTACGCCTGTTAGCACAATAACTTCAAAAGTTTTCAATGGATCTTCGTGAAATTTATTGAAGTTGTTAGTTATTTTAAAAGAGATAAATGATCAAATTTTGGTGCAGACCGGTTGATTCGTTTGTATGTTTGACTTATGTTTGCCATAATGTTTGTTAGCAATAACTCAAAAAGTTTTGAATGGATCTTCACGAAATTTACACGAGTGGTTAGTAATGTTAGAAGATATGAAAGATTAAACTGTGGTGCAGATCGGTTGGTTCGTTTGTATGTTTGACTTATGTTTGTAGTAATGTTTGTGTACGGCCTAACTCAAAAAGTTATCAACAGATCTTCCAGAAACTGTTAGTACTATCAGAAGGCACAGATGATTAGATTTTGGAGTTGATACAGAGAAAATCGTTGATTTAGAGCCATTTTGAATTTTTCGTTACCATTGCCTTACTTGGCGGAGGTATGCGCTTTCACAGTGCTCTAGATTATTATGATATCCGGCGTGAAATCTGAAACGCATTGGGGTGTTTCCGCGGGAGTAGGACGACCTACTACAGAGCCGGAGCTGTACAGTAGGAGCTATGAACATTGGGACAGCCAGAGAATGAAGCAAAAGACACGCGACCAGCAAACAGAACAACAGACAGTAAGAGAAACAGGTAGACGTAGAGACACTACAGCTAGATAGACAGAGAAACAGCACAATCATTAAAAATAGACAGCTAGAGAAACAGACACAGCCTGATCAAGAAACAAACAGAAGGATAGTAGACGACAAACAGTTTTAACACTACTCTAACAATTAATTAGACATTCACAAGTATTAAATAGTCTGAAGAAATATCATATGTAAGTAATCATCTGTGCCACGGTAGCTGCGGTGTTAAAGGCAGCGTTCGCACCTTACAGTGGACAGGTGAATATATGGCAATATTTCCTCTAGAAAATACATAGATTTGCTCTCAGTTAGGGAAAATTTCTCTAAATAGCCTCATTAACTTGCAATGGTTCAAGTTTTTTTTAGTGAATTAAGTGATACCGGAGCCGGTGATGGAGTCCAGATAATTGTTTTTGTTTAAAAATCGACAAACTCGGCAGCACCATTTAAGAGTAAGAAACTTTGGACTCGGTCTCAGGTTTCTGCTGGGTCCCATCTTTGATGGTTACTTGCTGGCAGTGTCGCACTTATCGTTACATGCAGACTGAAATCTAGCACTTGATAGTCTAGGAGTTCTCTAGCAAAGATATATATCATTTTCACTCTTTACGAGATCCATGGCAAAAGCTGAACGCTCTCAATTCCCATAATCTCTCCCGTCACCGACATCGATTACCGAAACTGGGAATATTAGGATGTGTCAAACTCAGCTGAAATGCAATAGCAGTTCACTCCTGTGTAAAAAGAAAATGAAGGTCAAGTTTCAATAGCTGTCGTTAAAACCATAAGGAAACCTCCTTACGGTTTATGGTTGAGCTTGTTGATCATGAAGCAAATGCCAATATCGTGAAAAAAATCCCTGGGAGCTGTAGCTGTCTACCTCCGCAAAATTACATTGCCCAGAATTAGACCTGCTGTCAGATTGCACTGTAGACCTTAAATGATTCTTTTATTTTCCCAGATGCTTTGAAAAGCTTATGAGAAGTGGGCTTTATGAGATAAGTAGTTCTGTCCATGGCATCGTCTCATCTGAATCAGGCATTTTTTGCCAGACACTACATATAGCAGCAAACCATATCACTTGTCTGGAAAACGCTGATCGATTTGGATTTCAGAGTTAAAATTGAGAAGCTTTCCGTAGAAACTGATAGATTATAAATAGAATCAGTGTACGTCCTTATTGTACGCCCGTATTGTGTGCCAGTTGCACATCACACGGTTCGGATACAAGATAGAAGTAGAGTCCGTATTTTGGGTTTTGGTGAGGACCTTCTATAAATCTACCTTTTCCTGATGGGCTCGGCAGTGATTCGAGTGTTCTTCTTGGGTCCTGATAATAGATAATCTTTAACTGGTACGCCAAGCAAGGATATAAACGGGCGAATAAGATTAGTACTTTATACTTAGAGTCTCTTCAGCAGAGATGTTGCTATACGCGGATGAGAGCTACATATCTCTCTCGAGTTACCGCTAGCGGGGACGAGTGCTAGCTATAATGAACGTCACTTGCTCTGTGACAATGTCTTTTATAAACTCGGGAGGTGTGCGGAGGCACATTAGCTCTACCAAGTCTTTTTTAGTGTTAGTATCTAAACAGTAAATAATCTACGTATTATACTGTATAACGATAGTAGCAATGCATCCACATAACAATGCAAACTAATATTCTAGTATTTTTTTTTTTTGCTGAATCTGCAAGCCACACATCAGCATGCTTGCCTCATTATTTATTCTTTTCGTGGTAGCTACTGAAGGCTGAAGTCTGTTATAGCAGTATTTGAGGATATAATATATATATATATATTTTTGTTTAAAGATGGACCGCAGGGTTTTAGTTGCTACGTTTGTGACGTGGCTGTCGGTAGGAGGTACCCTCGCAGGGGACACTGCTCTGGGTCATCTCAAGATACGGCATCATCCCAGGACTGCCATTGGCTCAGCAGCGACCAATGGTGACGCCGCTTCCGCTTTGAATCCAGCAGTCGCTAGAGACGAGCAACACCCTCAGAGCGATCGACAGATCAAGGAAACACTATCATCACTTCAGAGCAACAGGACAGAGAACAAAACGGGGCAGGCTGATACCCCCAGCAGAAATTTTGAAAATGAAGTTGCAAGTCTAACGAAGGAAAAACCTAAAAATGAGATGGCAATACCTGTCAATGTGACTACAGGTTCTGACAGAGATGCCAAAGGCAGTGAAGGTGAAAGTGAAGCTATAGATAGACCTGCTGGATTTTCAGCTCTGCTGGGGAAAGGGTATGTTGGCGCTGCTGCTAATGCCTTTTCTCCAAAGGTACAAGCCGATACTTCCGACGTGGACAGCAACACTGGCCTTGATCGAGGTAACGTTTGAAACTTGGTTAAACATATAATACTTCAGACTGGTAGGTAGCAAATGAGTAACTATGCCAATTCGCAGTCTTAGGATAGAATACAGTAGTTTAGTGAAGTGATGGAGCAGAATTTCTCCTGCTATTGCAATAAAAATCAACATTATTTGTGCAGAAGAGAATGGTAGTTTGAGCTTTCTGTATCAAATTTTCGCCCTGAAAACCGATATAATACTAAACGGATGATTAAAAAATAGATAATTTTGGCATTTAGGATATTAGCAGTAAGTTAGCACAGTACTATAGACTTTGCCTGGCTACTTTAAGAAATCAAGTAAATAGATATACTGAATAATTGTGTACAGAATGCTAGTTACTAACTTCTCCGTATATACTGAATAATTATGTACAGAATGCTAGTTACTAACTTCTCCGTATATACCGAATAATTATGTACAGAATTCTAGTTACTAACTTCTCCGTATATACTGAATAATTATGTACAGAATGCTAGTTACTAACTTCACCGTATATACTGAATAATTATGTACAGAATGCTAGTTACTAACTTCTCCGTTAAAGATGTGGATGCTGGATTTTTGTTGGCAAGTTGTTCTAGACATAATGTGAGTGACGTCCTACACGAAGTGTCTAAAAAAAGGTGATCCAAATTGAAACGGCTAACATGACTATGCAGTCCTCATCCTTTATCAAGATGTCAGTTTGAAGTAGAGATTACGAGCTTTAAAATGACACCAAGATCAATTGTCCAGACCTTGCATGATTGAGTACCATAACCCAGAGGTTGGGGTGCGAAAAATTTATTGGTTCGCATCGAATACGTAAAACAAGCATTACATTTTTCACTCTTTTATCACACCTTGAACATTGTGATTTACAAAACGCGATATGAACATGGTAAAGAAACATGTTTTATCGCATAACCAAGGGCTGCTAATCTCCAACATCCTCTAAGCGGCAACCGATTCGAAATGGCCACCTCCTCTATCCAAACAAATTCCATATCGCCTGGGCATGTCACCAACTCTTTTCTTGATGGCGTCGGGAATATTCCTGAGGATATCCACTTCTCTGCGAATGCGATCCCGCAATTCTTCTAGCTTTTTTGAGGCGTGGTGTACACTCTACATTCCCAGAGAAGTAGCTGTGCAGTTGCTTCTTTATAAATATCATGTGCAGTTCCTGAGTCCTGATCCTTTTCAATTATGAATAAACTTGACTCGTATGGCTCTAAGATTTTCAGCACTAGACCACACAAATAGTGTTCCATGTTTTAGAAAAAGAAATAGTGCACAGATTGGAAAATGCACTTGAAAGGGAACGCGTTTTCAGTAGTTCAAATAAATATGCCAATGCTGGAAAATTTTTCAGTAATATCGCACTAAAATATCTAAGCTAAGGTCATAAAAGTAAAATTTGCGACATTGTTCAATTTATTTTATGCTGAACGATCCGTCATAGGACTTTAAACTTCACTGCCAACTAATGCAAGAACTTTCCTCAAACATCAGACCGCTATTAGCTTACAAATTAGAGATCCTGCTATGGCACTACTTTTGGTCATTAGAATGATAGTTGCCGCAAGGAACTACACATGTTGCCAGTATTTTTACAATTTAAATTAGAGCCACTCACGAAACGTAGGCAGCGGCTTGCTATGACCTTTCAGATTGTCAAGCAAGTGGCGTAACTTCACAGCAAATTTGTTGAGGATCCTGGAATGGGGAAAGCTAATGCATAACTTCATGAGCTCAGACGTTCCAAAGGAAGAAAAACGAGAAGAAAAAAGTTAACCTTGAAAAAGTCAACCTTGGAGATAGGCCGAGTGCAAATACAATATTATTCAGACACGCTTCAGTCATAACAGTCGGGAATGTTCCTACTTTCGCTCCGTTAAGGCCTCGTAAGCACAACTGTGTGACTACTAGGGTGGAGCGTTTTTCAACTTTCTTTCCTCAGTGGCTAGTTCCGAAAAGTTGTCATATGGGGACAATATAATTGTATTAAAAGCATTTTTCCCATAAGAAGGATATCTTCCATCGCCCGAAGACCCTTGAAGTTGGAAAAAGTGCTCGTGAGGGCGTTTTTTTTTCAAATTTGTGTTTTTATTCAATATATAGTAGCTATACATCAGATGAACACGCAGGCGAAATATGGCAGCCAGTGGAATGCTAAGTGGGTAGAACAGGGGTATGCCTAAAACTTCGCCTGCGTGTAAGTTTAATGTGTAGCTACTGCTTAGTGAATAAAAAAAAATAATAATAGTAAATGTTCGCCCTCAAGAGCACTTTTTTCCAACTTCAAGGGTCTTGGGACGGTGGAAGATATCCTTCTAGGAAAAAATGCTTTTAACTTTTTTCTCCCCATTTGACAACTTTTCCGAACTAGCTCCTAAGGAAAATAAAAAATTGAAAAACGCCCACCCAAAGGTTTACTGGAATCTACCAGTCAAGCCACTGACGTCAGTAGCCATAGCAAGTGCCCCTAGCACTCGTATGATCCCGGATGTCTCTTTGAGCGAATAACAATTAATAATAATTAATAACAATTATTCAACCAGTTATATTCTTTTCTGTGGTTTAAAGAGACACATCAAAGTCAGGGAATCGAGGATCCTGTGAGGTACGAACTTTGGACAAAAGAGTCGACTATTCAAGTATTTGAACGGCTTCAATGACGTACCTACAACGGGGCTCTTTGAAAGAGACCTCAATGATCGCTTGCGACACAACGGTCAAAAACTCAAGCATAAAGCTCGAAGAACGGCCTTAAGTCAGCAGTTCTTTCCGTACTTCATAGTCAGCATTTGGAATAGACTCCCCTCCGATGTGTTTAGAGCGGAGTCAGTCAAGGCGTTTAAAAATCGTCTTGACATATATTGGGAGAGACATCTTCCGCAGCTAAGAACTCCTTCTAAAGGAGTCACAAACTCTTAACGGCCAGAGTTTCCCAGGCCACCTTAATCCGTCTCATTCTCTTTCCCGCTCCAACTACACAGTTTGATGTCTCTAAGCTCCGCATGTCATCGGCCCTTGATCGTGCTTGCGTGCATTCAAGATCGTCTCTTTGGCATGGACTCTTCACCCCCTTTTTTTCTCTTTTCTCATGTCTTCTATATCCTACTCACATAATGGCAATAGCTCATAGAGTGCCGGGGCGTATGTTCCGGTGTCTCTTTGGGAATGGGCATATTGGTTCGTCTACTGCCGCCTATCTAATCTAATCTAGTGAGTAAGTCCCTTTAGCATACTCTATCTGAGCCTGGCAGTGCATGAGCAGAGTATCTTATTTTCCCTGACGATTAATTAATGTAAGACGGTAAATTTTAATGCTAGGGACCAAGAAGTCGTACCATGTCTCTTCCAGTCACCGCATCAAGCTATTTCTTACTACAGTAGTTCATAAAGCAGCGAAAACGAGGTTGCATATAGGAGACAGTATTGACTCACTACCGTGTGTCCGCATTTGTCTTTCTGCAGCTGCCGGCATTGCTTGATAGAATTTTCCTGCTTTACTTGACGCTATGCTGCGGGCTGTACCTACATTTCCGTGAAAACTTTATTCTGTGTCTAACTTGTTACAGCAAAGTTGATGATGTGGGCACAGTATACCACCACAACTAAGTTCAAACTCTCCTTCAGCACTTCCTCTGTCCCGCAAACCTGCTTACTAGGTAAGTATAGAGTTAGAGGGCTGCAACTGTGTCTCAGATATTCAAATTACTTGTAGTTTATCATGTATAGCTATCGACACTTGTACCGAGGTTTTGCTTAAACGGAAGAAAAATATATGATACCAACTTTCTGTCAGCCATTTTGAGTTATTAAATTGATGATGTAACATCTGAATATTTTACCGAAGTACTTGTTGAAAGGTAGAAAGAAAGGTTAACTTTGACTGCCTCCTCCAGTGGGAAATCCACGTGAACTGGTTCGTGCTGCAGGCATAGGCCAACTGGGTAAAAGAGTGAGTACAGCTGCAGTCGACATGGGATCTGTTACGATAAGTTTGCGTTAGGGGTGCTACGTGTCCTAATGTTTGTGTTCATAGTTAATATATTTCTGCAAGGGTTATAATTATATACATATAAACAAATAAGCGCTCAAGTGAGCAAATATATATGCATATGCATTGATGTAAGTTTTGACACGAATAAATCATAAATCAAAGCACAATTTGTTTAGGTGGTTGATCAATTGACAATATTATTGTAGGTGTAAGCTGAGCAACACAAGTTCAATGACAAACAACTCAACATATTAATAAAATACAAGCACCAAAGCGGGAGCCTTTAGCCAGAAACACATGTAGCATCTTCGGACAGGAAAATGGTTAGCACACATACACCTGCTTAACAACATTAGCATGCCCTAAGAACGTTCCTGACTTTTTTTCAATGCAATTGTTCTGCCGTATCTCTGCACGAGAAGGTTAGGAATACATCCTAAAATTTGTTATGCATTTTACTCTGGCACACACTCAAAAGAATATGCTAACCATGTTATCATAAAGAACGAAGAATCAAGCAAGCATGGCACCGATGGGTTCTGTTCAACATTTATGCAATTTCTTTAAAATCCTTCCTATTTGTCACTTCATACACATAAGAAACGCGTTCATCCGATCACTGGTGTACCCCAACTCGTCATGCCGTACAAGTATATGAAACGCTATCACTAGACACACATAGTTAGATTATACATTCAACATCATAGTTCTATACTAATAATGTGCATCGAGAACAAACGGCAGAGACGGAGCTGTTTATAGCAATACAAGAGTCTTTACGTTGTGAAGAAGCTTCAGCTCCTCATACGAAGTGGTAGAACCTACTAGGCAAGTTTTGCAACTTTTCTTTGATCCAGGTTCATACAAATTCAGATGATTTCCCACAGGATTATCGCCACAATTGTTTTGTTTGTTTAGTAGTAGCAGTTGTAGCTGTTTCCCCCCTGTAACAACGGAATTTATCCTATCAGAGTCACGCAAATAAATGAGTTCCTCGTTCCCAAGAATGCTTGACTGATTGATGCTTTATTTATTAAAGGAAATTCAATATTACATATTTTAGCACATGATTCATTTACGTTAACGCAGAAAGCAAGATTGCTCATTCAGTTATCCTTAAAAAACAATGTTATAAGATTATACTTGAACTTGGAAAGCGTGACATACTTTGTTTCAATATATCATTCGATTGAATTTAATTGCTCGTCTCTGCCGCCTTTCCTGGAATGACTTACTCTCATTCCACGCCGTTGAATGCTACAATATCTACAAAGCTGTCGTTGTAGTTATAATACCACACCATGTACTGGAGACGTGAGCCACACTTGCTACCTTTTACGAAATATCCTTTCCTTAAAATTATTTTTAACATTTCGTTCGCCTTAGCTTGCATGATAGCAGCGTTAATGCTGTTGTGATGAAATAATCCGAACGTGGCTCTATTTTTTTTAGCAGCAAACGTGATTATCAAGGGAATCCAAACTGAACCATATAAGTTTTAAAATTTGCTTTTTTTAACCAATTGGCAACGATATATGACCGTTTCCTTGGAGTTTTACACTAGAAGGCAGCCCCAGCTCCCATTCACTTGTGATCTTGGCAACATCTAACACTCCACTGACTCAATCCCAAACTACACCCATATCCTACAAAGGGTGGCGTTTTCTTCCACGTCTTCCCCAAAGACCGCCTACACTATCCCGATGTTCACAAATTTACCCTCTGAGTGGCCCAGCTACACCCTTGTGGTTGTTTTTCCCTCCTTGATTGGTGAAATTCTCTTACTCGACCTTAACGGTCACTCTGAAACCAGCCAATGTACGTTCGCTTCGTTAATGATGACATCATGACATCTTGTGGAACCATATGCCCCATCAGAGCCGGCGAGTCACTTAACTTTTGTCTGCGATGTGTTTTCTTTGTCCCAGGATGTATATATGAACACTAACGCGGCTATCAGCTTTATGCCTATAACAATAACACGCGTATCACCCGACACTTAGTTTTTGCTTACAAAAGCATACATATAAGAGCCTATCCGTGTTTTTTCAACACAACGTAAAATCGACACAAACCTATTGCTGTTTTTTACATTTATTCACGTATCTGTTCACTGGTAGATCTCATGAGACTGCCGACGTATTGCTATGCCAGCCTCGCTACAAACTGATTTGTTCCACGGCCTATCCTTCTCGCCGACCACGTTTTATTGCTTGCCCATCCTGTGTCTCCTTGTCTAACTATTTTCCATTCCCCTCTCCATCTATAATTTATTTTTCCGTGCATTCCTCACTGAATTTATGCTTGAAATTGTATTTAATATATGTCTATTAGTCATACCAGTCATTTTGATTTGGTTACAACAGGTAGATTCTATTTTTACATTATTCTTTAATTACATATATGATGCATATAATTATCATATGATGTACATACATAATTATACATACATTTGTTTTCATAACAGAACGTTGAGAACTATGGTGCCATAGCGGAAGGTTCAACTACCCGCGTCCTCTACCCTCCCATATCTGGGCGAGGTAAGTGCCCCAAGGTTGCTGTGGATACTGATTCTCCGCACCGGGCGCCAATAAGACCGTTCGGCTGGCTCGTTGTTCGATCCCGGCTCCTTTAGTACACCAGTTCTGCACGCAAAGCCTAGTGCTACCGTGGGTATAATTTGTTTCTTCCGTGCGTGTGGCCCTTAGAGGTATATTCTGGCGTGCCTTTTCCCTGCCACAATGTATTTGGGCCTCGCGAACTCAAGGATCCCAAGTGCCTTCTTCACAGAAGATGTTGCTGCTGGCCGCAGTTCCTTCTGATGAGGTTGATTTTGTAAAGCTAAGTAGGTTCTCCATTTTTCCTTTCTGTTCCTGGAGGTGGGCTGCCGATCGAGATAGCCGACCTAGTCTGTGGGACTCATCTACACTCTCTAGTGTGGAAGGCCACTCGAGTGTCATTTGCTGTTCTTGGCGCCTTTTTTTCACGCCAGTAATAGCGCACTGAACCAACCGAGTTTTTCCCGACAGGAATGACGAGATAAA
The DNA here is from genome assembly GCA_001587735.2 of Parhyale hawaiensis. Lineage (NCBI taxonomy): Eukaryota > Metazoa > Arthropoda > Malacostraca > Amphipoda > Hyalidae > Parhyale > Parhyale hawaiensis. Next base: position 3,767,147 of record LQNS02276924.1, on the reverse strand, counting down.
ATATTCTTACTGATGAAAAGAGTTCTATTTTTTCAGTTGAGCTTCACTCTTGAATCGCCTCGCTGCGTCTAGGGTGGTAAAACGCTGAAACTACTAATAATAAAATAACGTGCATGTGTCCGTTAGTTAATACTCAAACTTCATAGTAGGCATTTGATAAAAAAGGCAGGTGTCATAGTTTATGTCTATGTACTAGCATTGGCCAAAATCGTAGTTTTTTGCGAAAAAAATTCAATTTCCACAAAAGAACAGCACAAATCCTTCCTCAACAGTGTAAACAGTAACATATATGTTGGGACTAACTGCAAGTTAGTAAAACGTAAACTAATTTCTCACTACGTCCTACAATTTATCACTTGGAAGACACAATGCATTGAACAAATAGATAATACTAGAATTCATAAAACCATTATTAATGTTCAGCTGAGCAACGTAGAGAGAGCTGAGACGATAAAATTTGCTGAGTTAGCGCATCGTAAGTTATTCTGGAAACCAAACAAAAAAGATATCACTCTACGGGGTCAGCTTAGACACTGAATTCCATCTCATTTCATGACTAACTTAAAATCACCTTAAGACTGTAGAAAAATTCAGCTTTAGGCTGCCTCCCAGAGTCACAATGCAAACACAATTTCTACTTTTGCGGTTCTGCGGCCAGTTGTTTGATCATAGAAAACCTCAAACGACAAGTTGCGCCTACGCAACTTGTCTGGCGCTAGCAACAACTTTGCAGCTCGCAGACGTACTGACTACGCAACGTGACATGAAGGTGCAAGTGCGAATGTTTGGTGTAGCCCCGGTATCATGTAGCCAATGCAATGTCTCACTCGACAACATAGGGCCTAGGCACAAGCGTTCCTGTCTCTTCCCCACCACGAGAAAACTGACGTTTCTGATTGGCTGCCGGCTATGACGCTTGACACACTTGATTTTGTTCCAATAACACGAGAATACATGTCGTTCTTTCCATTTATCCTTCTTGTCGTACGGATTTTTTCATGCATCTTCAGAATTTTTAATTCCATGAATTTAATAGCTAACTGTACTTTGAAATTGTTCAGTTGCTTACATTTTGCGACCTCCAAACTTTGAAAATTTTAATTGTTTATTTTTTCGTTATTTTTTTTCTACTATAATTCACAATGACTATCTTAAAGCACATCTTAAAGTATCATGACTGATAAACTACCAGCCTTGTCGTTACTTAAATTTCTATTTTTCAACTCTTTACTCATTAAATTAGCATCGTCATCGCTGAATACGGAAGTATTTCATGCAACTCTTACGGCCTTTTTGAGTAACGTTACATAGCGTGATTTGGGCATAAGTCCATAAAGTCAATTTATTTCCTAAATTTGATGTAGGTCCTTAGTCCAGACAATCTATTCATGGTATATGTATAATTGTATATATATATATATATAAAGTGATGCTTATGCTATTAGGGCGACAGTGGCAAACCGTCACTCACTAGGGCGGCACTATGTGGAGCTAGCCAACAATGAATTGGCCTTCATATAGCTTAGGTTGTGCCAAGACTGGCTTTGCTAAGGTTCTAATGACGTCACTAAGTACTGTAAGCCACGGTAAGGCTAATCAAAGATTGACGCTAAGTAACGAAGGCTCATTTTCTGGCCAATGAAAAATTGACGCTAAGTAGGAAGCGCTAATTGAGATGTTAGCAGAACCAGTCCTGTCCTTACCTAACCTATGTGAAGGCCAATTCATTGATGGCGTTCTTTTACAGTAAGGTGGGGGTTGGTGGTGAGTGGCAGAATCCAAAACGCGTTTTACTATCGAGAAAACGGCGGAACCGGTCCATAGAATAAAATTAATCTTACCCATGATTTAGTCTATGGGAAGGGATTCGAGTCCGGTTTTCATTAACGTGTAGAGTGTACACGGCCTTGTCGCCTTAAATGCACAGTGTCGCCCAGTAAGGTTAAACTTATAGATACGTTGTTATAGTGCATATAATTCTTTTTTATTATTGTAGTCTGTCTTCTCCTAGCAGTCACGATTCATAGATATTCTTTCTTCTGCATTACTAGAAATGTTCGTTCCTATGTGATCTGCACCTTTTCTTAGAAATTACTACGCGTAGGTG
>LQNS02276924.1:3702564-3754152 GCA_001587735.2 Parhyale hawaiensis | reverse complement strand
ATGATATGCAGAAGGAAAGGACCTACAACGGAAAATGCATCTTTAACGTACGTGATAGGTATATTGTCATGTCCTGTCGCTTTGGTGTTTTTCAGGGAATACAGAATATCTCTGAGATTACTGCTACTGCTGCCGTGCATCCTTCTAGAGTCAGCTGGCATCTATTGGCAGCATCAATCAGTGAAATAGAAGAATTCCCCAGGTAGAGAGTGAGGTCAAGTTTACTATACTTTACTCGTTAACGCACAGACTTCTTATCTTGGTGACGTCTGGGGTGAGGCGAGACTATCGTGCCCACACGCACCTGCTGTACAAGATTGGCAGTAACTTTTTACGACTATGTTGGGCAGTGCTGGAAGAAGACTAGCAATACTTTGCCCTTATTCCCACTCGTTCAGTTGACTAGCTTCCTTAGTACACCGTGCCACAATAATGGCTTTGGCCATCCCACGCAGGACCTGATATAGCTCCTGCAGCGGCCTAGAATGATTCTAGCATTGCGTTTGGTCACAGTCTCTACTTCGCACCTTTTCCATTGCACCGGCATACATACGACGGCATTGGACCAGAACTTGGGCCTCGCCTTCTCTTTGGGAATGGGTCTCCTTGCTCCGTCCACTCGCCATCTGTCTAAATATAACTATTGGAAGCTCACCTGTGAAGCAGCTGCTGGTGACGGTGACGGTGGTGGTGGAGAGGGTCACAGAAGTCGTGGTTGACCTCTGGGCGAAGAGGAAAAGCTTTCCGTCTTCACCTACAGGAGAGATGCAAGTAATATAATTAATATAAATAACTAATAGTTTGAAATGTATTATTTCTTTTATTTAACACGCGATATCAAACGTTCTGGGATTGAATATCCTTCGCGCGATAATATGGAAGGAAATTTTTAAATACTTTCCATCATATTCTTGAAAGGCCCAAGATAAGAGTAAAATACCCGCTACGGTTACTGAGCTTCGGCCTCCTATGTCTGAAGTACTTGTATTATAATATTAAAGAACTGGCCCGCATCCTCTTTAAACGACTTCAGAATATATTTACTTGACTGGCACTGCTTTTCTTCTTTTCATTCGTTGAGGTTTTGTTGATTTTGCTCATCAAGAGATCGGCAAATGCGAATTCAGTGCTGTCTGAGTTCCGAACTCTTACAGTTCAGAACGAAGCAGACCTCCAGCAACGATGGACGTGCGGAAATGTTCTCACCCTCACGCAGGCCGTGTAGGCTCTTTTGCTACCAAGAGCAATCAAACTTTCTACTTCAGTGCAGACGTTCAGGAGTCTTCAACGTTTAAACTTTAAATGTGGCAAAGCGCGAACCATGCATTCACCTTTAAAGGTTCCTGTTATTAATTGTAAGTTTCAACCAGGGCACCTAAAATTAACCGTTTTTCGTCAGAGAGTAACTGATGAAATCTAAAAATGAAAAAAAATCACTAAACGAATTATCATATAGCGTTCATTTGCATAATATTGAAAAACTCGACTATAATTATGTCATTAATGGATTTAAAAATGCAGCATCATCACTGCTAATTGCACAGTACGACAAAAACTGTATATGTCGAAAAGGATACACCCCTGCCAATGCCTAGTCTTATGATAACTATTTAACTATTATTTATGGCAGCAAAGCACAACATTCCGCACTACTACACAGCTACAAGCAAACCGACAGCATACGTTTTAAATCCTGCAAACTATTAGCCCTCATAATTTACGGTCATTCCGTGTTAATTGAAATTTAAAGCACCTTGCGTACATAGCGTAGAAATTTACTTTAAGAGTTAAAAATAGGCTCCATTCCAAGATCTCATATTAAATCATTTACTATCGACTCTTCATCTAAAACTCAGCTACTTCACCGTACTACCAACAGTCCAAGAAAATCTTAGTGCTGTCTGAGAAATAATTTTATTCATTTATTTATTTTGTCTTCTTTCCTCACCATCTACACCGTCTTGAGCTTTGGGGTCGGCGGGAACGTCCTGGGCGACGGCGCCCGCCCACGTCGCCGCGGCGACCAAACACGTCAGTAGAACACAGCTGGATTGCTGGAATTGGAACAGTTACTTATTTTTACAAGTACATATTAGTTTATATTTTATCATTATTATTCTAATTAATATTCCTGTCATTATTCATTAAGATCTTGTGAAACTTTGGCAGGTTAGCATAGGAAGGTGCAACTGTCATTATTATCACAACTTGCTTCCTGGCTTTCTCTTTGGTCGCTAACTGCAACCCAACAGAAGAGACCCAGCATCGTGACTCCACACACGCGAGGTGACGTGAAGAACGTCACCTGGACTTCAAGGATACACAAGGTACACAAGGCTGGTGAGGTAGGTACCTCGCCAAGGAGATTCTCTTGTCGCCAGAGTTTGTTACTGTGCCTATCTGTTCGTTACACAACTCGAGAAGTTATCTACTTCCGGTCTTTATCAAGTTCACAAGAGCAGCTAGAGATGTCATAAGTCATAATGAATTAAAGATTAATTTTTTTGTGACGATTCGTCAGCCCAACTGTCTGCTAGTTTTAGTCTGTCTTACAGTCTTTTAGTATCGTCACTCTACACGAGGAGGACAACAGGATGTGGATAACACGATTAGGACAACACGATGGGGACAACACGATGACGACAACACGATTAGGACAACACGATGGAGACAACACGATGAGGGCGGATCGTCACACTGTTGGTATTGTCACGAGAAACAGCTGACGGAATTTTGTTGATGATTGGAAAATTCTTGGATTGTCGACCATTTTGACTTTTCGTCTGTAATATTGCGTGGCTTGGCGGAGTTTGGTGCTTTCGGAGTGCGGTTTTAGTCCGGCATTTACTCACATTTTCATCTAAAGAGGGGCGGAAATACAGTAGGACAATTTCAACTCTTTAATAGACGGTTTGAAGTATGTCTAGCAGATATATGATAATGGTATGGTAATCAGATACGGTCACTCGTTCGGTACAGAGAGAACGTTGCATATTATTTAAAGAGCTTAAGCGTCACTGCGTTGACATTTTAATCGTCCAGTACACCGTATATTCATTTGTATTCTTCAATGTATGCTGATGACTTGAAAGAGCGTTTTGCATTTAACATTACCATTTCAATCACTCGGTATGTCTTCAGAGATTCTGTACGGATTTTTAATTGTTTTTTAAAAAGTATTTCTTTAAGTTAGCAGCATCTATGTATGCTACTCAGCTTGTCGTCTCATACTCATTTACAAACAACTTTGGCGAGACTTAGAGTCCTTATTGGAACGGTAGAATTCTTGCTGAAACCCACAACCCGGTAGAGTCCTTGCTGAAATCCACAATCTGGTAGCCGAACCTCAAGCAAGAAGAGTTTCACAGACGAAGAACCAAAGTTGTGTATACTGTACACAACTTGACCGAACTACTGCCGACACACACAGTACTGTTACCTGTACACCCTCGATTCCTCTTCTCGAGATATGAAGAACTCTGTATGTAGCAAAAATTAAAGTAAGCGAAGCAGTGGCTGATACAGGCCGTACTTGTACTAGTTACAACTGAAGGCTTATAAATATATCTTGAGCAGTAACGCCTTGTATATTATGTTGAAAACTATAAATTCTTGCCAGTCTCAACATTCTAGAATGATAAAAAAAAAGACACAAACATAGTTTCCATCCTAATCTAAAGCGTTATTGTACTTTTTGTATTAGTCCTCCAGCTAATGAAAGCCGTACTTGTGGTGGTTAGGCCACCAGCTACCATACTTACCATCACTGCTGGTCTTGCAGAAGCGACTCGACTCTTCGGCGTTCGATCCCCCATTATATACAAAAAAATTTTGTAGGCTTTTTCCTCGTCTTAGCTGGATTGAATAGATTACCCGAAGCTTTTCCTTACCTTAATTCAGGGTATTTCTGATCGTGACTTTCCCTGAGGCGTGAGCTCTTTGGCTTTCCTGGAGCGTCCAGAGCTGCTGGAGGGAGACGGTGGGGGTCATATATAGCGCAGCCCTCGACGTCATCAACTGACTGCAGTAGCAATAAATCAAACGAAACTCACGTTTTATTTTTTCTTATTGCCTCTTCCAGCGACTTCTCAACCGCAAATTAGTGCAATGGATTCCGTTTAGAAGGGTACAGCGGCCTGCCGCAGAATCTCACCAAGTCTACTGGAAGGGAATCACATGCTATGTATTATGTGTACAGAATGTGCTTGTAACTCTCGACGTTTACGACTCTCTACTTATACAGACGTACTGTAATATTGAAGACCTATATCAAATTTTATTGACTGTGTTCACTACTCTCGAATATTACGATTTGTCCTCCTGCTCAATATTGTAAACGTTTTCGACGAAGAAATGTATTATTCAGCATTGCTTATTGTATATCACCAACTTCTTGAGTAATTAATAAGTACTATCTACACCCGTGAAAATTTCACGGTCTGGCGGGGCATTTTAGGTTTCACCTCTGGATATTCTACAGCATTCCACTATATAATGATACACAGCTGTTGGTCGTTTGTTTGCTCTCTTGCTCGCTCTTTGGTTGGTCCGTCTCTCCGTTACGCTGTTGAAGATTTAGATAGATAATTTATCTTCTGAAAAGCTAGTTGACATACCATAGAATTGTAGCACTTGGAGTAACGGTGAAATATAGCTTCTGAAATATATGGTCAAAAGTTTAAATACGATATTTTATAAATCTGGCTTCGCTTTGAATACTAGCTCAGTACTTTTTGGTATGAAGATGATGATTTTTCTTCTGAGCGTGATGCATGAAAGGTGGTACTTTTAATGGAATTTTTTATCCCGGCTGGCATAAGCTATATCGCATATTTTCCAACTGAATTCCTTCGTAGCAGCTTGAGAGGCTCCGTCTTTGTTTCAGTTTTGGTACCTTTCAGGCATAATCCATTTCGCTTATGCTCTCTTGAGCTGAATCTTTTTGTAGCAGTTGAAACTTCACGCTGGACACACGCATTTTTATATTCGATTTACATTGCACCCAAATTTCACTCTATAGATTTTACTGGGTTAGCTGGTATCCAAGTTATTGTAAGGCAAGCCCTGAGCATTTCCGGTGAATTTTTTGACTGAACTCTATATATTTTCTTATAGTGCTACTCAACGTTTGACCAATAGCTACAACTTGCGTTTCATTAATGGAAGATTACGACTGCCGGTATCAGACCTATTTTACTGCAATACCTATACTTAGAACCGGAACATTAAAGAGCCTAATCACAAAATTATTGCCGTAATTTTTTGACGGCTATGCCCCCTAGTGAACAAATATTATCAAGTTATATAGTATACTCAACTGTCCGTGACCCGTTGGATCGTTATCACAATTTTTTTTCTTTTCGCAGAAGTCAAGTATTATTTAAATGCTCAGAGACAACGCGCAATTGGTCCCCGTTCACTCCTGGCCGTGTGGATCACCAACACCAGCTCCTTTGCTTTGAAAGTTATATTTAACACTGCCTGTGCGTAAGGGAAATATGTATGTGACGCATTGCGTAATTGTATCACCTTTAAATTTAACGTGCACGTTCATGCAGCCGAGCTCGGCTTTAACTTTCGTATCATGGATACAACCGAACTATATTATATTTAATTTCCTGCTATCTGTTACTGATAAAGAGCGTAACACGCGAAGGTAAGAACAACGCTATTGATATACTAGCGACCTGTGACCCGTGACCCGTTGGGTCGTCATCACGATCGTCTTTGCTTTCGCACTAAAACAGGTGTTCTAGGTCATCATATGGCCGCAAAGAAACTGCGATATTTTATTGCTTTTCATTTCACAGACAAAAAAAAATGAACACAGACCAGCATGTCTTCAGTATTTTTAAGGGAAAAATTAGGGACAACTATGACGTCAGAGTCGATTACATGGACTAAACTGTATGGTCGTATCCGTGATGCCAGCACTATTTCAACGTCTGTAGTCGCGCCAAGAGACAAAGATGACGTCACAAGGTAATGAATGGTCGATTGCCATGGCGCCTTTTCCTTTTGGCTTTGGGGGAGACCTGACTCCTATCTCCTCACATTTACTGTCTGCAATACTACCACATACAACGAAGATTCAAAGCCTTTTCTGAATAAAGCCCTTGAAAATTCATGTGACAGTATAAGTTGGAAAGGTTATTTAGAAATTTTATAGAAAATCAATAGACGATAAATGTTTATAAGCTGATAATGTTATGATACTGATAATCGGAAGTAAAATTTCAAAGAGTTTCTACCATAAGCTAGAGCACTCTGGGAGCACATACATCTTCCAAGCAAGGCACTGTTAACGAAATATTGAAATTGGTCATAAAGTTAAGGTAAATGTAAGGTCAACTTAGAGCACACCCTCACCAGGGAAACCCACATGCACTTTTTTGTGCTGCGGGTATAGGCCCACTGGCCCCAGAGGAGTAAGTGTAGTCGCTGTCGACCTCGGGTCACCAAGAACTATGGCGCCAATTTGACGGAAGGAACAAATGACCCGATACCCCTCACCCCTTCATCTCTGAGGAAGGCAGTTCCGCCACGGCGCCGTGCATGCACACACAACTGCCGAGTCGGCACACCAAGATCTGCTAAGAAAGAAAAAAAGTAAGAAAGAGAGAAAGAAAGAAAGAAAGAAAAAGCAGATATTTCTCCCCGTAGGAAGGTTTATCATATGAAAGCTGACGTGCCTGACCAAAACTTGGTCATTTGTGTCTTTCAACATTTCTAACAATTCCTTCAGATTTCGTGAAGATCCGTTCATAACTTTTTTGGGGGGTTATGTTAATGATAATCATAAAACAGAATAACTACAATTTAATAGATAGATTTAATAGATGATGAAAAAATGAACGAATTGAAATTTCATGAAGATCGTCGATAACTTTCTGCGTTACGTCACCAAGAAAATAGAGGCACGTAGGCAAACAGTTGACCGAATCTTCACCAAATGTTAATCAGCTGTTCCTGCTAGTACACCTAACAATCCCTGTAAATTTTTCAAAGTTCTGTCCATAACTCTCCAAGTTATCTTGGTGATAGACAGACACACAGACAAAAAAAAATTAGACAGACTCGCCAAAATCATAACCTTGTTGGCGGTGGTAATAAATCTTAAATTAAAAAATCGCCAGGTCGACAATTTAGATACGTCAATGATATCATTTCATAATTTTTACCTCATAATTATTATAAGTTTCATTATTTTTTGTCGTTACAATTATACGCAGGCTCCTCCGAGAACGGATAATGCAACCCAGATGAAGCTGAGCAACATCAGGAACCCCAAAAACGCTGCTAAGACGGCACCACCAACAAGCCATAAACAGCTGACTTGAACGCCTGCACATCCGCCCGGTTGAACTAGCCTGATAGTCTTCCGAACATGTCACCGACTACGTATAGTACACTTTCCTTGCTCAGGACTAATTGGTCCCTACGGTCGCCAACGCTACAATGCCATTCTCCTCACCAAGTGCTCTGAAAATAATAATGAAAGTCATTAGCAGTAGGAAAATAAGGACGGATATTGCATTTAACAAACAATGTCCTGCACCACGAGCATATATAAGTGGGACAGCTCAGGTGCTGGGTTGGGGACCATCAAGTATAAACCTTTTGTTCTACTTATAATCGTAACAGGAAAGAACAGTGAAGTTCGTAGAGCAAATAATAACAATTATCATACTTCATCGTGGCCGTGCATCTAATTTTACAATGAGAGTCCCACAGCCCGATGCATGCTTTACTGGCAATCGACAAATTAAAGATATAGTATAACAATCCCGCATAATAAAAACATTTATCAATTGAATCAAAGTACGCATTGCAGCTATGGTAATGTTTTCAAGATCGCTTCGTGAATCCAGCAATGTTGTTGATTGTTAACTATTATTTTCCATGGAAGAACAAACTTTCAAAAACCGACCAAACAGTTACCTCGACTAACATCAAAATGGAGTCAGCCGGAGTTGTAACGTAAAAACCGCTGGTTGGACGGCTCGCTTGACAAATGCCGCAAGCCTGTAAAAAAAATCACCCAAAAATAATATCGCTTCTTATTGAAGTTTATTCACATTACAAGTTTTTAGTTACTTAGCATAGATCTCGAAATCCTGTGTCTTAATGCGTTTCTGTGTCCATTTAAGAAACAGAAATGTCACCACTTTTCTACTCATAATTTGTAATTCTTCCCAAATTTGCAGATATAGCAGAAATCTTACTACCCTAGTAACAATTAGGGCAGCCGCAAAAGCTATGTAGAGTCGCAGTTCACCTTTTGGGCTGCACCCGCGGCGGCCCCAAAAGCTGCTAGGGTAGTGACACTTGCTCAGCCAGCGGAAGTGACATCTTACATTTTAATCAATCTAACGTTGCTAGACACACAGTTGTGTTTGCGGGGATACAACAAAGCATAGGGAAGCTGAGCTGTACGTATGGACACCACAGTACCGCCGTGTGAACCCCACCTTTGTAATTACTGTACTTACGTCACTCGGGCCTCAATAGTTTTTTTTTTTTAATCCAGAGCTGAGGTAAATAACGTGGAGCTCGTGTAGCTTCTGCAGGTGTTTCCTTTTCAGGGTTTCTTGAGTAGAGTATCAAGGGCTCTGGAGAGTAAAATTTATTTTTATAAATTTGAATGAGCCACTATTGTGGGCTGTTAACTGGACTGTGACAACCCTGAGCGTGCATGCGATGATCAGCTGGACCCTTTCTGTAAATACTGACTGTTCAAGTAGCTCGGTGAGATCAAAATATTTTAACTCTGCGGGCTTTACTTTGCGAGAAACTCCAAGTGTTCCACTCGCCCCATTGCATCTACTAGCTCAAGGCGCTAGTCGCAAGACGGCTACGCTTGAGAGTGTAGGGAACGGAACCCATCTCAGCTTTGTCCAAGGCTTGGCATTAAAGCTCAGGAGAAGTTAAAATTAAGTGGATTAAAGTATTCGGATTCAAATAAACGAGTTTAGATTGACTCCGTGAAGTGTCTCAAGAAGTTGTAGAACGAAAGAGGTTAGGAACGACTGATCTAGTGGTGACGTCCAGAATTCAATTGTTACAAAATAAAGTAAATGTCTTGTGGTTAACACTAATAAACATACAAAACATATAGTGTAAACAAAGAAACAGTATTTGTGTAACTGGCAGCAGCAAGACTGGTCTCCCCAAGGCCGCTTCCAAGTCACAAGTATTCAAAGCCGTGCCCCTATTGCGTCACTACCGCTATTACAATAACATCTATTAATAATGTCAACTCTTACCGGTAATTTAATTAGGTTTCTGCAACCTCCATCATTCTAGTGGAGGTGGGCACTTGCGGCCATCTGCGATCCAGCCAAACGAGTGAAAAAGGGCAAGATGCTAGCGTAGACGACGTTAGTTTCATTTTAGGGGAGTAAAGGCTCCAAAAGCGCCTTAAATATTCCTAAGCCCCCTTCAGATTATGTTTTTTTTTAAATATGCATGCATGTTGAAAATAGTGCATACTTGCACACACTCTCCTGTGGCTAAGCCCTCCCCCATCCTATCTCTCAGGCCTAGTGACGCTACTGGGCGGTAGACCTCCGGCCTTTTTCTGTTAATGTTGTTGTCCAGTAGATAGCTACAAGTGTCCTTTCTTTTTTTTTTATGGATTGTGGCGCGGTACACGTGCATGTTGGCATTATTCGACTGGGCATAGAAATTAAGCCATCGAGGCTTGACTTGATCGAGACTTCAGACAAGTGCGCTGGCTTCGACCTGCAATATCAAGTTCCAGGCATTTACTTCAGTCGTCTGGAAACTCAGCCCTACTCCATAAAAGAAGTTCTCAACTTAATCCGGCTACTTCTAACACTTGCTGCACGGTTCAAACCTGGAAAGCCAAAGCTTCCGAATGAAATTCTGTCATGTCAAATCTCGAACACTCACTTTCCGCGCCCAATCGAACATACCTACCTTGGAAAAGCCACTTCATAGTCGCATTTTTGCTCTTCAGTGGCAGCATCACGCATGTTTCCTTTGTCTTCGTGCTCTGATACAGCGCTGTGTTGAATATTCTAGTGCCCCCCTATGTTTACAGCATGACAAAGACATTGCGTGAGTTGGATTAAAAAAAAATAGAATTGATGGACAATTTATTTCTTGCAGACAGTGTTGAGCTTCGAACCATGCATCTGTTACATATTCTCCTTTTACTTTGGTGTGTCATGGTCACCCTGGGGTTGAGTGATAGTGGTACTTCTGGTGCCGAGCCTGAACCTGTCGGTACCTCGTCACAGATCTCAAATGCCTTTGAGAATAACATTGAAAATTCCAATTCAACTTCTAGTGGCGTCGTTTCCGTAGTAGTTAACTCAAAGCCCTACAATCCACTTTCCAATGTGTCATTTTCTGCCAATGACAATGTAACACACAAATTCTCGAATGAAAAAAACGTAAAACGTTCTGATCTTGAGAAATCTTCTCCCCAGTCTGCAGAAAATCGGCGACCCGAAGGTAAGAATTTATATGCTCATGTAATTGTCTTTGCATTTAACTTCCCAAATATTGACACTATTACTCTAATAATAAAAGTAAGGACACTTATTCTTCAGGGTGATGATGTTAAAAACTGTCATAGTAATAGAGTAAAACGATAGATTTGGCATGCGGATATGAGGAGCATGGTAATTAAGAGATATAAATCGACAGTGCAAAAGACGAAGAAGTACAGAGAGCGCAGCGGCCACAGTTATGCTGTAGTGTTAGAGACATGAAAACGCTTGTGAGACATACAGTACATAAATCATGCACGCACATGTAGAGGTGGAGATCCTGAAATGGGGAATATGAGACACAGTGGTGGTGCAGCAGTTGCGGAGCTGCAAGAGGAAATAATAGAGGAGATAGGTAATAGAGGGAAGGGGAACGCTAAGGAACAGGTCTGGGAGGGGGGGGAGGAGCAAGGGACATGTAAGGAGGTGTGGGACATATGGCGCTGGCTGTCCTGACCAAGTATAACGAGACATGAGACAGGGTGCAGACTTGCGGGGTAAGTGTGCCGAAAACCTAGTGGACGATGAGACATGCTATACTTTTTCTCATTTTTGTTTCCTTTTTAGGAAAATAGTCGTAAGCTGTAAATAATTTAATTAACAGTCACGAAATGCAGCAATCAACACCAGCAGAATCTTGAGGATTACAAAATTTCACTAACATGGTTCTCTTCAGTGTGGCAGTAACGTCTCATTTCACATATTTATTTCTCCAACAGATTTGCTACTAATATATTTTATCAATATTTTGCTGCCAGTTGCTTTTTGTGTATTGTAGCCATTTTCTGCTCATATTTTACTAACATGTTTCGTTAATATTTACCTCACATTTGATGTGTCCATATTTCACTAACTTGTTTGTTTCCATATTTCTCTGACAACTTTCGCCAATATTTTGCTACCATATTTTACTGACATGTTCCATCCGTATTTTGCGAACATGCACTTACCACATTTTACTATAAAATTTGATCCTCATTTGACTAACATTTTCTATTCATCGTTTACTGAATGTTTCGTCCATGTTTTACTGGCTTGCGTAGCCCATTTTGGTTGCTATATTTTGCTGCTATGTATCACTCCTATTATGCGAATACATTTATACACTTTTTTATTGTCATGAACTCATATTTTTATTGCCATATTTTTCCATATTAAGCCAAACTTCTAACAGCCACATTAAATAGCAATCAGCCTCTGTACATGCAGTAGGCATCACACTTTTGGCAATTTCACATAAAGAAGCGTTTTAGACAGCAGAGGGCTTTCCGAAGTCTCTCTCTTAGTATGTACAGTATATTACTGCCACTTGATGAAGATGCTATGCCTCTTACATATAACCATATACTTACTACCATATTTTTTTATGTACAATAAATCAAGAGCGGGCATGGCCACAAGGCCAGTCTGTAATGGACCTTATGTCGAGGTTCGATTCCGACTCCCGCCAGGGACCATAAAAGTAGCCAAGATTCTTGCTTATAATTTCCTCCTCTCGCTCACAAACTTCTTCAATATCCGTATCGTTGTTTTCTTAAGTTCTGCGTAAACTCGATTTCAGAGTCTGAGGCTCGTCTGCTGTTCGCGGCCTCGTCGAGCACCACAACTTTTGTTATCTCTCGTACCACATCTTCAGTTCTGGCCACCTGCTTCACCGGTGCGTATCATTGTGCTTATTATTTAATATCATTCTTGTTTGGTATTATTAACATTGTTACTATTATCATTATGTCGTGTCTACAGAGACGGAGTAAGATAATCGAACACTCAGTTGAGAACCTAGTCGTCTGCACGACCGGGGGCTCATTCGTAAAAAAAAAATCAAATAAAGCCGGGCTCACACGACGGTGAAATGAACGTGTTCTCGCCGTTAATTGACTGCGTGTTTTTTTCTGCCCTTTTTTGTGTTGGCAAAAGATAAATCAAGATGATAACTCTCAGGTCTGCTGGCTTACGCATGAATCACCCCAACAACTCTTATATATCTTATATGTGCAAAGAAAAAAAATTCAGAAATCGGCGCACTTTTCCTGCAGTTTAATCGGCACAGCAGCAGAGCATTTGAACAAGGTCCTAGCTGAAACAAAAAACGAATTAAAACGACTAAACTGTGAACTGGTTTTTGCAGGTCACTGTGTAAGACTCACTATTTTTCCTTAATTCCTCTCTCGTCAGAGTTGGGCTTATGGGATGCATAGTCCAAAATCGATCACTGAATATGCATTAAGTTGAATTAATTAGGCATTTCAAATTTTCAGGAATCTTTTTTTTTTCCGAAATCTTCGTGAGAGAACTAAGTTCCGTGCACAACGTTGTGCTAACAGCTTACCTTAGCACATCAGTAGATGAACTGATAAAAAGGTTATTTTTGGTGGCGCTTAAGCCAAACATCCCCCTACCCTATGTTGGTTTGCAGACGTCTGCTATCCGCTAGGTTACATTCCTGTTTCCGTGAGACGGATGAAATTGGGTAATGCAAATCACGACGGACAAAAGAAAAGGGCAAAATGTCTTTAAGGGCAACAATAAACATCTTATTTTAAGAAAGTATTTGCAAAAGCACTAAAGAATTATCAGAGCAACAATTGTTAATGTGCTTAGAGATTAATAGATATTTCAAATTGTTCTCTCTATTGCCCATCCAAAACGTTACCTACAGTGTTTAGTTAATACTTCATAGGTTAAAGGTTAATATCCTGAGGTGGAGCAAAGGGTAAGCAGGTATTGCACAAAAGTTGGGCTTAATAATTTAAGGAGCGTTCGATTGGGCAACCAAATTAGGCCTTCGAAGCTTGACTGGTTCCAAACTTCAGGCAGGTGCGCTGATTACGACCCGCTGGTTAAAGTTTTAGACATTGATCCCATACTCAATTACAAACCTGTGAGAGTTCTGGGAACTCATTTTTACTCAGTAGAAAGGAGATCTCAGTCAGCTCATCATTATAGGTTCTGCTTCTAGCGCCTGGTTCATCATTCAAGATTTCAAAGGGACAAATTTGACGTTCCCGCCTACGGTTCTGAGCTAGTCAAGTCGTGTGGGCTCGGCTTAAATCGCCGCTAATGATCATCGATCGCAGAATCGTGGAACATTAGTTCTAACCTAACATTACGCCAATCCTTCGGTCGCGTAATGGAGATTGCGAATCATCAACTTACGAACGGGTGTCCAGCCCACTTACGAACGGGTGTCCAGCCCACTTACGAACGGGTGTCCAGCCCTGTTCGATGCTCGCAATAGCAACACACACCACATAGTTGCTAATTTATACCACAGTCCCGGCTAAAGCTTTCCAACGCGCGGCATTAACACTGCTCCTATGGCAGGCAGATTGAAAAAACAAAACAAAAAAAAATATGTACTAAGTTGGAAGAAAATATGGAGAGCTGTATGTTCCAGTGAATTAAAGTAAGTATAAGAGAGCCGGGCACATGCGGCCACTTGTTGTCCGACCATTAGCTTATAAAAAGGCCGGATGTTTTTAGTCTCTGGCCGTTTCTACTTTTGTAGCTGGGCCGTATGAGCTCCAAAGGTTGCCGCTGGTGCCCAGCTCTTGTAACCAAAATTTATAGTATTTGCGTTAACGGATTAGAATAAACCTGAGGTCTCTTGACTTTCAGCTGTGAACCCTGTGGCCTGCACCGGTCGCCGGAAGCGCTCCACTAGCCTGCTTCTCTCGGTCCAATCAAGAGCCGCAAGACTGGATCAAGAGTTAGACGGATCCTTCCAGCTGGCTGGTCTGCCAGGCGATGTCGAAGAAGACGGTGAGAGCGGCCGTGCCCTCCTCACCATCTGGCGCACGTCTTCTTCTACCCTGACAGTGACGACCTTCGTCACCAATTCCGGGGCAACTATTAGCGTGTCGGCAGCCTGCTCTGTGGCTGGTATAGTGTACAACTTGTGCTAAATCTGCCTATTTCATGTTAGATTAAATCGAATTCTCTCCAACTCTGGTTTAGGTTACGTTGTTGTTGCTATACTCGAATGTGTTAATTATAGCGTCCTGGATTCCAGCTTCGCCGGTGTTTATTTGACTATTTGTGTCTTGATACTGTTATCTACTGCTCTTGATACTGCTATCTACTGCTCTTGATACTGTTATCTACTGCTGTTGTCGGTCCTCGACTCTACTCTCGGCTCCTCTACGGTGAAGGCGACACAACAGCCAGAGTGTGAAGGCATGACGAACAAATTCCGGCTGTCGATGCAGCGGCAGTAGACAGATTTCGAAAATCTCCTGTTGGAATGTAGGCGGCAGACGAGGTCCTGGAGAACGCGTGGGTTTCAGGCAAATACACCTGCTGCCAGCGGAGTCGAAGCCCCGCCGACCCCACAGCACAAGCACTCGAGGTACCGTGGGCGGTGGAAAGCGACGCGTCCATGAACGCCGAGTACAGCTTTTGATGGGTTCTCCGGGCCCCTACGGAACCTCCATTCACGCAGATATTTTCGAAATCTCTCTATGGCCGCTGCATCAACGACCGAAATTTGTGCATCAAGGCCTTAATACCCTGACTGTTGCGTCGCCCTCGTAGTGGAGGGGCGAGAGTGCTTAGGAACACCCATAGGAACTGAAGTAAACTGCCCAGGGATGCTAATTGTTATGTTAAATGAACATCGACGAGTCCGGACAGTATTTACATCTTTAAGAGAAGTTTACCTTAGTCTACAACTGGTGTTAAACCAGCCTAGTGTAAGCTAGATTATCTGGGATTGTTGTCAGCTTCGCCTTAGCTGACAATGATTTATCAAGTTTACCTGGACAGGGCTGCAGCCAGATTTTGAGCTCGAGGGGTTAAAAAAACAAAGTTCTTCGTCTTACGACAGCCAGGAGGGCTGCTCGGCAATGCCACAAGCAGTCTGGGGGCCGTGCAAGCCCCTCCCCCCCTTTCGTGTCAGACTTCTCGTATTATGCAAGTGTTATTTCACCAGACCTTGCACCAGAATACCAAAAGACCAACAAATAGTTTTAGCAATTAGGACTTGAGGGGGCTGACAGACACATAGCTCCCCCCCTCTTCCCCTTAGCTACAGCACTGCAAGAGGTGTCTACAGTAGTGGGTAATGATGCGAATCGGGCATTTTTGAGGGTAGGTTCCCCTCGCGCCGGCGGGTCATCGCGCCGCCCCTTCCGGTTTCCCAGGCCCCGCCCACTTCCGGTTAGCGCCCCCCCCTGACCCCCGCTAAACCGGAAGCGTATTGGCCGTTACAAACCGGAAACTCGCGCGCGAGGGTAGGTTACCCTTAAAAATGCCCGATTCGCATCATTACCCACTACTGTCTACAAGTATTGTTAAGTAGCTTCGTTTCTGCTAGTTTCATAGATCAAAACTATCTCAGCTTTATCTGTCAACAAATTTATGCTGAACTAACATATGCATAGCTGGCCGGACCTGAATTAGTGATAATTTCTTTTTCTACAATAAATTTTCAGCTTATAGCGTCTTATTTTTCTTTTGGATCGGTTCAACGAGTCGTACTGCAAAAGTAGGTTACAATAAAATATATATTTTTCTGCCTTCTCATTTCTAGCGTTTTTAGAGAAGAATTCGTCAAAAGTGTAGGCAAATAGTTTGACCTGTTGCCTCATCAAAGAGTGATGTCGGCGGTCACGATGCTGCTGAGGAGCTTACATCACACTAGCCTATTTGACTGACAGTTTACAAAGTCACTTCTATAGAGGCTGTGCATGACCTTGGTCATCGTGCCTATCTTCTTGCTAAAACGTTCAGCCAAATGTTTTCATAATTGATATGCAGTAAGCTTTTTGAAAAAGCCTGTCTGTAAATCTTTTCGAAAACATAGGGAGTGTGCATGTATTGTACTGTATGCTATGTAGATACAATCAGCTGTTCAATCAAGGCCTATTAAATAGGAGCTCAACTGTACCAGACTGTACTCCAACTTCCACAATCGAAACTGTGCCGTTAAAACGGATAAACTCATTATAAATGTCAACGCAGTGGAGTAAGGATTAATTACAAGCCTCCAGAGAAAAGCCACCCACTGGAAAATGTTTAATGGTAGGGTGTCAAGCACAAGCTTGAAATTGGTGGACAGTTTACATTGATTTGTGCACGTTGCTTATGTTACCAATTTTTACATTAATCTATTCATGAGTCAAATTTCACTTTTCTATTTCTTATGCAAGACTTGAGTTCAAAATATGATTTTAATTCATAAGGAAATAAGCATTGGCCTTTATAATAGTGCTTTGATCTTTATTCAACATAGAGACAACGGTTGAACGTACAATAACTTTTGAAAATTTTTCTATGGGAAATGGAAAATTTTTATTCGGTATATTTTTTCAGCATTGTTTTACGTACAACTATAACTGCATCCCGAGAGTGTATATTTCCGCCGAGCAACACAGTGCCAAAAGACAGAATGAGACAGACAAACAAGCATGGTGGTCATGGCCGTCCCTTTGGCTATGATTCTTCTCCCTTTTTTCTTCTTGTTTTCTCAGTCATCAATATCCTACTAACACAATGGCAATAGCTCATAGAGTGCCGGGGTGTAAGTCGTGGAGTCTCTTTGGGATTGGGCCTGTTGGTTCGTCTACTGCCGCCTAGCTAATCTAATCGGAATGGACGGGTTATCACCAAAATTGGATCATCTCTTCTTCGTGATATTCCTAACAATCCGTATGGGGTTTGCGAAAATCTGTCCATAACTTTTTGAACTTTTTTGTTAACAGACAGACAGAGAGACAGACACGCCTCGGCAAAAAATGTAGCCTCCTTGGCGAAAGTAAAATTGATGTGTTTGAAGAAACTGCTGCAAACAAAGTTATTTTCCCTGCAAATCTAAGACTCTTGTTGAAGAAGAAATTATGGCAGCGTTGAATTAACTGCGCAGGTATGCCAAACGTTACAGCTGTTTTTTGCAAACTCTTGTTAATGATTTAGGAAAGTTAAAATTTAACGAGTTTGGTTTATTATGGGTTGTGTCCACTATTTACTATGATAGGACAAATCTAGCAAATTCCTTACGATAACTGCCTCATTTGTGAGCAAAGAGTCATAGAATGGGTGCAAAATAATATTCCTGTTTCCAGTAGTGCGGCATCACTTAAGGGTCCCTCCGTACAAGTTACAAGGTGCAAAATAATTGTCCTGTTTGCCGGTAACAATGTACCCAGATTATAATATAAATTACAATTAATGTAAATTAATTGCCAAACTTGTCAAGCGTGAAAAAAGTTAAAAGTAGAAAATTTATTCATACCAGTATCCCTTAAGCGAAAGTCTATTCACAGTTTGCTAATTAATGGTCGGAGAGCAAAATACAGCATTTCGCAATAGTAGTGGCAGCTTTAAGCTTCAGTAGGTAGACAATGAATTTTGCCAAGCATACAGAGAAGGTTGTTAACAAAACGATCTCTGTAGTCGATATATTTAGAAATCAAAAACAGTATCTAGCTTCTACAGCAACTGCCAAGTTGTTGGCAAAAGTTACAAAACTTGCAATGGTGTGAAATAATTTCGACACATAGACAAAAAAACTCAGCCTAAGGTACAAAATAAGTTATTGGCAGAAAGTAATCATTTTGAATCCCATATATAGAATATATGAAAATTTTATGAAGCTGCTAGTAAAAATGTGACCGTCAATGAAAACCAATGAAATGATAATAACAACTGCCGAAGTCGACCAGCAGAAGATAAAAAATGACCGTACCAAAGGTACAGCCCGCAGAGATGATCTACCCGCAGGTACCAAGAGGGTTGTTAGCAAAGGTACAGGCTGCGGAAATAACTACGGTGGTTGCTGTGTTGGTTGTGAAGAGAGTGACTGTCTGTGTAGACGACACTGTCGACCACACTGTCAGCAGGCTCTTGCCCAGCCGGTGGTCAGCCTCAGCGCCGTCAGGAAGGTCAGCCGTAGGCACAAAGGAGGACTCCAGAGGGTTGCCTTCGGTGTTGCGGGAGAACTTCTTGCTGAAGCGCCTCAATGATTTCTTCTTTCGTCTCCCCATACACGTCACAGCGCTGGCCGCTGAGGAAATGAAGAAGATTTTTTCTGTCCCGAGGTAGCATGTTGCCTACATTTTGAATTTGGTATTACGCAGTACGTTATGAAATTAACCTTACCACACCTAACCGGACACTTACTGTACAAAATTAAAAGGTGGAACAGATACCAGTATAGCATATACATATGCTATGCATTTCCTAAATATAAGATTGAACTGTTAACTATCTGGATAATCGGTTCAACACTACATTGATAATTACTGTTGATTGAGGTAGACGTTGACTGCCGTTTGAGGCCCAACAAACGAGTAAAACGGTCGGAAGCTTGGTGTCATCTTCTTAAAAGGGCTTATGGCTGCCTAGAATAAGAATAGATTGATAGTTTTTGTGCTACTAAAGCAATTATTGATAGCCAAGCAGCATAATAACTATTTTCCTCGCGGAAACCCATGACTTCAAGCCACAGCAGCGTGATGAGCACTGAATCGGAACAGAAATTGTGTTGCGGACACACTCAGATGGAGACCGACACTGTTGCCTATTGGATCTTCGTTTTGGTACAAGGAAATGTAAATATTGTTCGATGTCTGTCCGTTCAACTCTTCAAAGGTATTGCGCCAGCAAAAATAATAGACACGAAATCGTAAATATTTGGCTGCTGATAAAGTAAACAACAATGAACTGTTAAGTTATAAATATGTAGAATCGTAGAAAAAACTACAATAGGCCTCTTGGTTCCTGGGAATGGGACTCCTGGTTCGTCTTCTGCCGCCTATCTAATCTAAATACTGAAGCCGAGGAAACTACATGAGAATTCATCGTTATTCATGCCCATTGTAGTGACATAGCCGTGGAGGCTGCATACTCGGTAGTCCATTATGTCTGCTGTTCAAGCCTTTTTGATGGATCTTCCTTAGGGATGTTTGAAGCTGCCTGACGGTGTATAAAGCTCCCTTTGGATTTTTTTGCCTGTTCGTCGGAGCTCGAGCATGTCTTTTTTTAATAAAAAAAAATAATAATAGTAATAATGCTGATATGAGAAGAGATGGGCGCCGCCATTCTCTCTTCGGCAGAGGAGGCAAATCGATTACTCTAGAATAGCAATTCGTTCAGCTCTGCTGAATTCAGCTGGAGCTTATCCCTCTGCTACGATAATAATTAAAGTTAGACGCTGAATCAGGATTCAGATTCCCGGTGAAATTGAAGTATAGCTAATAAAGCTCAATAGTAAAGAAAAGAACCTTAGAACTCAAGGTTGTGTGGGCTAGAACGCGCGGACATCCTAAAATTTGAAGTAACAATAGCAACAGTTCTTGTGACATCGCCAACACGATACACTACGCGTTACGTGCACCGTGGAGATAAGTGCTGTTGCTCTTCCGTTAGTCTCCAGGGATGATTTAGAAAAAAGCGCCGGCTGGGTCCCTGCACACGCCCAGCTGCGTACACAGCGTTGCCTGGACGTCGTCCAAAGATATCAATTAATCAATGTGGGTGCATTGAGAGAAGTACGGTGAGTATCGGCATATACAGGATTTTGTCCCGGAAGATCTCAACTCAGGTGTATGCCTCTGTGAGGTCATAAATTATAACACTTGTGGAAATGAAAAGGGCGCATACGCTGCGGTGATCATACTCAATTTTTTATGAAAAAAAAAACTCTATTGTTCATCGAATTGTAATCTTTAACGACCCCAAGGTGGGACTGGGCGCATCCCTTCTTGGACCTGATCAAGAGCTCATTTTAGATGAGAAAATACCTTTTTTCAGAACAAATGAGTATCTTTACGGCAGCGTATGGTCCTATTATGTTCTTAGAAGATATATTTTATGACCTCGCCAAGACAGGCATCCCACACAACTGTCGGGTTCTTGCTCGAAAACTCATGGATTTTTCGAAATCCTTTCTATCCTGAACTCCTTTTTCTATCAATCCATAAAAATCTGGAACAATGTACCATTTGGTATTGAAAATTCTGTTTCACTGCATCAGTTCAAATCTCATAGCAAGTCTCTCATTCTATTTGGTAGTGGTACTTCCTTGCTTATGGGGAGCAGCGCTTGGTGGGACCCTGTATAGGTTGCTTTAACCATTGGCTGGGCCTTCGGGACGTCTGTCTTTCGTGCCCGCTTTGCTTCTTCTCGCTTTCATACTTCTGTTCATGATAATGCTTTGTCCTATCCTTCCTATTCTTTCTCGACTTGCTGTTCCCATGCGCGTTGACTCGTGCATGGGTTCCGCGTGTCTCTGCCATTCTTGCGTCCCATCTTTCTTCCTCTCTTTGGATCCCTATGTACTGTAAATAGGAAGGCTTACGGTGGGAGAATGCTACTAGTACTACAACTAGTGGTTTCCGAATTAAACGTTCCGGTTAAATTGGATATGTGTTGATTTACCTGCGATAAATTGTATGGGGTGGATGTGTCAATATAATAACTCTATTGTGTGTTACTGCCCCAAATAGTCGAAGGACTAGTCAACGGGCTTGAATCATTTCTTCTAATCGCTGAGGTATAACCAGCTAGCGTCGTTTGTTACCTCCGCCAAGAAGGCTATGTTTTCGCCGGGTTTGTCTGGCTGTCAGTCTTTCACCAAGATAATTCAAAAGTTGTGGACGGATTTTGACGATATTTACAGGGATTATTGGGTATGTTGGGAGGAACAAATGATTAACTTTTGGTGAAGATCCGTCCATCCATTTGTTTGTTTGTCTGACTCATTTTTCTCAATGCTATAACTTAAAAAGTTGTGAACCGAGTTTATGAAATTTATATGAGTTGTTAGGTATGTCATAAAGAGTAAAGGACTAAACTTTGTGTGATGATCTGTTGGTTCGTTCGTGTGTTTTTTGCTGTGTTTGATTTTATGTTTGTTAGCGCAATGACTCAAAAAGTTTTGAGTGAATCTTTTTAACTTGCAGGAATTGTTAGTAATGTTAAAAACTTATATGATTAAATTTTGGTGCAGTTCGGCTGATTCGTTTCTATGTTTTGAGTTGTGTTTGTCATAATGTTTGCTACACAATAACTCAAAAACTTTCGAATCTATCTCTATGAATTGACAGGAATTGTTAGTAATGCTAAAAGGTATAATTGATTAAATTTTTGTGCATATCGGTTGCTTTGTTTGCATATTTGACTTCTGTTTGTCGTAATGTTTGTTAGCAGCAGAACTCAAACAGCTATGAGAGGATCTTCAAAAAATTGCAGAAACTTCTAATACTATTAAAAATACAAATGATTAGATTTGGAGTTGATACAAAGGAAATCATGGTTTCAGAACCAATCTGAATTTTCCGTTACCGTTGTCTTACTTGGCAGAGGTATGCACTCTCAGAGTGCTCTAGTTTTATCATGTTTTTACTTTCTTGTTATGAGATGATTTAAATAAAATTATTGTTGTTGTACAGTTGTGGGTACACGCACGCCTGTGCACTGGCGTGGTTGTGTAACACGACGACTACAAATTTCGTGTCTCAAAAGCACGCCAAGCAGGTAGTTCGCGTCGATGCATAGGATCCCGTGCTTAATTTAGTCCAACACTCCAGGCATCGCTGGACATGCTAACGGCAGAGCGATGCTAGGAAATTTGCTTTGGAGACTATAAGGAGGGGCTGGGTAAAATGTGGAGAGCTTTGCAATGAGTAACACTATGTATGTTGGTTACTTGTTAGCAATATTAGGGGCTCTGGAAGAACTCGGTTCATTATTGAGTGAGGGAACTCATGCCCCCATGGCACCACAACTGGATAACAGCAAAATTCGTAGATTACCGTAGCGCTCACTTGGCAGTCAGGCTCAGCTGGCAGACAGGAAGGCAGGCAGTCAGGCAGGTAGGCAAGCAGGCAGTCAGGCAGGTAGGCAGGCAGGCAGTGTTTGAGAAGCACGGAATGCAATTAATGGAGCGCACACCGAACCTCGGCAGCGGCCTTTTCAACTTTTGCTATTCGGTGTGCGCGCTCCAATGCATTCCGTGCTTCTCAAAAACTGCCAGCCTACCTGCTAGAAGTTCTTGCTGAACTGCTTTTGGTGTGCCAGCGCTCCAAGACAGTACACATCGTACGTTTCGTACCTGATATGCAGGTGAAGAGAGTAGTGCTAGTGAAGACCGAGATGGCTGTGCGGGTGCTGGTGGTGTATCTGGCCAGCAAAAACCGACCTGAAATTCAAAGCACCACGTTAGACGGAGCGCAAAGCCCTGTGCCCACGTAACAACGTCGTTGCCGCTAGCAGCCTAGAGCGAACTCGACTAATCCGACTGCGTAGTCGTGGCCGTGACTTCAGCATTACGTCTATGAACATCGTGCACTAATTGCACTAATGTTCAATATATCAATCTTTGTGCTCATAATAAAGAGCGATGGTTGAGAAATCACTATTGCCCCTATCTATGATCTATAAATTTCAGTCGCGACTGAGATTTTCAATAATTTTTTATACTAGTGAATTCTTGTGAAAGCTGAATTCGAGCCAGAGCTTTGTAAACTGATTGGTTGAATTGATGTTAGAAAGTTGCTACGTGGGTACCGGGCTTAAGATTAGACGAAGTGCGGTAGATTAAACGATGTACAAAAGATCAGACGACGTACGGTAGACTAGACGGCGCGGGGCACATTAGACTCTATGCGCTGGATGAGACGAAGCGCTTAAGTTTGATTAGATTAGTTAGGTTCGACAAAGTGCATACGGTCAGACGATGCGCTTAGTGCTAGACTGGTGCAGAGTTATGTGTAGTGTACTACGCATGTCAAAGTGCGCCATGATGGGGCTACACTAGCAAATGGCAAGCAAAATTTGATGAAAGAACGTGCAGCTCGCACGTCCTTCATGCTCCCGTATCGATGCTACCGACTATAAATGTGTGTCGAAATGACGTGCGACCTGCGCATCCTCACTATTTTTGCTTGTAAACTATAGTCTCAGTAAGTAAGTTCCTGTATTTTATCTCTACAACTTTTGCTGCTGATGACTAGGATGCCCGAAACGTTCGATTTTAGTATACGATGATTCGTACTGCCTCCCTGCTCTTCATCTTCCTTGTGAACCTGCGATGCAGAAGAGATCTAGATATAAGTCTTGCTATGTTGTAACGTTAGGAAATATTTTCTCCGGCTTAAGATGACTAGCTGGAGAATTTTTGCTGTCGCAAAAGTATAGAGAAACAGATGAGAATGAGAAACAGATCAGTGCTACAGCACTTTTCAAACATGCAGAAAAAATGTTCGATTTTCGATTAAAGCAGAATACGAGGATTACGAGCGTATAGTTAACTGAAGAGCTTTTTTGAATTAATTGATTTATAACGTCTTTTTATGACGATGTAAGCCAGTCCAGTATATTTATTGCGAGCCTCATATTATGAATACATTATTTTAACTCAATTCAGCATACATTAAGAAGACATTCAGTTGCCGTCCCCTGCCGACAGCTATGCCTTTGCCCCTTCACTTCGTTCTTCCCCCACACCCAAATACTGTCCCGGAGATAGCTGAGTTATTAATATTCTGCTACACAATTAAATAAAATGAAAAATAAATACTCCCAACTCGCCTCGATGGGCGTTGAGCTGTAGCCCGTCGTCGTAAGGCTGCTTTGCCGATCTTGAATATTCCTCGGCTTTATCTTCTTTTTTCCTTTTGGCCTCGCTTTTCGTAAATGTCAACCCGGGGGAGAGCTCGAACGACAACACGGCGTTTTCGGTGCCGTTCTTGGCTTGAATTTCGCCTGTTCCGACTTCTGGAGATGGAGACGTGGGTAATTTCGGGGCAGCTTTTGCATCAGGTCGACTAGGCTCGAAGCTCATTTCTGGTGAATTGGTGGCATTGGTGTGAGATTCTTCAGCGAAGGAAACTAGCGGTAGAATTGCAGCTACCAGCGTCAGCTTTACCTTAGCCAAATACTTCTGTAAAAAATAATACATTAAATGAAAAGAAAACGAATCATTTCACGTCTTATGCCTATTCTGTTGGTCCTTGATAGTTTTTTCCCATTTAAAGCTGAATCAATTAATTTCTTATGCTGACACACTTGACCTAAAGCACGTAAAGTAAAGGTAAAGTCAACTTAGACCACACCATTACCCAGGAAACCCACATTCACTGGTTTGTGCTGCAGGTATAGGCCCACTGGCCCCAGATGAGTAAGTGTAGTCGCAGTCGCCCTCGGGTCACCAAGAACTATGGCGCCAATTTGACGGAAGGAACGAATGACCCGAGACCCCACACCCCTTCATCTCTGAGAAAGGCAGTTCCGCCACAGCGCAGTGCATGCACACACAACTGCCGAGTCAGCACACCAAGATCTGCAAAGAGCTCGAGTGTCTGGCGGAGTATCGAACCAGCAAGCGATACAAGGTGTTAGAGCTGAGGACGGAAGCATGCAGCTACCGTAAGTTTTTCTTTATCATCTCTATTAGAATCGTCAAATAATATTTTTATATCAAGCCATGGCTTATTGGTGACACGCAAAGTAACTCTGTATTTTATTTACAATATTTCAGGATTAAATGTTAACTACTGAGCTATGATGGCACTGATAATTCAACGGCGATATTTAAGAACCTTTCAGTGATGGCTTTAATTTCATTTTCCCTTTGCAATATCAATACGAAATACTCTTGTGCTTATCATACGGTACATTATACACGAAGCATAAAAGTACTAACTTCTCACCCCAGCCAGAAGACTCTGAAGACTAGAGAATAATGATCCTGTTCTACGGAGCTTCTAACTGTAACCAACCAGTTGGAATGATCTCATTGGGACCACACCCAAAAAAAAGACCCGGATTTTAGTGCACCGACCTTTTTTAGGGAAACACCGGGCATTTTACTCTTTATGCAACGAACGAAACCGAAAATGGATTTATTTACTTAAGTCATCACATGATTAACAAATAATTTAGCAGAATTAATACACCTCACAGCTGAAGCAAAGCTAGATACTTCTCACAACTCACCATGATCGCTGGGCAGGTTTTCTACCCCTCACACTTGAATCAATCCACAACTAACTACCTCATTTGGACGCCACATCACAGCTCTCAATTTTCCTGAGTGGGGTTTTAGAGTTCAGATTTTCCTTGCAACATCTCTTTTTTTTACGCGAGTTCGGTCAGCTTTATTTTCTACGTCACTTATTTTAGATTGATTTAGCTCGTCAATAATGTACGGATGTCACCTGGACGAGCCTCTGCTCATAGGTGAAAGTGTATTCAATTGGAAATTTGTCACTCATAAGACAGTTGATATTTTTTACATTTTAAAACAGTTATAAACTGCCTTTATTTATATACTTCAGAGCTGGAGGATAACGGAAGCACCCATGCCATTGCAGAGTGCTAAAATATTTATAACTGCTAAACAAAACTCATCTATTGCAGTGGTGGGCACTTTCAAATTGAAAAGGTTTGGAGATATAAAACGGAATTCATTATGCAAAAAATACTACAAACTTTGTTACTGTTGGGCACCAGATAATGGAGTATCCATTTTAGATAATACCAAGAAATTTTCAAAAAATTTATGGGGCGAGTTTACGAACGCTGAAAGAACAGCTATGGTGTCTTAAAAAGCAAACACTTTTTATTCGGTCTCAGGAAAGTATGTTGGTGCAGTATGGAGGTGACACCCTGTTGGCTATTCAGCTGGATTCACATGGCAGCAACACTACAGAGGGTGACGGGTGAAAAGTAAAGGTATGGTCAACTTTGACCGCACCCTCCACTGGGAAACCCACACTCACTGGTTCGTGCAGCAAATATAGCCCAACTGGTCCCAAAGCAGTAAGTGCAGCTGCAGCAGACCACGGGTCGTCAAGACCTATGGCGCATATAGCGGAAGGTTCAACGAGCCACCACCACCCCTACCCTAAGGTAAGTATCCTCGCGACAGATAGGCACACCAAGCAAATTTGCTGATTGAGAGCGCCGGGTGCCATGCACAAAGATCGCATCTGGCTTGAGGATCGTTCCCGGGACTCTCAGCCCAACTGCACAGCTCACAAGGACCGGTGCTACCGTGGGTGGCATGTATTACACCACTTAGACATCGTCTGAATAAATTAAATGGTCAAAAGGTCATGAGACAACACTTTTTGTTAACACGGTGGACATCGGGACAAAGTTAAATCTTCGCTGCAGCATCACTGAAAATACAGTTTCTTTAACGAAGGAAGAGAGCCACGTTTGTAGCCCATCCCTGGATTTTTGGAATTTTTGGGGACCCAACTCGTTAGTTCGGTCGGTTTTTCATTCCTGGAACGACACTGGTTTGAAATTCGTAGCCTGGATCCGTGTTCGGTCGTGTTGATCTGCAGGCGTTCAAGTCCGCTGCAAATATTTACTTGATAGATTTCTCTACTGAGCGACATCTTGGGGTGGCCTTGTGCTTCGTTTGTAGTATTTTCTAAGTGTACTGATTATCAATGAGTTTGATTCTAGCATAAATAAACGACATCAGCAATGTTCAATACATATT
Source organism: Parhyale hawaiensis (assembly GCA_001587735.2). NCBI lineage: Eukaryota > Metazoa > Arthropoda > Malacostraca > Amphipoda > Hyalidae > Parhyale > Parhyale hawaiensis. The sequence goes on along the minus strand of LQNS02276924.1, from coordinate 3,727,176 downwards.
GACAAGGCTGCTATCAGTTTGAATGCGGTAAAATGGTTGAAGTATGGAACTTCTTTAGGGTAGGGTAATTTTCTTTTGAGTTCCCCCATACTATGACACCCTAACGCATAAAACAGCATAATTGGTAGATGAATGAGACGTGCGTGATCACAAAAAACAGTTGTAATTTTTGAACTGTGGTTTCTGTAATTTTACAATTTAATTTGGTTCTTCTAAACTAGTTGTGACCGCGTTTAGGGTAAGTATAGTTACCCTAGGTGCCACAGCAGTACATGAGGGTGCAATACCAGTTCGCACTATCGTCTCTCACGACGATTTTGCATTCACGTAAGCTTTCCATGCGCGCGCCACCACTAAAATAAACACTACCTAGGCAAATCCAACCTAGCCTAACCTAACCTACCCTTACCTAACCTAACCTAACCTAACCTCCTTACCTAACCTTCTAACCTAACCTTACCTAACCCAACCTAACCTAACCTAACCTAACCCAACCTAACCCTTCTAACCTTACCTAATCTTGCCTAACGTTACCTAACGTTTCCTAACGTTACCTTACCTTACCTAACCTAACCCAACTTAATCAGCGATACAGCGAGCAGCGCGGCGCACCAACTTGAACGCCGCTCACGCGCACACGATCTACGTACACAAACACGCACACATCTCCGTCGTAAGAGACGATAGCGCTACCGGTTCAGTGCATTCAGTGCCTCATTGTTAGGTAACGGTACAACTTTTTAACGGCTTCACTTCTCATTTTTACCTGCAAAATATTTTTAAAAGCATAACCTCACTTAAATTCTTACTACGATTGGTGTGTAAATTATAATTTGGTGCACGAATCGCTCCGATAACTGCCCCCAAACTCTCCGGCAACTACTCAAGCGCTCCTATAAGTGCTCTAAATGCTCATGTAACTGCTCCGAACCCTCCCATAAGTGCTCTAAATGCTCCGGTAACTGCTCCAAACGCTCACATAGGTGCTCCTGATGCCCTTTTCTATCGCTACTATTGCATGCTTATAGCGCTACAAGTGCTCCTTTTAACCGCTACTGCGGCTCTTTTCTAACAGCTCCAATGTCCTAGCTCTAGTAATAACATGATGTAGGAAGTGACTATTTGCTCAATGTCTTTATTTATTTAGTTTTCATTTGTTTATTTTTGTTAAAAGCTAAAGTGCAGCAATAAAACAAAAATCATATCCATGACAATGCTTCCAAAGTTTCAGAAATAAATGTACTCATGTTAGTACGCAGAACCTTCGTTATTACCTACAGCAAACATACTTAAGATTATATACTTGGTATTTTATACTTGAGATCGTATACTGAGATTTTATAGAGGAACGCTCACCTGTTGCAAGTATATTTGGTGAGTTTATTGAGAAAATTCTGTTACCTGTAGAGTAAGAACATTTGTATAAATACAAAATGAAATCATATTTCCTTCAGCTAACTATTGTAGAAATTAAAAAATCAGTAATATTCACAGTAAATGCACGCGATGAAATTCTTTAAAACAATACGGAAGCAAGCATATTCGCTGGCCTTCATAAAAAAACGCATTGTCTGTAGCTTGCATATTCGATGAGATTCCGTAAAGAAAGAAAAAAAAACATATTGCCTGTCGTGGTATCCACGTTTGGATAAGCAAGCAAGGCAGCAGAGGGCCAAGTAGCGGCCTCGGTACAAGGTCAGACTGGAGGCTCTGACCCTGAATGCGAATAAGGCTCCAGACCAAATCTTTCCTTCTTGTGCCTGCTCGCGATATGTTTTGGTGTGTGCGTTCCAGGGCATTCCATAGGCTGCAGTGATGAGCTCTGTGTTCTATTCTATTTAAACTTTAATCCTTTTCAGGGTAAATGATCATGCATGATGATCACTTTCATTGCGTTATTTCTATGAGCGGGATGTCCGACTCCTAGAAGAGGGTTAATCATTCACAGGGGACGTAATCAATTATGGTTACTTTCACAGTACAATTTTACGAGCGTGTTTTTGAGCTGCCAAGTAACCGGTTAATCCTTTACCGGTAACTGCTTCTGTAACGCTTCCTTGATTTACAACATGTTCATTCATTTACGCGTCAAATTATTACATAGAGCCATTTCTGTAACAGTACTGTATACCTACGATAGCATTTTCCAGCTGGCCGGGAAAAAGTGAAAGTTATTTTGACATTACTGTGTCCAAATTCAGTCCATAATTATGCACGTCATGAAGTTTTTCTATGGTATCTGCTTAAGAATTATTATTCTGCTACTCATTTACTCAGGGATTCATGTGCTCATTACCGTATATTTTCGTTTCTTTTAACTGAAATAATAGTTTAATTGCTATGAAGACTACTAGCAGCTCACGCCGTCCTGAAATGAAGGCCAAAAATAAATTACGCAGCGAAACCCCGTTATCCTCACCGCTCTTCCTCGTTCTGCTGAGAAGAATTCGTTTGTTGAATTAAACGACGGTGTCAATAAATTGGTTGATCAGAAATGAATTTAATCTTTTGGATAAAAAGTACCAACATGGTCAAAATCGTGGCTAAAAATAAAATTTTCAACGTACTATAAATCCATCAGTGCTCTGAGTATAGCAAAAATAATATAATTATAAAATTATTTGTGAATAGAGGCAATTTATTTCATCTAGGTGATAATTAATATCATGAAATAACTGTAATGAAAGAGCGTTTCACAGTCTGCTCACACCCGTTCAGATCCGTCTGAAGCTTAAATGCGTACACAAATCCTAATATGCGGAGGTCAGCTATGGATTGGACTGAGCCTAAAAGAAAAAATACTATATGTTACAACATGTCCCCTATTGGTGCGAAGTCAACGCATGAAGTTTTTTGGGGGTTTACTAAAACCTGACCTGTTTGAATAGAAATTAAAAGCTGGGGTTAATTTATTTAACAAGTTGATTTTCTCCGTCATTCCATGACCTCGCTGGTCACCATTGTGTAAATAAGTAAAAAAAAAAAAATCTGTTGGCAAAAGCAACGAAAGCACGAACGGTGTTCGTACTGTTGTATATTAAGGAGTTATAAAAAATAAAACCATATTAATCAGGTTGTGGTTCCGTTGATCCATTCGTCTGTCCGTAAGTTACACGACCAATACTAGATAGGAGAAAGTTGAGGTATCCTTGATGCGATCTAGTGAGTGAATATTAGGAATAGGTATCAAGTTCAAGACTTCTACAGCTCGCTGGTCATAGGTGGAAGTATTGCTGTCTTACTGGAACATATTTTCGCTCCTTGTTTTTTTTTTTCGTGGAATTCCCTGTACTGTTAAAAAAAAGAGAAACACAGAACACTCCGCAACTCAGTAGTGTCAATTTTGAAAGGACCTTTACTTTGCAGAAGTCTTTAGGGCCAGTAAGTCTAATAGATAATGCTTTATATTTTATATCGGCAGCAAATTCACTTTTTATAGGCACTAAGTATTCTTTTCATGTTTGGGAAAATGAGAATCCCGAGTAAACGTGTTATAGTTATTCCCTAATAAACTGAGAAAAGTGTTGCTCCAAAACAAGCACACCTTCCAGAGTCATGATAGTACATGGCAGAACTAGAGTAGTCTTACAGCGATATAATATGACTAGTGCAGTAACGCCTATAGCTAAACCTAATGTGTTACTAAATTACTAATTAAAAGGTATGATCTCATTCCAGTAATTCTCGAAAGTTACAAAGCTGTACAAATTCTTCTTGAACTAAACTTAGCTTTTAACTCAAGGTAAGTAACTGAATGCTGAAATTAATTCTACCTTCCGTTCAGGATGTTGCAGTGCTGTATTTGCATGCACTGGTCTCTGAGATTGCCTACATAGGAAGCAGGTGATTCTTTTTTTACTTAGGAGCTGATGCGTCGCTGTATATGGAACTCTCTTCTATCGTATGGGACTGACCAAAGCCAGACATGAGGTTGGTTGAGCTGCCACGTGCGCCAGCGGTCTTAGGCGCATAGCTTTGACAATATATGTTTGGTTGCAGCCGTGCACTTCTCTGAGTACAAGCAGGCATCTTACTACTATAATAATAATAATAATAATAATAATAATAATAATAATAATAATAATAATAATAATAATAATAATAGCCAAACAAACGCTATTCATTGGAAGAATAGATTATAATAGTGGCGAACTGGAATAGGCGCCCATCAGAGCATGAGTGCTACCTATAGATAGCTACTCATTGGTAGCACTTCCGCTCGGTATGGTTGCAACAGTATGTTAATGTTTATGGTTTATGAAAAATCGAGTAGGTTAGGATACATTGGATTATGTAAGGTTTGTTAGGTTATGAGATGGGCTACGCTAAGCGGTTGTTCTTGGTCACTTCGAGTGACATCTACTCGGTTTCATACATCACTCTGTTTACTCATGCTCTGATTGGCGCTTAGTGCTCATTCCAGTTCATGCTTGCGCCAGTAGTGCTTAATCAGCGAGCCAAACAAACCAAACTTGAACAAACTTTATTTTAAAGTGACCAGACTTATGAACAGGTCTCTAATAGGAATAGTTATGGCAAGTCGTGGCATAAAATAGAGGTTCTGTGTCTTGATGATCCTATATTCCTAATTAATAGGCAGGTGGTAGAGTATTTTTCGTTTTAAAATGCTGCAGCACGCGATGGCCACCCTGCCAAGTTCTCCAAACACCATGCATTACCATTCTGCTCAGTGCAGCCAGCGATTGCTTCACTAATCAACGGTCTGAACACCATGCATCAGCATTCTGATCAGTGCAGCAAGATCTTGCTTCACTCAACCGCTCAACGGACTGCGCGAGTTCCCAAGAAGTACAAGTGCAGCAGGTGCCAGCCGTACTACACTCCCGCCGCGCTCTCTAAAGCCAGTTAACTGGCGGTCCACAAGCGCTTGCCGCGGTTGACCTTGTATTGCTCGATTTCAGTCGAATGCCGCACTTGTGGTAAGAGCCCTCCAGTTGAAGCAAATCCCGTTACTAGACATGAGAAAGTGTCCTAGGTTCGGATCAATACTTTGCATGTGCATGCACACTAGTGTCGCCTCTCAGCATCTTCGTGTCTTCCCATTCACAGTAGGCATGTACTTGCTGTGGAGTGCTCAAGCAGCACGGCTATTGCAGGTTTTCTATCGGTACACGGGGAGACGTGCAGGTCTTGTTGGCAGGACTTTCTACGCGCAAGTGTCCATTTTCTAAATGCCCTGAGAATGGTGCTGTTCCTAAACCAACTAGCAATCCCGTACAATGGGAGGAAATACCTATTTTAGTGCGCTCACGCAGCACAACAACCGATATGAATACGGTAGCTTCGCCGTCATATTTTGACGGACGAGGTACACAAGCTGGTACAGGCATAGAGTGTAAAAATTCGTATCGCTGTTGCATTAGGATTCAAGTAAATACAAGTTGATCATATACAATGCCAAATAATGAGGCTATTTTTCATAATTTACTTCAATGGACGGAAATAAAACGTTTGTTCCTGTAATAAAGTGTATTATGGAGTCAGGTAACAAGGTATATATTAAAACAACGTCATTCCATCGGTGTTTCGCTGGCCACTACCTTATTTCCAACTGTAACAACATTATAGAGCTTGTACAGACATCCATCCACTCAACAGTTACTTGCTTGTAACGTAATGGAATTCGACCTCCTCCAGCTGAAACACCGGTATATAATAATCATAGATATTTTGTTGCAGATCAGTTACGTAAGTTCCAAAACTGTTACAAATGACATTTTACCATCAATTAGCCAATATAAGCAGTCAGTTACTCGAGACAAAACTTCTATAATTGTTACGAAAGGCATCACTTATTGCTATTTTCGGTAAAAATTATTCAGCCATTACTAAGAGGAAGTTCAGTAATAAAAAACAAACATATAGAACAAGTCTTGCTAGACGAGGGAGCTTGATCTCTAATCATCTTCAGCTTCCGTTAACAGACACATAGCGAACTTCGAGAAAAATAATAAGTAGTTGAGCGATTGAGCGAGAGTATGTAGGGGCAGCTTCCTAGCTACGCTGAGACAAGCGTTGCACCACAGACAGCACGCATAGCCGTACACAGAAGGAGATGGCTGCGTTGGTGTGCTTGTATAGAACAAAAACTGCTATTATTTTTATCGATGCACACGCAGGGAGGTGAGCATGTTTTGAGACCACGTTTCTTTGAGTAAACACGCCTTCCTTTACGCAGGGTATTAGTTCTTATTAGTTCTTGCAAGAGGTTACGTCATCGTGCCAAGACTTCGTCAGACGGAAATCTGGTTCCCGTATAATTTCCAAGCTGAAAAACGTAATGTACACAGCTGAGCTGGCACTATACAGTGCTCTCTCCTGTCTAATTAAACATTTTGCACATGGGAGTAAAATAACCAACTCTAAAATTAGTGATACCATGCTCAGTACTGCCGTATCAATCAATCTGCTTCAATTGAACAAACGACCATGTGCTGCACCATGATGTGCCTCACTTTTTTTAGCACTAAATTTCAAAACAAATCTACTGAATGTCAAACAGAAACAAATTAACTGTCTTATGCGATGTGAGGCAGCAAAGAAAAATTGGTGCCAATTTTACAGTGATTTAGTTAACAGAAAAGGGCAAGAACTTTATGGGTTAGCTGCTATTTCAAGGAACAGGGCTACACTGAGAGAATTGCTGCTCCAAAACCTTCACACTTTCCCGTGTACTGCTTGGAAATGCCTGCTGCCACGCGCTCCTACCGCATAAAAACTGAGCTAAGGGCGTGTTCGATTGGGCTCCGAAATTTAGTCTTCGAATCTGGACTTGTTTAAAACTTTAAACAGGCGCTCTGGCTTCGAATGGACTTGAATTGACTTTCAGCTATACACGAAACTTCCATTAATTCAGTCTAGCTCAGTAAAATAGAGTTTTTAGTCGATTTATCGAAACAGGGTTGCTTTTAATACGGGTTCTTTTAATAAGGTTACTTTCAGCACTTGCAACACGATTTCAAACGACAGGACCAAAGCTCCCGTCTGAAGATCGAACAAGACAAGCCTCGAAAGCTTAACTTCTGCGCCCGTAAGAACACGCCTCTATCTTCGTTATCACACGGAAAAGTGTGCTGGTTGCGGTAGAGCCTTTGTCTCAGTGTAATATTTAAACCACAAATTTCATGCTGGTGCAAGACACATTAACCGCCTGGACAGCCTGGAACGGTGGGCACAGCTAAGGTGCACAACGCAGATACAGACACGGTGACGCCTGTGTCCGACACGTATGACGTCACGGTCTTGGTGGAGAAGCTCGTCGTCCAAACGGTGAGGAACTTGCGGGCGGTTGGCTCTTCTTCGTCTTCTCCGTCTCTCCCCAGAATGCTCGAACCTAAGTCCAAGGATCCTTCGAGCTGCAAGTTACCTTCACCTCCAGATTGGAGGGATCCGGTCTTCTTGGGTCTCCTGGGCCAAAGAGCTCGCTTTCTTCCCATGCATGCAGCACCATTGGACACTGTGTAACGGAAGCAAGAAACTTTATCAGTGAAGTGCAGAAATATTTACGGATTCCGGCTACTTAGAAAAACTATGCAAATTGTCGAACTGTGATGCATGTATAACCGTGTTTTAGCAGAAAAAAATTAAACGTCAACAATGAAGAAGCCTGGAACGAACTCAACTAATCCGACTGCGTTGTTCTGGCATTGACTTCAGAATGACTTTTGAGTATCGCTCACTAATCCAGGAAGTATCAAACTTTGTTACTTTAAAGCGCTCATAATTAAGAGGGATAGTTGAAAGCTCGTCATTGGTACTTGCTCTGGTGTACACTTGCAGAAGTAGTTGAAGGTGAAATCTTCAACCACTTTGTATCCAGTATTATTTTGAGCAAGTTGAAGCCGCGTCACGGCAGCTTGAACGGATTAGTTAATTTGGTTATAGGCTGCTAGCGGCAGTGATAGTCGTTGTGGGCGCAGGTGCACGCCTTTTTTGTCCAATCAAAGAGAAAATGTGCTAGTTTTAGTATGATACACTTTTCTCCCTAAAGAGTTAGCGCAACGATAAGAATCTCTAGGAGACACACATATTGCCCAGTGCAGCTGCTATGGATGACTTCACTGAACCAAAACTACGCATTTCAAACTTATTTGATAACGTACAGTGAGAATTTTCTGTGCAGTAACCGAAAATTCATACTTCTTTTAGTGGCTACCAGCAATTCCACACACATATCATTCCAGATTTCTTCAGTGATGTTCAGGGGCTGCATCATAACTGCAATTTATATTTCACTGACAAACTGTAATGAAAGCGTTCAACTCTTGCACGCGTCGATAAAAAACTGTTATCCGCCTCAGAGGCTTATTTTAATATTTTGGATCCTAGGGCGGAGACGTGTTTCGTTAGATGCACATTACAAGGTACAGAAGATATACTGTCAGGGTTCCGAATGTCTGGAACTTGCTCCTTTTTCTACACTGATATTAACTAGCTGTGATACCAGATCGTAGAAATCTATAGTGTGAGTCTTGACACCTCTCCGGAAATCGGCTTGTTGTCCGTCTACCGCAGAAAGATAATTTGAAAAAATCTGTCTAAAGAGAAACAAGGGGTTAATTCATTATAGAGATGTCATGGGTCCACACAAAACCTTTAATGGTGAAATTACCAATGGCCTAAAAAGACAAAGCTACTGCCCTGAATGAATATTTCACATTGATATTACCGTTGAAAATGCTACGGATATTCTCAGATGAGCACCGTCGCTAGTACTCCCACAGATGCACGTGCTTTTTGCAGAACTTGAGGTCCTACAAGAACTAACCACCTAAATGTATAGAAGTCCACTGGCTCAGATTATTCTTCTCCACGTGTTCTGCGGGAAATGGTTCCACTCATCACAACGCTACAGCTGAAAATATTCAATCGGTCTCTCAGGACGAGAGAACTTGCACAGGATTGGAAAGTTGCTTACCTGAACCCGATACGTACTATTTGGAATAAAAAAGACCCAGTAACTGTGATCCAATCATTATTACAACGACCGTTACCAAAACCAGCGACTCCTCCTAAAGAAGCACATCACTGACTACCTGAGGATGCACCAGCTAATTTTCGACACCCAGCACGACCTCCGAGATAGAGGAAGCCGCTCAACTTCTTAGACTTTTTTCGAATGTAACGGATACCAGAAATAAAAAAAGAAATGGACAGATTTGCGTAGACTTCTAAAAAGCATTAGGCAAAGTCACTCATCGACGCTTAATAAAAAATTAGAACCCCATGGCATCCAGGGAGACCATTTACCCTGGATCCTAGCTTGGCACACTGGTCGGCAGCGAGTGAAGCAGAGAGACACGAGCGGCTGGACGCCGGTTTTATCTGGGGGAGGAGTGTCCCCACAAAGAGAATAAGCTTGTCCTTCTTCTGTTCATCATTTACGACAATGATTTCGATCTTGATGAGCATTCTGAGTAAATTTTTAGATGATGCCAATCTATATCATGCTGCCGTATTGAAGAAATTGACTCGAGCTCCAACAAGACCTTGACGGCCCGATGAAATGGAGCGCAACGTGGGGGTTGAACTAAAATGTCGATAAATGCGTTGTAATGCACGTATCATCGGAGAACCTCTCAGCCCGAATGACAATAAACGGCATAAAATTAACTGCTGTTACCCAACAATAACACAAATTAAACGCAGTCAGCATGTTGATATGAGCGTCAAAATAGTAAGCAGAGTGGTGGATGCTTAATCATAAATTCTGAGTGTAAGTCCAAGACCATGATAATTTTTTCGTACAAAGTACTAGTGCGCCCATATTTAGAATTGCAGTTCCATTCTGTTACAGCGGTATAAATAAAATGGAAATAATAAAACACCGAGCTACAAAATTGATACTGCACGTGTGAAATAAACCATAAGAGTGTCACCTACAGATCAGACTCATCTTTCTAGAGCAAATACGACTCAGGGGCAGATAATAGAAGAAACAATTAAGTACTTGAATGGCTTTAACGACGTCCCTACTACGGAAGTTTTGGCTTAGCAGTTGATGATCCTATCTGAAACAGCGACTAAAAACTCAAACGTTAAGATCGAAGAACTACTCCAAGCCAGGAGTATTCCCGTACTTCATCGTGAACATTTGAAATCGACTCCCCTCCAGAGTTGTCGGTGCAGAGACAGTCAATGCATTTAAAAGTCTACTTGATGAACATTGGAAACAACACCCTCCACAGCTACGAGCTCCTTCTCCAAGAGTCGCAAACCGTTAACAGCCAGTCTATAGAGACCATCCTTATCAATTATCTTTAATGCCCTAACTTAACTGAGCTTCGAAGATTTGCGAAGATCAACTAATTGGCTGAGTTTATTGTTTTCTTTAGATGTCTAAAAGATTTTGTCATTATGGTATTATCTCATAGAGGGCCGGAGCGTGAGTACCGGCTGCTTCCGCCTGTTGCCAGCTGTCTAATGTAATCTACTAAATTGCGATAAAATTATTAGAGTAAGCCTATACTGCAATACTTTATAAGAACTTGTCATATCAGTGTTTTACATGATGCCGTTTCCCTAATCATCTATACTTGGTAGGAATATATATTACGCTAATTCATCCCAACATCTTCTGTGTTGAAGTTTTTCTAAGACTTGGTACTGAACTTGAGCTCACTCAACGCAGAAATGCAACTAATATGTGATATCCCTGTAAACGCAACAGGGTATCCACCAAAAGATATACCAAAATGGCAGCCGATTTAGAGAGCATAACTCATATGGTTTCAAATAGCATATAAAAAATTTTGGGTGTTTTAGAAATCAGAAATCTCCGTGCCCAGTGATACCTGCGGTAGCTAGAGGAGAGAGTGTTGCAGTCAGCTGTTACAAGGCATCAGTTCGAGACTATCAGCCGACGCTTGACCGCTTAGACAGCATTTGGTGTCACTATATGCTCTTGTGAAAATACTGACCCTGTCGGGAGCCGCAGCCCAATGCCTATGGAGCTATGGAGCTATAGCTATGCGAAGCTGCATAGTCAGCTGCAGCCGTGCACTCCTCTGGGGCCAGTTGGCAAATATCTGCAGCGCGAACTAATCCGTGCGGGTGACCCTATTGGGCGTACAGTTAAAGTGACTTTACTTCTTGCCTCTTCTGTTGCTTGAACGGATACGCCAACGATTTTAGATCCTGAGTGGCCTGTATGGGGCCAATCCCGGCCAAAAGACTAAAAGACAATCCGATGAAGCCAACAGAGCGATGGGACTTATTAGTTTTGTCCCATCTTGCCTCCAGTCCCCGACAGCCTCATTGCAATGCTGTCCCTGTCTTCCAAGGCTGACACTGCCCCTTCAGGTTATCTGCATCCCCGGGAGATATTACCCCCTGCTGCGCCCCTGTCGGTTATCTGTCTCCCTTGCGTTAGTAGTGTATGGAGTACCCAAATACTACTTTTTGAGGGTAACCTACCCTCCTGGCTCCCCTCACGCGTGAGCTCCCGGCTTAGGACGGCCAATGCACTTCCGATGTAGCAAAGGTCAAGAAGGGGGGGGGGGGGAGTGGGCGGGGCCTGGGAAACCCGAAGTGTAGAAGGAGCCAGAACTTACCCTTAAAAAGTAGTATTTGGGCGCTTTATGCACTACTTGCGGTTACCTGTGGTTCTCTAAGCCACATATGCCCCTTCCTGTAATCTGTGCCCCCTTCGGTTCTCTGTCCCCCTTACAATCATTTGCATCCTTCCGTTATCTGTGCCCTTCTCAGTTATCTGGTCCCTCTTCCTCTCATATCCTTTCGCGCAAACACTATCAACTGTGAAGACAACGAGTACCACAGCAGTAACCCCAGCATCAACAACTGTAACATCAAAAACAACAATAATAGTAACTACAACATCCTCAACTTTATACCTTTAAGACATAAAGATTGTGAACAGATTTAATTACCTAAGACGCAAGTGAAGGGGGTCGTGGAGGTGACGAACTGCAGCTTGAATTTAGTGGTTGTTGTGCTGGTGGCGAAGAAGAAGAGCTTCTCTGAAATCAATAAGCGAGACGATACACGGAAGAGGAAAATTTATTTCTATTTTAAGCTACGCTTACTTTATTCACTTCAACCTTTTGTGTAATGGGCGTACCTTCAGAAACGGCAAAAGCTCATGCTGTTGATGAATATAATGATAATAATAATAATTAGAAAGTAACTCTGAGAGCGCATACCTCCGCCAAGCACGGCAGTGTTAACAAATATTTCAAATTGGCCCTGGAATCGAGATTCCTTTCTAGCATCACCAAAATATGTCACTTGACATTAATAACACAGTTTAAGTGATTTTCTTGAAGGTCAGCCAGTAACTTTTAGTCTTCCAGTCTTGAGGACAGAGCTGCAAAAAGCATGTTGTACCATTTTTTACTGTAGATATATTGCATCCCATACAAAATGTTTCGTATGTACTGTATATGGATGTCAGTTCCGCGAGGTACAGTAACATTATCAAACTAGAACGCCTCGTGGCCCAAGACAATCACCAGCGGTGAAGGCAAATTCAAAGCCATCATTTCTGATGGACAGCAAATTCAAGATTTTTACCATTTTTTAGATTATATATAGTCAACCCACCTGACTGCCGAAAAAAACGCATTAATATGACTCTATTCCTTCTGTCTCTTTTTTTTTTTTTTTTTTGGTGGACAGACAACAAAATTCATCGCCGTCATTGTTAATTCCCAGTTAAAACTACTTTTTTGTCACTGCTCACATCAAAGTCAGCCCAGACGACTGATCCCTACGAAAAATTTTGAACATTGCTTAACTACTTCTGCCTCTTTTTAGGTGGAGCTACAGATTCAACGCCGTCATTTTTGGTGGTCAGCGAACTCAAGATTTGGAAATTTTTCACATCTTAGTCAACCTACCTGACTATCTAAAAATATTGTTATTAGGACTCAACTTCTTCTGCCTCTCTTTAGGTGGACAGAACTAAATTCTTGGCCGTCACTTTAGATGGCCAGCTAGTTCTAATTTTTTGGCACCAGATTCCCAGTAAAAAAATTATGAACCCTGCTCAACTCCTTCTACCCTTCAATCGCTTTTAGGGTGGACCGACAAATATACAAATAGATATATAGTAAAATCTTCAAAGAAACGTCATTACCTCTCTCACTTTGTTCGCGGGTGATAAACCTAAACTAGTGTCACAGATCATCACCAAAATTTAATCATCTATGTCTTTCAACATTACTAACAATTCTTGTAAGTTTCATGAAGATCTATTCTTAACTTTTCGAATTATTGTGCTAACAAGCATTGAATCAAACACAGTGGCAAACATGCGAACGAGCAAGTAGCTAATTCATTGCAAAAATTTGGTCAATTACTCCTCGTAATATACCCAACAACTCATGTAACTTTCATAGAAAAATTGTCAATAAGTTTTTGAGTTATGGTACTACGAAATAACAGGCAGACAAACAAACAAACGGATGAACGGATCTTCACCAAAAATTAATCATCTGTTGTTGTTAACATACCTAACAATCCCTGTAAATTTCGTTAAGATCTGCTCTTAAGTTTTTCAGTTATCTTGGTAACAGACAAAGATACTGACAAACACGACAAAAACATAAGCTCCTTGGCGGAGGTAATTATGGTAGACAGAATTATTGCAGAAATAGTGAATTTGTGACCCCTGACATTGATGCTTACAGTGAAAGTGTGAAAATCGCCGGCTTTACAACATTAACAAAAGTTTAAAAGGCGAAGATTAGACGCAAGAAATTACTTTTCACAGCTGTGTTTAGAATCCATATTCGATGCTACAACTTAAAAAAGAGACGAAAATTGGCAGGAATAATAAAATGGCTCCTAAAACGGCCATTATTGGGCTTTTTCGACTGGGCTCCAAAATACGCCGTTCAGGCTTGACTAGTTCAAAACTTGAATCAAGTGCGCTGGCTCTGACCTACTGAGTTGAGTTTCAGGCATTGGTCTGTATTCGGTTCCCTATGAGATTTCCACAAACTTAATTTTGTATAGCAAACTGGAGTTTTTAGCCGGCCAACGCAATCGCCTTGCTTCTAACACTTGAAACACAACTCATAGTGGCAAAACCAAAACTTCTGTGTGAATTTAAGGGCAATTCAAACCTGGAAGGCTTAATTTCAGCGCCAATTGAACGCCGTGCATCATAATATATTGGTTTGATTAGGTAACAATAGTCTACTTCATGAAATAAATGTTAACGCTATTCAATCCATGCTTCCTACAAGGGTTCTTTTTTTTCATCTCTACGGACAATATAAATTCTCCTTTGCAGCGATGTAGCACAGTCTAGCGCTTATAGGGTTGTAGCTGATCGTACATACGGTAGTTCATAAGTACCTTTCGGGTCATCTGAAGTCTTGCCTTGGTGACTTAAGTGATGATCTTCTTCTGGACCTTCTTCCTTATTTGCTGCGTTTTCGTCTGTTTGCCTTGGGGCATCTCGTGTACCATCAGCATCAGCTTTGTCTTTATCCCCTTTGGATGCCCCTTGGTCTTGACCCTCAATGGGAGCCTCTTGGTCTTTGGGTTCATTGACAGCCCCTTGGTCTTTGGGTTCAGTGGTAGCCACTTGGTCTATGGGTTCATTTGCAGCCCCTTGGTCTTTGGGCTCAGTGGCAGCCACTTGGTTTTTGGGTTCAGTGGCAGCCCCTTGGTCTTCGGGTTCAGTGGCAGCCCCTTGGTCCTTGGGTTCAGTGGCAGCCCCTTGATCATTGGGTTCAGTTGCAGCCCCTTGGTCTTTGGGTTCAGCGGAAGCCCCTTGGTCTTGAGCCTCGCTGATGGCCGCGCACAGGATCAGAACGGCCAGCCACATCAGCAAACGCTTCATTGTCCCCTGAAAGATGAGGAAATTAATTCCGAAATTTTTCTCAATACAAAAATCATAAAAAATCATTAAACGTACAGAAATACTCGCGTTCATGCCATTGATCACATCGTATAATGATACACAATTGTTTGTTTGCTGCTGGGTTGGCTAGTCACTCAGGCCGACATCAATATTACATTGGAAAAAAATTCGTTTTCCCAACTTCAGAGCAGCGACTGCTATGTCAAACCCAATAATCTAAACATGCAATATGTCTAAAGTACTCGTATTGCTTACTGACTGTAAGTAAAGATATATACTGAGCTTTATTATTTCTATAGTAAAGTACTTGAACTCCTCTGCTACCAAGTTAACTTCTGTTTGTAGCAGGAATCAGTACATGCAGATTTCCTAGCTAGGCGTACTATCAAGTTAACTTCGCAGCAGCGCCGATACCGTACTTGTTCACTTAATTCTTGATTGCAATCGCTTGAAAATCATTTTATTCTACATAGACGTACAAGTTTACGCCAAGTGAAATATTATGTATCATAGACCACACCAGATATTGACTGGACACTTAAATCAGGCCTCACGCAATTGGGCCTGGAGGCTGATTTACATAAATGTTAGTAAAATGAGTTCTAATAATCACAGAGACCTCAACCAAAGATTAATTTCTTCGTCGTGACGTAAGGAATGTGTTGCAGAGCAGGAATCTAAATTCACGATCATATATCTTCAGTAGGCGATATGATATCATATCTTCGGACACCGAAAATGATTGAAAATTCATCAAAATTTTTAGGCATATTAAAATTTTAGAGAAAAATATTGGCACATAGATACTACATGCAATGTAATTTAATATCACCTCTAATTGAGTTTTTTTTAATGTCGGATTTGAAGCAATAATCTCAGAAATTGAAGTATGTAGAGCTTTCGGTAAAGTTCGTCCCTATAGCCGCAAGGAAATGAAGGCTAAGAAATCAAAGTAATGCTGAAAAAACCTGATTAAAACCACAGTAATACTACACAAAAAAATGACACAATTAAGTAACCATAAACTAAAAATACATAATTGACCATGTAATAAAGATACCAGGAAAATCGTTAAAAGACAATTAAATCCAATCTTTCGTCACTGGAACCATCTACATTTGCACCATGTCATTTCACATTACTACCTAGAAATACAACTCCACTTTGAGGTAGCCAACGTTACATCCCTTCATGGTTGCCTATATTATATCCCTTAATGGTTGCATAAGTTGAATCACTTTCATAGTTGAATCATTCCATGGCTGCCTAAATTGAATGACATCATGGTTGTTCCCTACACAACATCACGTTATGGTTTTCTGCGTTATATCACTTTATGTTGTATATATTACTGGTACATTTCATCATAGTTGCCAACATTACATGATTTAATGGATTACTTTGTTTAATCACTTCATGATTGCCTACATTACGTGATTTACTAGATGACTATGCTACATCATTTTATAGCTGCCTCCATTATACATATATATGTGCGTGTGTGTCTGGGCACGTCCACCGAAGCTCTTGCAACCTTCCGTATTCATTGAAACTGCTATTCTTGTTCTAACTACTGTATAGTTCGGGCGACACGCCACCCCAGCCGCAACATGCAACGGAACACGGAAGCAAGTGGGCCTGCGAGCACACCAGCCACCCTCCGTGCAAAGAGAGGAAACATACCCGATGGATCAGTGCCCCCATATGGTCCAGGTCAAGAAAAAGGAGGTGCACCTCAGAAGATCTCAAAGCAAAACCGGAGAACCTCGACTCGGGATGACAAGCTAAAGGAATGCGCACCCGGTCCCGGCTCTGCTTCTCATCAAAGTAGCGTAAGAAACGGACCGCCTTGGCAGCTGGGTCCGCGACAAGATCACCACCAGCACCAATTAACGGGGCGACAGAAGAGCTCACACCAAGCACAGCGCTCTTCAAGGTTGACCACCACTTATGTGGGCTTACAGACGAGGCTGACAACTCCCTGGACCTCAAATTGTGCTCCCTCTCAGCTTCCTCACAAGTAGCACCAGCCCGACGCTACTGTTCCCTGAAACGCTGAAAGTCAACAGCAGAACGGCTAGTACGCCAACGGGCATAGCCTCCCGCTTCAACTGGTGCGCTCTCCTACAGGCATCATCAAACCAGGGCTCATCGCCTGTCTTGACCGATATGAAGCGAGAAGGGACATAGGCGCGCTCCATGTCAGAGAGAAGCCGATCCAAAGTAGACCCAGGATCAGGAGACTCCCTCACAACACCCCAAGGCAGCACAAGGATGGCACCAGAGACTGCATCCCAATTCACTCTGGACTTCAAAAATATTTCACGCCTAACAGTGGCTCTGGGGACCCGCTGACGAACCTGCAGCGTTGCTGATAGGGCACCATGGTCCGAGAAACCAATGGGAGACCCCCTTGACACTCCAACCAAATCAGGAACATCAGTCATCAGTAGGTCAAAAATACCTCCAATCTAATGGGTGGGACCCTCAACCTACTACTCACAACCAGAAGCACTTGCGAAATCGAAGGCTGTATGGCCATGGCAATCGGTCCTCCCAGAGCCTAACCATTCCACATGGTGACCATTAAAATCATCCATAAACACAAAAGTTTCACAGTCTCCATTAACGAAACGATGAGCTGCCAATACCAAGCATAGAGGGCTTGGTATTAGGGAAGATATCAAGCTCTCTCTGTTTCTGGAGCCTTCTATTCGAATCCATAACTACTACTTACCGATTTGCAAACGTTGCCCAAAATTGAACTTTTTTAAACGTGGATGTGTGCAGCGCTTAGAAAGTGACAAGCTTCTTCTCAAGAGTCTCTCACATTGAGAAATTGTACCTTAACTTTTGCTCTGCTAATCCGAAATCCTCAATTTCCTCGTAATGGTTCATAGACTTATAGAATAACTACAATACAATTACGTTCTTCCTGCTGTGAACGAATGGCCATCAATCGAGACCGTGACTATGTCCCTAACAAACTCTTTGGCCGTCTCAGAAACTGTTTTACGGTTCCAGGTACTGGGACTGCGAAGATGCTTGTTATTGGGGATTAATTTTAATTACGCTTAACCTGACTTTAGTCTTGCGGCCGTAAATGATCTCATAACAATACATCTATTGGTATGATTAGTTCGTATAGCGGTTTGCTGGCAGTTATAGCTTCTTTGTATAAATACAAGCGATTTTTTTTAACTGCAAACACAGGCATGTGGGAATGGGTATATCCACAAGCTCGTCAAACTGTTGCGTGTTTCAGCCCGCTCGGTAAGGGTTAAGCGCAGTCTGCTTCATTGCAATAAATTAGTTTATCTTTTTTTCCGTATGATTACTCAGAACCTGCGATTAGATTTTCATCTGTCTTCTATTGTATCTCCATATATGAAAATTAGTTTCTACATGCAAGACTTCAAATGAATTACTTGAGCATGAGTTACCCAATGCAATATTCATAGCCTTGTGTCTTCCTTTCACAGATGAACAGGCTCTTACCTTCATTTTGTATCCTAAATAGTTGTATGACATTTTGTATTTAGGGAGACATTGGTCATGTAACTGTGTTCATATTGAAGCTATTGGAACGTTGCTGATGTTTTATGCTTAAAGCATAAGACATAAATGTGAAGCCGTGTTGAAAACTGAAGACCTTCTCTTAGATTAGATTAGATTAGATAAGCTAGGTGGCAGTAGACGAACCAATAGGCCCATTTCCAAAGAGACACAGGAACTTACGCCCCGGCCGTCTTTGAGCTATTGGAATTATGTTAGTAGGATATAGAGGACTGGGCAAAAGAGAAAAAAAGGAAGGAACAATGCCTGCCAAAGAGACGTTCATGAATGCACGCAAGCAAGATCAAGAGCCGCTGATATGCGGAGCTTGGAGATGTCAAACTATGTAGTTGGAGCGGGAGAGAGATGAAGACGGATTAAGGTTGCCTAGGAAGCTGTGGCCGTTAAGAGTGTGCGACTCCTGGAGAAGGAGTTCTTAGCAGTGGAAGATGTCTCTCCCATTGTAAGTCAAGGCGATTTTTAAAAGCGTTAACTGACTCCTCACTAACAACCTCGGAAGGGAGTCTATTCCAAATGCTGACTATGAAATACGGAAAGATCTGCTGACTTAAGGTTGTTCTTCGAGCTTTATGTTTGAGATTTTAACCGTTGTTTCGCAAGCGATCATTGAGGTCTCTTTCAGAGTCCCATTGTAGATACGTCGTTGAAGCCATTCAAATACTTGAATGTTTCTATTAGTTGCCCCCTGAGTCGTCTTTTCTCGAGAGAGATCAGACCCAGTTCCTTTAGGCAACATTCATACGGCTTATTTTGCAGTTGAAGTATCAATTTCGTTGCTCTGCGTTGAACTCTTTTCATGCTATCCAAATTAGTTATAGTTGCTATTAGATAACTAGTGATCTCATGAGAAGGATGTAGGCATATAGCTATTTCACTTTCATCAGTTCAGTTATTATGGTTATAGTCATAGTTTTACCACCGAATCCACTCGATGAAAGATCCGTACAGTGCAGACTTGGTCTTTCTACATAGCTAAGTAGGAATATTTTATCTCGGCATTGCTGCTGGAAAATCTCGGTTGGCTCAGTGCGCTACTACTGGCGGGAGACGCATGCCTCTATATTTGTATCTACCTTATGTTCATTTAGCACCGTATAAAAATAAACTCCGAAACTATTTAGTTCTCCCTCTTTGTCTTTGCATGGCGCAAAAAATTTGAACCCAGTTAAAAAATGTGCCAAGGCACGGAATTTTCTTCCAGTAAGTCGATGGTTTGCTGCATCACAGTTACATACTCACCATGTCTGCTCCCTCACGTCAGAAGCAAACGGAACTTGCACTACCAATGTAGAGAACGCACAGTACATATGGACCTTATATAATATCCCTATTCCGCATCTCCGGCCTGAATTTCCTCAAAAATAACGGCCGGCCGATATTGACAGCATTTTCCTGACATGCTATGAGACTCGCACGCTGGCAAGTATGCGTCAGCTCGTCATGCCAGCAGCACCGAACTCTGCATAGGCTAGCATAGTTTATGCGTACATAGAATATGAGGAGGCGTCTAACTATCATGATATATTTAGGATTCGTAGATATCTACAGTTGTTATGTATGTAGGAATTGTGAACACGCGCGCTTGTTTTATAAGTAAATTCGACGATGCGTAGTCGTTTTGCTTATAGTATTTGTGAGCACATTCATTTAGCACGCCCGTACGATTCGTGTTCACCTGTAATTATTGTGCACTAATGATTCACAGACTCGTGCAGTTAATATTCGTAGAATTCGTGGGCACGTACAGCTAATATACACATAGAATTCAGGGAGAGATTCAGTCAATGCATCTGTTAAAGTTGTGGAAGAATATGCATACTATTTATTATGTACGTATTAAATATGTGGATGCCCATAGCTATATATTGCCTTTTTACATGAGATTCATGGCCACGTACCGTTCATATTCGCGTACCGTGAATATTCGCGTACCGTGAATATTCAAAGGAGATTCGGGACCAAGTTCAGTTAATGTTCATGAAAGAAAGATATGGAGTCAAGAAGTTAACATTCACAGTGAATATTGACGTACATTTTATATTCCCGAAAGATTTAGGGTCGCTTACATATAGTTAATGACCATAAAAGTTTCTCGTCGCGTATTGCTAATTATTATAATTCACGAAGAATTATAACCTGGTATCTAGAAATCTTCCTATAGGTTAAGAATGGTTAGATTATATATAGAACTGGCTAACCTTCAGTTTCAGAAAACATTACATGACTGTTTCTATTACGTATGGGGCATTATTTGGTTGGTTGATTCAAGGTCGATTTAAGCTAATCCTACTCGTCTGAAGCTTCAGATAAGAGCGTTGGGTACCAAATGAATCATATTCAGGAGTTAAAAGACATCCCAAGTTTGCTTTAGACGGTTAAAAACTCCATTTTACAGCGCAAGATTGAATTGTCGGCCATATCATAGGTCACTGATTCGAGGTTAATGCAAACATTTTTTATTCAACAGAGAACGCCGCGGCTCCTAACTGAGGTTTCGGATGACTAGGATTGGTTTAGATTGACTTTAACGAGCCAATCAAATTAATTCAATTAACAGAGTCGAAGAAATTCGGATTAAGTGGGCAGTCCCCACTGGGAGGGACTGCTTGCCTGTTGCTGAAAAGCTCACTATAATGCTCTCTCTCTCTCTCTCTCCCTCTCTCTCTCTCTCTCTCTCTCTCTCTCCCTCTCTCTCTCTCTGGGGACCAGCAGAAGCCCCTCGTACTGTGCGTTGATTTTGGTGCCGTGCGCATGATGAAAGATGCCGTGAACATATCATTCTCTTTCTAAATATTACGCATGAAAGAACTGGAAATTGAATCGAGCAGTATACAAAAAATATATTTTTTATGTTGTCGTTCATAGTGGGCGATGCCTAAGCTATGCTGAGCTTGTATGTATTTTACTTAGTGCTGTGCTCCACGAGCTCTCGTTCTTTATCAAATCTTTGCATCGGAGGGTTTCGAATACTTTGATGCATCAGTGCCTATGCTGAGCCAAGAACAGGTTAGGCCGACATGGGTCTCCTTAAATGTTACCAAAGAGGAAAATATATCTACCTAAAGGTATGCATTTACAGTAACTAATTCGCGAGAGACGAACCCGGGACTCATGTATGAAGGTAAAGTCAACTTGACCGCACCCTCAACTGTTAACTTTCCCCGCCCCCACGCACACGCACTGGTTTGTGCTGCGGATATAGGCCCACTAGCCCAGAGGCGTATGTGCGGCTGCAGCCGACCACGGGTCATCAAGAACTACGGCGCCAAATTTGGCGGAAGGTTCAAATGACTCTCGCCAACCACAACCCCCCCCCATCCTCCCCTCTTTCACGAAGCAAGTACCCCCATGCCGCACTGCACGCCCAGCACCAGCTGCTGAGTCAGCACGTCTAGATCAGCAAAGAGCTCGCTTGCCTTGGTTGGCCTCGAACCTGCAGTACGACGAGTGTTGGCTAGGAAAGTTGGCGCTCTTTTACCGTTGGTACGAGGAGCGAGGGTCGGGTTCCTATCCCGCGAACCACTTACTGTATTTCTCTAACGAGAAAATATGGTCAGACGGTGAGCTGATTCCTTAATATTTCCGGGTGCGGTGGGCTATTAATGTGCCATATATTGGGTAATAATTATTTCGTGACGACTGAAGGTTTCGTGTATGAGGTAGGTTAAACTCTCGCTGTAGAGGAGCAGGACAGGCTTCAGTACTTCGCGTACTGTATGCTTGTGTTTAATGTTTCGTCTTGGCTGGTTGTGCAGTTGCGCCTCGCTGTGCATAAGGTCCCGGATTCAATCCCCCGAACCACCTACTGTACAGTATATAGATAGGTATTGTATATAGCTTGATAATGTGATTGGAAGCTCTATTAGCATTAAATTTTAAACTGAAAGCAGTTTAAGCGGTAAATGGGAAAAGATCCTGAACACTTGACGACCAAGGCTACATAGAAACCTTTTCGTCAAAATATGCACGTGCATACTACTATATAATTTATGGTAGTAAAAGTTTCGTGTAGGAATGGAAATTGTTGGACTCCGTGTCTTTAAGCTTTGTAATCCTAATATTTGAATATTGTATAAGTTTATCTCTTCATTTTCTCTCGAGC
The DNA here is from genome assembly GCA_001587735.2 of Parhyale hawaiensis. NCBI lineage: Eukaryota > Metazoa > Arthropoda > Malacostraca > Amphipoda > Hyalidae > Parhyale > Parhyale hawaiensis. The sequence continues at coordinate 3,704,644 of LQNS02276924.1, read as the reverse complement.
TATGAGCATCTCATGAACTGTATACCTACATATAACCACCCCCGTTTTCCCGTATCTTTGGGTCAGTTTAAGCATCTAGATGACCACAGTTGCAGGTAAATACATACTGTTAACGTATGTTTTTGCATAGTTTTGGGTAGCGCAGATATGAGGGTTGTAATGCACTACTTGGCTAGAATGGGTTTCGCTCACCTTTGCTGATATTCAGCCATAAATTAAGCTTACAAATAGGTGTGTTTCAAAATAATGATAACATCACGACCACAAGCATTGAGTACGAACTGAGTAGCAAGGATACATGTTTGCCACTAATATTTAAGGAATCGGATCAATAGTATAAAAAGTAAAACATCTGCAATGCTCATAGATATATATGTATATTTGGGAGGTCAAAACATAGTAAATATTATATATGCTGCCGCATGTATCAATGCATAATTAAGATTTGACTAAATAAATAATCAATAGGTAGCGAATAATCAATGGTGTAGCTAATAATTAAGTCATTAGTTAATGATCTATTGTATAATGACAATCTTCAACCGGGCTGAAACCCTGTGCAAACTACAACTCCGCTTTTGACAGAATGCTTTTATATTTTTCCATCGAGGAATTTGTTACTGGGTAGGAAAATTAGTAATACATGAACTACCAGAAAATTTTTGCGCACGGTTACCCGAGCCGAGCTTTCGGAATCTTCAGAAAAAGAAATCAGAAGCTAATTCTGATTGATTATGGTAGCTGGAGATTCTGTCACTGGAGATACAGCTAACGGGCAAAGAACAAAACCAGTCAAATTCAGCAATTTCGAATGGGCGTCCCTCCTGGAAGAGCACACATGGCTGACAGCTTCACCGTCACCAGAGTGTTGGTGAAGAAGCTGATGGCGGTCTTCGTGGAAAATATCGTTGACCAGAAAGTTAAAAACTTGCGCGCTTCGTTTCCACTTCTATCAGAGGCCTCAATTATATGACTATCGTTTGGATCCACTTGGGAACTGTCTAGATGTTCTTCAGGTTTCCTCAGGTCCTGGGCGAGACTGTCCCCTAATTGCGACCGTTTCCGCCTGCGCCCCATGCAGTCATCGGTACTCGCGGCTGCACGGCAAGTCAAAAGATGAGTTAGAGAACAGCTTACACGTAATCCTCCACGTGCATATACACAGTGGTACAATTACATTATGAATAATAATAATATTTATTGAAGCTATAACAAAACATAGTTAAAGAAGATACACATTCTACTTGACTTCGAATATTAAAGACAAAATTTAAATGCTCCAGTTCCAAACCCATTAACAGCTTTTAAATTTTTCGGGCAATTAACATGATATTATTCTCTTGCGTATAAAGTTGGCCAATTGCTTAAACAATGAACTTCTTACGAAAAATATACAATAGTGATTAAGAAAATTGGCCAGGCATCATATACATATATTTATTATGGGATTGTTTAATACTATAAAAAGCTAGAAAATTACAGGAAATTAATTGTCTGTCACATTAAAATATGCGCTCGTCCCTCTCTAAAGTTGCGTCAGAAGACGCATGATTGCGGTTTAAACAATAATAAAAGCATTTTAAATCAGTAAGGTGTAAATATACTTGCTGTGCTCTATCAAAGTAGGTCTTCAGGAGTTAAGTGGTATTGGTCTGTAGTGTCTGTACCGTATGCATGAGAGCAGCAAGAGATCTAACTGGCTATCGCTCTGCCGCTTCTGTATATCGGTTCTCAATGTATGTAATTTAAGATCTTTCCTATAGGAGCTCAAAATACCGCTGGCCCCCTTTATCTCCGTAAAAGGGGAATATATGTATATAATGATAAAAGTGATGGTTGTGCTATTAGGGCGACACGTTGTTAAAGGTTCAGCACACGGTATAGCTATAGCACTATGTTGCCGCATGCGCTGCTGCTTTGAGGAGGAAGCATGGCAGGGTGAAAAACTTTCAATTTATTATTTCTCAAGTCGAAACACTTAACAGAGATCACAGGCCCGTTTACTAGAAGGCCAATTTCAGAGTTGGCAACTCGCACAAATGACGGCAAAGCTCTGTCTAAGACAAACTCCAACTGAAGT
>LQNS02276924.1:3634792-3656213 GCA_001587735.2 Parhyale hawaiensis | reverse complement strand
GTTGATGTCTGGTTGGAATTTGGTTGTTAAGTTGTGGCGGATGAGACGGGGGCCAGCCGGTGCGGTGACAACTGAGTGGACTGGGTGTTCGGGACGGAGGGAGGAGACGAGGTATTGACGGCACTGGAGGTCGAGGGAAGCTGTGCTTATAAGCCTTATATATCTCTGGCGCCATGCAAATTGATCTCATGCTTTGTGATTTGGTAGCTACCTACCTACAATCCAGCCTACTTTAGTAGTTAGAAGAAAAAATAAAACTGGTCAAATTGAAAACTGCCATTAGAAACTTTAACTATCCACATACCAATACATCTTACTTGTGCCAACTGTCTTTCATATCTGCTGTGCTAATTCATAAATTTTTTAGGTTGCATCATAATTTTACATCTTTACAGGTGGCAGCTGATGAGATTAAGGACATTATTGCTGTCCTATCACAACTAAAAAATGAAATGCAAACAAACAAGTCCTTGAAACCTGTGCAAGAATTTTCATCTCCTCCAAAACATGGTAAGTTCTGTATAGCTAGGGTAATATGCCTAGTACCCGTCCACAATGCCAGTAGCCATCCACTTGGAATTAAAAACTTCCTGCGTGAAAACTAGCAGTGCAAGGAAGCCGTACATTGGCTTAAACTGTAGGCTAAGTAGGTAGTGCCCCACCATCCCTGAAAATAACGGGGAAAAAATAAAACAATAAAAAATGGTGGTGGGTTTTCACATTTTTTTATGTTTTTAATGAAAAATGTTAAGAACACCACCATCTTTCATTTTTTAATTTTTTTTCACCCATTTTCAGGGATGGTGCCGCTCTACTTAGTCTACAGTTGAAGCCTATGTATAGCTTTCTAGCAATGCTAGTTTTCACACAGGAAGTTTTTTAGTGCCAAGTGGACAGCTACGAGCATGGTGGACGGGTACTAGATATGTTACCCTACTGCTTTTGTCTTAGCCACGGATGAGAGAGTTTGCAATTCTTCAGCGTTGTTTTAATTTTCTGTAAAATTTTTCCATTACTAAGTAGCTGGCTACTAAGGTATATAACACCAGCTACCTACAGGTACTCAATAGTCAATAGCTATTCAAGAATTATGGTATATAGCTTTAGTTACCAAGTTTTGCTAGTTCTCCTCCTGAAATGAACCAAGTTACCTACATGCATTGTAGTGATTTTCTGTGGGCAAATGTTGATTCATGTTCAAATAGATTCCTAGCTAAGTAGTGTTGGTGAATCATTTTTTGTACAGTATTTAGGGTAGAGGCGTTAGTCTCCGATCACTTTTACACCCCTTCACTAAAAAAACTGCTGCAAGACAACCTATTGATGATGCTAGAAAGATCAGCTTAATGTGACCTGCAAGTCGTAATTGTTATTCCCCTAACTCAAAGTTTAGGAATTTTTTAAATGGGTAAATTGCATGAAAATGTGCATATTTTTTCGGTATTTTGATAACTACCATTCTCGGGAAATAATTTTTTTGAAGGGTTTGCTTGCATTAAAATCACAATATCAGTGTTTGACATTGTAGTACACATTTTGGACCAGCTTCTGGTAATGTTTTTATGAGTCCACTTAGCCTCCCTTATGGAGGGGGGGGGGGTGATTGGACGTAGCAGGCAAGGAGCATGGAAATTAGTTTCTGATTAAAATTATAAAAGTTTTTTACCCACGCCTATCTACCAGAGTTGCGGAGTCTGATGGCTCAAGCTCTGACTCCGGCTCCTGGCCCTCCAGAATTTCTGACTCAGATTCCTGGCCCTCAAGATTTTCCGACTTCCAGACTGTGACTCATTTGTCCAACAAGTAGATATTTGATCATTTTGATGTAAACATGTCCAAATAATTTTAGCTAGTAACTATGTACATATCAAGTTAAAGATGCTAGGTGTATTGTACATATACAGTACAATCATATTGTGCATCATTTGAGACATTAAATTAAGGACATGAGGACATTAAATTGATCTGGGTAAAACTTTTGCACCTGGTACCTACATTATGTGAGTGGGAGCATGGGGGGGGGGGGCAAAATACTAAATTTTCTACTGGTTGTTCTGAAATTTGCATTGTATATGTATTTTTGAAAAAGAAACACATTTTGCTCCCACAATTTTTTTTTTATTTAGGCTTTAGTTTTTGAAATAATGGAAATAAATACATTTATATATATATACCTATGCATTTTTTTTAATTTGAAAGGAATAGAACTCAATGAGTTTTCATGCTACAATAAAAACAATAACAGTTTTGGAATCCTTGCAACATTCTTAACAAAATTACTGAGCTGGCCTCTTCATTTTCTATTCTGTCCGATCACTACCCAACTAAAATAGTTATAGGGGAAAAATCAGTTTTAAGCTGCATTAAAAAAAAATAAATAAATTAGGGCAAGAATGGATAATCCTGCTCTATAGTTTTGTTAGGAATGTTTCAAGGATTCCAAAACTGCCATCACTTTTATTATAGCATGAAAACTCATTGAGTTCTATTCCTTCGAAACTTAGAAAAAAAATGCATATGGTATAGCTATATTTATAGATATTTCTCATTATCTCAAAAACTAAGGCTTAAATCAAAAAATTTGTCAAAGCAAAATATGTTTTTTTCAAAAATACTTATACTATGAAAATTTCAGAACAATCAGTCCAAAATCGATTATTTTGTCTCCCCCATGCCCCTCTCATCCACATTTACAATTTTTTTTTTTTTTTCAAACCTGTGACTGAAAATTCAGAATTGAATGATATATGTTTATAAATGGGATATCGGAGTCGGGCTAAAAATTCCGACTCCTAGAGCAATTGAGATTCCGACTCTGACTCCCCTCAAATCCTCCGACTCTGGAATCCTGGTTGCTAATGTATGTAGTGGATGCTAATAAAGCTGGTGATCCTTTAAGTGATAACTGGATATGTTTCCTAGATTTTTATTTCAATTTACTTGTTATGTATAAAATCAGCAAAGTGTAGCTATTGTGTATCTCATTTTGCTCTTGTGCAGATGACACCAAGTTGTGGAATGAGCGCCTGTCATTGTATAGCTCAGAACATGGTGTCCCAGCGCACTGGTTTTCCGCTCCGTGGCTGCTTGTCGAATGTTACCTCTATAAAAGGATTCATCATTGCTTCTTGAGCACGTAAATATGACACTTCTGTTTCTTTCTCTACTAAAGTAGACTGCAAAGTTGAGAGGATACCTATGCTGCCATACCTAATTAATTGTTTCAATGCAAGGTTGCGGAGTCGGATGGTCCAAGTTCCAACTCCGACTCCGGGTCCTGAAGATTTTCTGACTCCAACTCCTTTATCAAACTTGAAATTAATTGAACATTAAATGTGTCCACGTTCGGCCGAGCCGTGTGGAGTTGGAGATGCTCGCGCCTTATTTCCTGCCAGACATGGTGCACCTGGCCAAGATTGTTCTAATAGAACTCATTTGAGTTCGACTAAACTTCTGAACTAAATCATATAAATTGGATTGCTGTTATATAGTCTTCGTTTCTAATACGGCGGGGAAACCCACAATATAATAATAATACTGTAAATGTGTCCAACTAATTTTTAGCAACATATAAATACATATTGGGCTAAATATAGTAGTTTTGTACGTTTACAATGATACTTTGCACCATTTGGGACATTAAATTTTCAAATATTTACAATGCATTAATACCTACTGCAATTAATTTAGCTAGGTACCATGCAGAAAACCTGTTTGTAGGTGCGCTGGGCTCAAATTGTGGTCTTTTTTATCATAATTAATTTTTTTTTGTGTTTGGGTGTTCTGAGAAGATTACCATTCTGCTTCTTGCATATCATGGCGCAGAAATTAAGCCATCAAATTGTATCAGGTAATGAAACACTGGTGCATTGCATACGCAATAGTTTTTTGAGTAATTTTCACAAATTTCACAAATTTTCGAAATTAACCAAGGTATTTTTAATTAACTTCATGCATTTCAACAAAAGTATGAAACCTAGATTCACTTGGTCAGGGTCATTTGATAGGGCAGGGATTATAGTAACTATAAGTCTATGAAACATTTTCAAGTTTTACCGATTAGCATTTATTTGAACATTTGCTTAGTGGGGTCAAATGGGAATAGAGTGGGCCTTCAATATCGTAAGCACTTTTATTTAGCTACTTGGCTGTCCAGTAGTTTCAGTTAATTTTTTAAAAATATGTGATATTAGTGGCATCTACAATAAAATTAGCTCATTGTTAATTGAATACAAAACACAAACCAAATAATTCACTATCACAACACTATAATAATTGGCTAATACAGGGTATTAATACCATATAGAAATGTAAGATAATTTGGCAATATAATTAATACAGCAGCTTACGTTTAGGAAACTATTATGTTTGTACTTTAAATGGACTACTTTACTCTTTGCAGCAATTGGGACTGGAATCATCAAGTTTGTTTATGAAATATAAAAACTTGAGATAAGTCAACATTAGGCATTAGACATTATCAGTAGCTACTCCATTATCAATGGCAAACATATAGATAAAGCCAAAAACAAAATATGTCTACGTTTACAAAATATTTTATTATATTTTAAAGTTAGCTAAGATTAAAAATTGTGAATTACCTTAAAAACAATAAAAAATTGAATTCTGAAGTTGGAGTCGGGCTAGAAATACAGACTCTGACTCTTAGAGCAAGTGAGATCCTGACTCCGATTCCCCCTCAAATCCTCCGACTCCGCAACCCTCCTGCAATACAATATTTTATTCTTGTCCCAGTGCTACAAATACCAGGTAGCTAGTTTTTGCATCGGTATTGTAGTAGCTAATATTGTTCTATTGGTAAAGAAGTCCTAGTTTATTTTCATGATCTAGGAGATAACTCCGTATTTATCTATTAACTTATTCATCCACCCTGACTCATGTTTGTCTCTAATAGATTAGGTAGCTATGTGGTCGGGGAAAACGTAATTAACAGAAATTTTTTCTCATTTAATGTTACCATACAGCATTGAAAAAATGTAGTAGGAAATTAAAACATAGATCATTGTGGCTTCATGTTCTACATGCTTCATTTTTGTAGTGAAGCCGAAGTCTCCAAGATTCATCATAAATTTATGAGCTTTTATCATAGCCTTGCGTAATAACTAGCTAATAAACTTCTGGTAAATTGTATGAAATTTGTGTTACTTTCTTTAAATGGTCTGCATAGAAAAGAAATCAGCATTTTATCTAATCCCTTCGTGAATTTCCTAAAATTCATAGAAGAAATAGCCAACAATAACCAAAAATCCAATGAATTTGAATCTTTCAAGAAAAATACTCCATTTTTGTTCATCTACAGGTCAGCTCTTCAGTCTCACGATCCATTTTTCAAACAAAAAGCTGCGTCGCTGGTGCAGAGTAGGGCGGCGGTGAAAGTACTGGAGCGCTACACATTATCTCTCCTCCGTCAGCTGACCTCTCTATCCTCGCCACATTCGGTGGATGCTGCTCTAATGGCCATGCTGGAGGTGTGTGCATGTATGTCCAGCGGCTGTCGGTGAGGCAGCTCATGTTAATTTCATTCTTACTTTGCCCGCTTCCGCAAGGGAATTTCCACTTCGATCCGAGACAGACCAGTGGGTGTGAGCGGTATAGTCCAATGTTTCGTTGCATTGTACTGGTGTGTGTATCTCGAACATTATTTTTTCCCTACTGAAATTCAATGACTTCTACTATTTGTCAGATAACAGCTATCACTCCTTAATACATTGATAAGTCGGGAAAATTTTTCAGCCCTTGAGAGGCTCGCTTGTTGAAATTTGCTATTTGCGTGCTCTTGTCGTGGAAAGGTGAATATGTGTGTATTTCATAAGATTCATAGCTATAAGATGAAGAACTATAGCTGTGGCCTGGAGTTGACTCTGGCATACATCATAGGAGAACTTCAGATTTGTCTCCTTTAGTACTACCACTCGCTTATTCATGTAGTGTATACCTTGAAAATCTTGACATAAAAATATCACTGAGCATTGTATTTAGCTCTGATGGCAAAGATTTGAATTTTTCTAGCAGTAAAATGCTTTCCATTGTGTTTGGAGGCCGTGCCTCGCACAATAACTGTTGATCCCCAGTGTTTTCGATAGACGAGTTTCCTGCTGTTGTTATTCAATCATTTTACTTTGCACCAAGTGAACAAAGTCATTTTTTGCAGGTTTCTGTTTGGGGCAACCAATGTGACCTGAGCATATCAGGTGGTTCTGCTGTTGCTGGTGGCCCTGCAGGAGAGCCGAATGATGGGAGTTCGGAAGAGAGTGTTTTAGACCTAACTTCTGCTTATTTTGAGGACTTCTGCTCATCCAGTGCATGTAGCCCACCCAGTAGTGGAGTCGAAGATGTGGCATCCAATGAAACTATCGCATCTGGTGAATACGTTAAGACTTCGAATCGTAAAAGCTGCACGGTTTTGGATTGGTTGTCAACACTGAAAAACAATTTTCTAGTAAAGGACCATGCTAGAGTTTGTGACCTTCTGAGACGGAAACAAAACGAAGATAAACCTATTGGTAGGTCATTTCGCCCCTTTGATTTAGTAAGCCTGCTTCACACGTTAGTCGTTTGATGTAAGTTCGTGCTTCAAAACATATGATTGTTTTCGTCATGTCCACTCCAACACAACTGTGTCGGCGGTGAAAAATTTGCTTAAACGCTAGCCGTCCAGATACTGTAGTTTGCTTAGCAGGTATCTGGTAAAGGTATAGACAACTTTGACTGCACCCTCCCCTAGGGAACCCCCACACACTGGTTTTTGCGGCAGACATGGGCCAACTGGCCCCAGATGAGTAAGTACAGCCGCAGTTGACGACGGGTTGCTCGGAACTATGGCGCCGAAACGCATGCTTCAACGACCCACCACCCCCTACCCTAAGGTAAGTACCCCGTGATAGCTATGCGCACCGATCAAATTTGCTGATTCAGCTCGCCAAGCGCCAATGAGAAAGACCGCGCCTGGCCTGGGGATCGTTCTTGGGACCCTCAGCACTACTTAAGGTGCCTTTACACGATGCAACATGTTGCTGGCAACATTACCCCCGCTCGCTGCCACCACGGCAAAACCCTCAATACACCCTCGCCTGAGAGCGCTGGGGGTGAGTTTGGGATGTTGCACGGCTAGCGGAGGGNAACTTCCAATACTTAATTTGCAAACTGCTGCGCACAGAAGATATGAAGTAAAAAGAGAGGAAAAACAGTAAGAACCCAAAAAGCTATATTTTTATACGCATATATGGACAATAAATCAGACATTTATAAAATATTAAGTACATAAGTAGCCAATAAATAAAACCTTGGGATTTTTTTCCCAATCTTGGGATTTTTCGGTGGCGAACCTTGGGATTTCGTCAAATTCTCAGTGGCAGCCCTGGGACTCCGTCAGTGTGGTCGCGACAGTCGTTTGAGTAGGATGGCGTCAACAAGTAGCTCCGGCTCAGCTGTCTCTCGCTCTCTCTGCTTCACATTTGAGCACGCGAGAAAATTATCACACATGTATTATGAATAAGCTAAAAGAAAATGAAGCGCTATAGAGCTGTAAATGTAGTGATCACAAAAAACTGCTAGACAATTTATTTAGTTAGTATATTTATTCAAAAATAAATAGTAGGTATTTATTTACTGCTCAGAAATTATTTGCAGTTGAACCTTTTGTTGTTCTTTAATTAATCATTTAAACTCTTACAAGAAAGAAATTGTTTTCTTGGACGATGCGCTTGTAAGTAATTCGTGAAAATACAATTTTTTAACATTTGTTACTGAATACCTTTACTCAACTGCTCAACAATATCACAAAGAAAGTAAGAGATCAGTCGATGAATATGCATTTATGTACGTCTACCGAAAAGGACGTTCTGAAATCATGATTGTCCGCGTTAATTCGTTTATCTGANATAATTAAATTAATAAAAGAGAAGTCACTTTCGTACTTAGTTTCTCAATGATATTTGTGTAAGAACTCTTACTTTTCCTCCTTAATAAGAAATTTTCACTCCACACCTCTTTTTCTTTGTTTTTTCTTTCAAATAAGAAGTAGAGTTTGCAGACAATGCAACTGCAGCGGTGCGCTGACCTCCCTCAAACTAGCAACTGAACTGCAATTTGTTGCCTCATGTAAAGGCTCATGCAATATGTTGCACTGCAGTGGCTGGTGGTGTAGGGGTGGGGAGGTAATGTTGCCCGCAACATATTGCATCGTGTAAAGGCACCTTTACTGTGCAGCACGCCACATCCACTGCTCCCGTGGTAAAGTTACGATAACTCTTGCAATTTAGAGTGAATTTGGGCTAAGACAGCTGGCTTTGCACTTTTCTATTGTATGAACCGATGCAGTAACACATTCGACAGCTGTGAAGCATGAACGCAGTTCAAACGACGGACGTGTGAACCGGCCTTGAGAAGTAAGAAAGTGCTAACCAGTGAACGAGTATCCTGAAGTATTAGAATAGATGTACGTATGTATTTCCATTAGTTTAGAGTAGGGTACCATTGTCTTTTATATGCTCTCATTTTATATTTGTTGTACTTTTTTGACTTCTTACTTTGATCAGATGCATTTATTTAATATGTATATATAGCTAATTTACAGCTACCTGTGGTAGCGGTAGGCGAGATTACTGAGCTCAAGTGTCCTGGACTTACGTAAAATTTAGCAAAATGGTCGCAAAACATGAAATTTCCACCATTTCTAGGTCCAGTCTCATTACTACAGTACCAATTGGTTTCTAGGGATTTCTATTATGGCTGGGCTAATCCTGTAATTTAATCACGACGCCCCTAGAGCAATATTTACCTAAGCAGAAATTAGGGGAAATGAAAGAAAACTACTGTTTCATACAGTAATATTGAACAATACTAGACGTAGTCTATATATATCTACATGACATTAAGTTTAAACCAGGCTATCGTCCAAAATTAAAGGCTTTCTCAGAACCCCACTGTCATTCAGCTTGACTAGATATTAAATACCTTGCAAAAATACTCTTCGTAAAAGTTGCTGGGTCTGGCCATAGGCCACAAATTCCACTGAAGGAACGGGCGGACGTTATAGCTGTACGTCTACACTCATTAAAGTACTCTGGGTCTGCCGGAACGCGCTCTGTACATCGTGAAGTAGATGAGTTCTGGGGGGTTTACTCTATCATTTTATTTTAAATATGATTTTACTGCGTAAGGTTTTGGAAAGCTACTGAGCCCAATTATTTTGATCATCTATACCTACGTTTTTATTCCTCTTCGTCGTGGTAGTTAATTCAAACAAATAATAAGAAATTTAACTACATTGCAACTCCTTCCAAATCGCCCTCCTATGCATTTGTGCTGGCTCAGAGTACCCCTGTTCCCCTGTGGGGGTGAAAATGAGAGTAGGGTAACGACACAGTTCCCCACATGACCGTTACTTCTATGAGATTTCATAAAAAATAAGTCTTATTTTTTTAAGACACTATTGACAAATAGCATTATGAGGGGAATTTCGGCGCGAGGCGGGCGTGATTCCTGTGGCGCTAGCAACCCAACCCACTATAATAATATAATTATGTGGGGAAAATGTTAGGGGTGCGGGAATATTTGGGTTCCGCGCCCTTGGCACATGACATTGAACATTGCAACCGAACTCTTGCAGCGCTTGACACGCCTATACTCAGCTTTGATACCTGCACTACTGTCGCTGGAGTAGGGCTACTGACCTTTCCCAGAAATGGGGGGGGGGCACGGATCGTTGCATCAGAGCCTTCTGTCGATGGCGCCATAGCTCTTGACGATCCGTGGTCGACTGCAGCTGTATACTCCTTTGGGGCTAGTATCCTACATCTGCAGCACAAGCTAGTGCGTGTAGGTTTCTCAGCAGGTGGTGCAGTCAAGCAGACTTTACCTTTTCTAAATTCTGAAACGTCCAGCCGGTATTCCCAACAGTGCTGTTCATGTGTCCTTTCTCAATATGAACATAGCGTTTTCTGTGTTAAATCCTGTTCTCAGTATCCATTATTGTAGTGGCTGGATATTTCCTCATAACTGAAGCATCAGGGGGAACCAGCCAAACTTGCCATCTATTAAATAAATTCATAAGTAGCAACATTGTGCCTCACAATTTCACCAGAGTTCATCTTAACTAAAATTTGCAGGACTGTTGATATTTAGGTTGTTCTATGTTACTGTGCAGCTTTGGTACTAGACAATGCAGGCTATGAGCTGCTCACGGACGTGTGTCTCTCGCTACTGCTGCTGCGGACCAAGTTGGCGTCACGTGTGGATGTTTACGTGAAAACCAGACCGTGGTTCGTGTCGGATACCCTCACCGCCGATATTGATTTTACCCTAAACTGGCTCAGGTGAGTTGCCTTTGCACAAGTCTCAAGCTTTATTAGGAAAATTTTCATTCATGAAGTAATCCTGCATTTCTTGAGTAGACGAGTAGTTATTATTAGTTACGGTACCTGTCGTGCTGGTGGAGGGTGGGTACGGTACCTGGCGTGCTGGTGGAGGGTGGGTACGGTACCTGGCGTGCTGGTGGAGGGTGGGTACGGTACCTGGCGTGTTGGTGGAGGGTGGGTACGGTACCTGGCGTGCTGGTGGAGGGTGGGTACGGTACCTGGCGTGCTGGTGGAGGGTGGGTACGGTACCTGGCGTGCTGGTGGAGGGTGGGTACGGTACCTGGCGTGCTGGTGGAGGGTGGGTATGAAGCAGAGAGCAACGTCAATCCCTCTTGCCCATAAGTTTTCTGCAAGTTAACTTGGATATGGCTAACTTGTGATCTTGAAATGATCTCGGCGAGCATGGGATGGCCATAGGCTGTGGGGTTTGTTTAAATTAATACAAGTAGGTTCGCTTTTGCTGAGGTAGGAGAGTCGCGTCTCCAGAGTAAGTAACCCTCAGGTTGCCTTTGTCGTAGGTCTTTGAAGGAGCACCTTTCTATACCCCAGTGCCCACTTTGCTTCATTCAGTATTCAATCCTTCTTCCTCTTCTTTCCCGGCTTCCTTTCCCATACGCATTGCTTTTGCTTTAGAATGCCCTTGTGCTTGGGCTCCACGCTTTTCTCGACATGTTGTATATCCCGGATATCTTTCTTAGATCGTCATGTGGCAAAAAGTGAAACGTAAACGTTGCAATGTGAAAGTGATGATAATAATCTTGAAATTTTGTGCAAAATTGATCCCCATCGGGAAGAGATCGCTTTTTTGTGCCTAATTTCAAAGCAGTTACTACAATGAGGTAATGTTATAAAATTGAACATTTTGTTATTTTTTTTCTAATTTCAATGCGACAAAGGTGATGTTCTATAAAATTTCAAGGTGTAAAGGATCAATTAGTTCCTGCTAAAATACAGAAGGCTCTGTACTTTTACGATACTGTCACAAAAACGTGGCAAGGGTAGGATTTGTTTTCTCCAGTTTAACCTCATCCTGTCGATGCTGCACCACCGAGGTAGCAACCCCGACTTCACAAACTTGCTTCACTGTTGAGGTAAATAGTTAATTTTGTCCTCAGTTCCGAAGGCTTTTCTGGCTTGGCAAATGCGTGGCGGGACGCGATCAACGAAGGTCTTTGGTGCGTCAAAGAGAGCTCCTACTGGACGACGTATGACAGCTTTTGTAACATGGAAGTCTCCCGCCCTGAGCTCTACAAGGAGTTGTCCAGAGCAAAGCTTAGCATATTTAAGGTGAGCGTACCTGTGCATCTGCTCTTTTAGGTAAGTTTTTTCAAGCTTATGAACGAGATGGCCATAACTTGTTATCAAAATCGAAGAACTGCGATAAGCCAGCAGTTTTTCTAGTAAATCTTGGTGAACATTTGGAATAGACTACCCTCGGAAGTTGTTGGTGCAGAGACAGTCAATGCATTTAAAAATCGTCTGGACAATTAGTGGGAGCAGCACCCTCCACAACTAAGAACTCCAGGAGTCACTAGGCCTAACTCTTAATGGCTAAGTCTGTGCAAGCCTATCATTCATTGTTTCTCGTACCATGATAATATAATCCATCTAACTTAACGCATACAAAGTCAAAATCCCCCCCCCCCCCGTATTCTGCTTTCCTTTATCTAGCTTAACATCTGCAATGAAGCAATTTATATTGGACAACGGGCAATAGCACATAGAGGTGGCAACATATGATACGTCTCGATTGCTCTGAAAATGTGCCTGTAGGTTTGTCTAATACCAGCTAAATCCACCGAGTCACACTGTTCTTTGCCTATCACTAGCTACGCCCCTTCGCTTATCAGTATGTCCCACATGGGACTTCAAGGATGGGCCATAGCCATTCGGTAGGTAAGCCATGCTACGTTATTGTTTTAGAGCTGCCAGTAGAATTCATAGGTATGTATTGTAGTTTTGTGCCCACTTTATTTCTTTTCATTTTTTTTGTCGTACTCTATGCTTCGTTCTGCCTTTTCCTGTCCGACTTGCTGTTCTCATGCGAGTTGATCCTGTATGAGAAAACCCTTGTGTACCTATAGCCTATGGGTTCCATGTTCTATTGACGTACGTTGTCCCTTTTCATTTCTTGAAACACCGTAGCTGTGTCTAGAAAGGCCCAAACTACATATGTATTCGCAAACACTCATATCACCATAATTTAGGAACTGCCGGTATTGCGCTATCAGTAAGTGAAATTTACTTAATACTCTACACTTATCCAAACGCGGAGTTTTTAATTCGCTTTACTCTCTGCATCTATAGCTTCCAAAGTTATTGCGCCTTATTTCATTCCAGTAGTAGTGCGCTGACCACTGTTGAAAAAAAGCTGAACTCACCTGAGTTCGATGTTATGATATTACGTATGGCGGGAAAAACCCTCAATATGATAGTAATAATGACATTTAGAATGTAGCTACCACTTTGTATGCTTGCATCTGTGTGACATGTTCGCAATTAAATTACAAACTACTCATAACTTGTAATATGTTCACAGGGAGACTTGAACTACCGAAAACTAGTGGCTGATTTGGACTGGGACCCAACTACCCCATTTACGCGCGCCATTGGTCCCTCGTTGTGTAACATGGGGCCCATTCTGGCCCTGAGAACTGTCAAAGGAGGCCCTGCAGTGGGCGCTGAGGAGCCCGTTTTGGCACGAATTAAGCAAGAGCTCGGAGATCCCGCTTGGTACACCAAGGGCCAGTGCGGGATGGTGCAGCTGAGTACTGGCTGTCCCATGGATGCCTCGTCATAAGTGGACTGACCTCTCACTAAATTCCTGTGATCATCTCTCACTACAGTGCTATTATTGTTGCCGTATTTGATAACGCCTGTATTTTTTAAGGCCAGTTCTCACGGTAGTCAAATGAACGTGCTCTCTGAACCCGGCGTCCGAATGTTCTGGTGGGTGTGTCCTTCAATATACAGTCGTTTGTCTACCAAAATGCATACTAATATCTTTGTTGAGGGCACGTCAGTTGGTTTAGCAAGTGTCGCTAGTAAAGTATCAGACGTCACCTCCTAATTGGGTGTGAATATAATTCAGACAGCGTGGCAGTTTTCTACTGTGTGATTGGCCACTGCTGTGATTTCTGAGGCCGTGTATAGGGTGCGCGTGCTCTTGGCTGTCGTGTGAACCTGTCCTTATGGCATGCAGACACAGTTGAGGCAAAGTGTCAGAGAGACGCAGGGCCTGCTATGAGACTATTCTGTTTTGTCCCGTTTTCTTTTATTTCTCTGTGATTGCTGCTACCATGTGCAACTTCAGTCAAAGACCTTGATTTCAAGAGTTGAATGTTATACTGCACGAGTTTGGTGCATAGCCGACAATGCTAGGCAAGGTTTTCTTCTCTTCTATCATACCTATTTAGTCATATACGTATGTTAATTTTTGTTACGTTTGCTATTTAGAGTTTATTTGATGTGGCATGATGTTGCCGAGTTAATTTTGAGGTGAAGAAAATTTTCTTTGGTAATGACTAGGGCCGTGATTATTTTTAAAGTTCTTGCGTTACTCGTCAAGCGTCCTTTACATACCTTGTGTTTGTTATACACTGCCTGTAGTTCCTGCCTCGATTGTTCCAATACGCTGAGTTGTTCACTCATAGAAATGCTGAAAGTCGCTAATGATGCCATGGAAGTGCTGTTGCTCTGAAAAATCAATATTAGGTAACCTAAACTTAGGTAGGTTTTTGGGACATGTATTTCGAGCCGACTACTATACAGCTTTCTTTCAACTACTTTTAGTGACCATCTTTAGTGTGTTCTTCCTTTTGTTTTCCAAATAGCTTTTCTCGTACGCAGCTTTCTTCGTGTGGGTTCCATGCTTTCGTTACAAACTGCTCTTCACATAGCTTCTCTCCTAAACGCCGCTTTGTGTCAGTGGAAGCTGAAACTAATGTAGCTACGCGATCTGATAGTTTTGAGCTGGTCATTCTCTAATAATACAGTTTTGATCCCTAGAAGTTATCTTAAAAATGAAGCCGCAGGGGTGGCTTAGAATTCTGTTTAGGGTTTGCCTACTGAAACTGATCTAACGGAGCTTTTTAAATAAAGCTATCTATTCTCGACATACGTAGCTATCTGCTTTTAGACCATAACTTACTTTTATAAAGTAATAATAAACGAAATTTGCTCACACTACTCATCAATTAACTCACACTCAGTGATCATTCCAGTATATAAAAAAGAAGCTTTGCGCTACTTTTGAAAATAATTTTTTATAGGCAATATCAGACTCTGTGGAAATGCAAAAAGCACTGAACGGGTTATAGCATTCTGTGACATCATTAGCACGCACCTTCCAGCATTTGTTCGATTTTTTTTTGGCGAAAATCCGTTGAACCATTGGTCTGTGTGCCTGTGTTTTCTTATTAATGTAACTCAAACAGTTATGAACGGATCTCCATGAAATTTTCAGGGATTGTCACGAAGAGCTTCTTAACAAATTTTTGTGATATCCTATCAATCCGTTTGTCTCTGCGCTTGTTTTAGGTTTCTCAGTAAAAATATTTTTGGCGTGATGCCTGCGGCGCTAGTAACGTAACCCAATATGATATAATAAAGTTAGGCAAAGTAACCAAAACTGTTATAAACGAATCTTCACGAAATTTGCAGGAATCGTTAGTAATGTTGAAGGCACAAAATGATCAAATTTTGTTGAAAGACTCGTCCGTTTATGTCTTTTGACAACGTGTTTGTCAGAACATAACTCAGGTCAGGTGTAGCCAACATGACTTGAACTAGGCATAGCTACAACCAGACTATTTTCTTTTAACAACAGAAATTGGGTAAGAAAACGCAAAGTTAATAACATTTCCATATAATTTAATAGTGACGTCATGTCTTCAGTAATAATGTCGTTGGTCCCTCGCTAATGATAACTGATGTCACAGAAACGAGTGTGATGATAAATACGTATATCAAATTTGTCAATCGCAGCTCGTGGACTACCTATAGTTGCTGGTAATACTCGGGAAGTGCAGGCAGCAGCAGCAGCCCAGCGACACAACAAACCTATGCAACGGTATATTCTCCGCCACAAGAAAAAGATTTATAAGAGAAGTATATTGTTGACCATAAGCTTGAATGCTTCAAGGAACAAGATACGTTCCATCAATAATTAAGTGATTTATAAGAATTATTGAGTAGGCCTAGTTTAAGCCTCAGTTTCCACAACAAGGGCGATCTCGTAGAGGAAGAAAGAAGAGACGCAGCTATAGCATGTCGACAGCAACGTGGAACCTGTGAACGAAGGCGTTCCCGTTTAAGACCAACGTGCAAGTCGGGAAAGAAGAGGAAGAACAAAGGAAAGTAACATCAGTAAGAGTATGAAAGTGGAAGAAAGCAAAGAAGGCATGTACCGAGAGCCTAGTTAATGGCTAAGGTAACTTTACAAACCACATGGTGTGGCTGCTCCCCATAACACAGGATGGATAAACCTACAACCCTATGGCATATGACCCCTCCTATGCCCATGAGGGGATTGATAACAAACAGTTTAAAGAAGGAGCCGCATCTCTGCACCTGAATCTGGATTTTTTTTTTCTTCGTTAAAGTTAAAAATTTCCCTGAAAAAAGTTACATAGGTACTGCCAAATAATTATTATTATATTGGTATTGTCCCGCTATTTGTGAATCCAAGACTATCAATAGCGATCTAAGTTGGTTTACTCGGCTTACAGCCGGAACCACAACGTTGTGCTCAGGCGGCGGCCGATAAGAGAAGAAGAAAGAAGTACCCGCACGGGCAAAGGTAAGAGCCCCGCAGAAAAAGTCTATCGCCTCGATCGGCGGCCCACCTCGCGGGACAGAAGAGGAAATTTACAGAGCCTATTTACAGTTACAAAACTAACCTCGTCAGTAGGAACTGCGGCTAGCAGCAACATCTCCTGTGGAAAAGGCACTAGAGACCCTTGGGGGCACGATGCCCATATATATTTTGGTAGGGAGGTATTGCCAAAAAACTTCAAGAAAGAAATGAAAATTGGGTTAATAGCAAGAAAGTGCACTGTGTTGTACGTTCATCGTATTCCAGATAAAGGTCGTACAGTACTTTACCTAGCTTGTAACATGTTCAACGTCTCAAATAAGACGTACCTCAAACTGGACTTCTAAAGCAGACTTATGCCGAGGTACTAGCTACTATACACGTACCGCATTGATACAACATATACCGACAGTGTAACAACAGCTACACACGTAACCCAGATACATCATACTTTAAATGATGCTATTCCTATGAAAAACAAAATTTGGAGTTTTAGGAATTAGGATTACGATTTGTAAGGCGCTTTTCCTCACCTTTTATTACCCGTCATTGTTTCAGTAAATTATAATGCTGCTGGAGGCCTATTACAGCATTTCAGATTTATTAAAATATTCATAAAACGAAGCACCAACTTTCATTGACCACATACAGCAGACTACTACGGTACTGATGGTTCGCTCTCAAGTCAGAAGTCAATGGATGAGCTGGACGGCAAAGGTGTGTCCGCACCAACAAATGAGTGGAGAGAGGATGGGGTGACTGTCCCAGGCAGTCCTGAAGGCGGCGTGGGATGGGCCAGCTGGACTGGGGCATTCAAGGGCGATGGGAAATCGAACGGAGACCCATAACCCCCACCCAACATCGGGGAGCCATGCACAGGTGTGGAGTTGTAGCTAACGTTAACACAGCTAGTATCAGGAGCACTAGCGTTTCCATGCGGTCTCTCATAAAACTGACCGTAAGAATTTGCGGTAAAGCAATTATTCATATGACTCGAAGTAGAATTGAGGTTTTCATAGTCACTGAAAGCTCCAGAGCTGTTACCAAACACAGACTCGCTCGACTGGGGATTCCTAAACTCGTTTTGCGGATCGCCGTGAGAGTTTGCGAGGACGGAAGGGCCGGCAGGTTGGGGGAAATAGTAATTAGCAGGCGAGGACGCATCCGATGACTGGAGGTAGGGGTCATTGGAAGTGGCAATCAGATTGGGGTTAACAGCAGTTGTGTGGCTGATGTCAGTCGGAGAATCACAGAATGATGATTTCATCATGAAAGAACCAGCTGTGTCAGCAATAGCTGTTGCTTGAGAAGAAGTGTCCACCAAAGAGGGTGACAAAGAGTATCCATTAGGAGACCCTGAATATGCAGGGGGAGGCACTCTTTGCACTGAATTACCATGGCATGTTGATGATGATGATGAAGTACTGACTGTATCCGCTACAGGGTGAGGTTCGTTTGATCCAAAAGTATATGGCTCGTTTCCTGCGCCCCTATCGACCTCAACAGCATTCTTGGTGGTATCGCTGACACAGATCCTTTGTTGTTCGCGTGAAAATGGCAAAGCTGCAGACGGTGCTCGCCCACTTTGACTACTGCCTGTCGGAGGTATACTGTGTCTTGGTAGTAGGTTTTTTATGGGGACATTAGTATTCTTGACTGGATGAAGAGCAGGTGTAGATACTGGGGATTCCGTAGTTGCCGCCGTCGTATTTAAACTCGCAACCGGAATTGTAGAAACTTTGTGGACTCTAGTTTTTATGGATTTTACACTGCGGGAGGTTCCGTGCTCATGGCTTATTTTCATGTGGCGACGTAACAAATACTGATAAGTAAATTTCTTCAGGCAATGAGGACAACCGTAAGGCTTGGGATCACACTGTTTTTTCAGATGCACAATTAAATTAGCTTCAGATTTAAAGATTAGAGAGCAAATCTTGCACTTGAACCTTTTAGGAAAATGCTTTCGGAGGTGGCTAGTAAGGCTAGTTTTCCACATAAACTTGCATGAACAAAGATGGCAAGAATGTCGCAGCTCTCCTCCTGTGTGGCTTTCCATGTGACGCTTCAATAAACTTTGAAATACGTACTGCCTGCCACAAACTTCACACCCGTGCTGTCGTTCGGGATATTTGTGAGTCAAATTATGAAGTTTGAGTGATGTTGTCGACGGGAAGTGTTTACCACACACCTCGCAATCTACTGGATCTTTGGCGGCATGAATTTTAGAGTGAGAGCTCAGGCCAAACCTAGTTTTGAACACTTTAGAGCAATGGCTGCAGACAAACTCATTGTTGTTCTTACTCCGGTCCAGGTGAACCAATAGATGCTGTTTCAGCTGGCTAACCGTTCTGAATGCTGCAGGACACTCGCGGCACTTGCACGGGCGTTCATTGGTGTGACTTAACAAGTGATTTTTTAGGTTATTTCTGCGCAGGAAGCGTTTCGGGCAGAGGTGACACCCATGGGGCCGGACGCCAGCGTGGGTAAGTAGGTGGCTTTTGAGACTAGCCGATCCTAGAAGCAATTTACCACACACCTGACATAGCTTCCTTCTCTTTTCCGCAGTTTCGGGAGGATGATCAGTAACCGACAATATGCACTGACTACTCGTTGACAGCTCTTCCTCGAAAGTCGTTTCCCTGCAGCGTCTTCTTCTTCGTTTGAAGGAAGGCGTCTCGTTATCAGTACAAGAAGAATCACGCGTGTTTTGAATAGGGTCAGAACGAACGCCCTTTTTTCTAGTTTTGCAATGAGAGCTTCTTTGGTTTATTTTTTCATTAAGAGAAGTGAGAAATTGTTCACTGATGATGATGGTACATTTTTTCTTGGAGTCATCCTGTAGGTCATGGAGTTCTACAGGGGGCGGCTGTGAATGGAAAGACTGTGATGATGTCTTGCACAAATTCTTTCTTTTCCTGGAAATGATGGAGGAGCTCTGCACATATGATTTTCCAGCATTTATGATGTCTTCATGAATCGGCTCATCCTCATCGATTCCACACTGAGACAGATCAAAGACTTGATTTTCTCCATGGCGTTGCGCAGTGAGGGCTGGCGCATTGCTACAACTAAGAGTAGTGGGAGTAGATGGAGGGACATCACGAACCACAAAAGGTTTGTCCACATTGGAAATACCAGTAGTTTGAGCTGTGCCTTGCCACCGAGATTGAACAAATATATTGGGCTTATTTAGAGCTGGCTGCACGGCATTTGATGAGCTGAAAGCAACGACAGATTTATTTCTATTCAATTTAATGCTAGGAAGCAACAACCTCTTCGGAGATGCTGCTAAAGATGGCAAATTTTTCTGTTGACTGCACTGTTCAGTAATAGATTTGATACATAATTTTTTCTTCTGAGGATTTTTTCCACAATTAGGAAATTTCTCATCAAGCATTAGTGTAGGATTTTCTGCAGCATTTGGAGTAGAATTTGATACAAATTGTGAAGGTTTTGCAGCAATGGTGCCACCCCCACCACCTGTATACTTTGCACTGGCTGCCGTTGAGGTAAACACAGGGGTAGTTGTAAGTTTAGTTGGTTGAGTAGCTGTAACTAACGCAATGGGCTTACCGATCCTATTAATTGAGGATTGAGAAAAAGACATCAAGGGTTGTTGAACATGGAGATAGGCAGTTGCAGGAGCTGATATGGTTGCAAATGATGTACGATTTACACCTGCACGGGTACTGGAAGAGCATTTGGATGCAGAGCTTACTGAGAAGATACTTGGGGGTAGAGGCAGGGTACTTGATGCTGAAGACGCGGGTTTAGGAAGGATGAAGCGGACTTCAGAGGAGGCCTGCTTTGATTTTGCCGATTTTCTGTCCGATGGAACTTTCCTCTGCGCTCGTTTTGTAGAGCAAGACGGATTTGATTTCCTGCTCAGCTTTTTTTGAGGGATGTTCTGAAACAGAAAGATATTAGCCTCGTTAGTAACAGAGAGATAGGTAGGTACATAGATCTGTTGTTTGTAGGAAGGCAGGCAGAACTCTACAGCACTATTTCACGTCTTGCCGTTGACACTTCAAGGTAACTTACATCGCAAAGAGGCTTGCGTCAACATTGTTACATGTACTAGCACATGGCATAAAGACCTAGCCAAGGTCTTAGCTCAGTTGTTAATAAGGCCTAAGTGGTAGCTAGCCATTAAAAAAAATGAATAGAAGCTGGGGCCTATGAGTTTAACAACTGAACTGACTGTCAATTAAGCATACAGACACATAGCTGCCTACCTCGGTAAATATAGCATATTATTGATATAGCTATGCAAAATAATTTACTGCAATCAACAATTTGGTAGCTATATATATATATAGCTAGCTATTCAGTAGTTACATTAGAGGGAAACATGAATGCTCGACCTATAGCTAAAATAAGTAGGCTAGTTAGCATAATAACAGAGAGAATTTTGGTTTATTAATTCAGTAAGCTGATGCTTACCACTGTTTTTAATATAAAATACCGTACCTATTTGTTTTAGCTATAAGGTTTCTGATCAGTTGAAATAGTGCAGTCAATATTTAGTCAGAAACTTCGTTAGAAGAAACGGTAAGCTTAGTACATGATATTACCTTGCAGGTTACCTTAGCCAGTAGCTAGGCCTTTGGGATATCTGTCTTTCGTGACCACCTTCCTTCCTTCCATTTTCATACTCCTTGCTCATGCTTTATTCTGATCTTCCTCTTCTTTCCCGATTTGCTGTTCCCATGCGTGTTGTCTCTTGCACAGGTTTCACGTTTGTCTAGGCGCTCGTTAGCTATGTCCCTTCTTCCTTCCTCTGTTTGGGTCACAGTGTACTGTGTGGGTAGGGAGGCTTAAACTAGGAATATAACATTTCATTAAATAAAATAGCTCTATTGCAAGCATTTATCTTAGTTTGTATTTTCTTAATACAACGCACTAGCTTCTTTTCTTCAGGCGGCAGGTGATAGATGAATTCACCAAAGTTTGACATTTTATTTACATTCTCTGAATAGTCACATTATTTATGACATTTCGATCGATTGCTTCTTTAGATGGCCGACAGTTTCAGCAGGACCTCCAGCTATCATCAGGGTGAATTGTGAAAACCTCGAAACTTCAAAATTTAGAGGACTTAGCCTAAAACTACACAAGGCAAAAAAATTCTAATATTAAATATGAGTCGACGATATTAAAACTTAACGTTTCAGGATGAAAAATCCCATCTTCAGAAGGAAGAAAAAAAAAATAAACCTAGGCTACG
>LQNS02276924.1:3602169-3623140 GCA_001587735.2 Parhyale hawaiensis | reverse complement strand
ACCGCGCAGCATCGCTAGCCAATCACAGCGTGGCGTAACGATGACGTTTAGCTCCCGCTAACATGCGCTGTCGCGTTATTTACCCCTTAGGAGCTTCCCTACTTCCTTTAGTGTACTGTGGAACGGGTCAGTCACAGACATGGTTGAGCATGGTTCAGGTTCGGGTTCGAGTTCAGGTTCCATGAATACCATAATACATTCAGAGAGAATCGCTCATGATTAATTCGTATTAGACAAAACATGGTATTCACTTGTATGCATCAGTAATATACATAACAGGATATTGTTTACACATATCAACACATGCTGGTCGGAATATTCACAGCACTAGCGCCGAATTTGGTCCCTTTGGTGACCTGAATTAACTACTCTTCTTAATTGAAGCCTTATTTACACTTCCTATTCAGTTCACAGTGTTCTTCACAGAACATTTTATTCCTTACTAACAAATATAAGCACCATTATAGCCAAACTACAGTAACAGTAAGCCCATTGCTCGAACTTTCTGCACTTAGCGACAACATTTTACCCTATTTTGCAGCTCAAGTAGCTGGCCAGTGATGAGTTGGAGATTGAATGAAATAAATAAATAAATAAATAAATAAATAAATAAAAAATAGGGTGATAAGTTCAAGAAAACAACATACGAATGCTTGAGGTCACACACTCAAATATTTTGACTCGTCGATGTGATGTAAATTTGCTACGTGCGATCACAGCTAAGTTTTATTTGAGTCGTATTGAGTTCTCCTGTTGCATTCTTTGCTTCATGCTGTCTGCCATCTGGGTGTGTCGCAATCAGCATTTTTGGGGCTACCGGTGCTGCACCGCGTAACACCGGTGATCCAGCCAGTCGCAACCAGCAATCATGGCTCAAATGGCGACTGTGACACGGGTTACGGCAGGAAGCAAAGAATGCAACGGAAGGACTCAATAGGACTAAAATGAAACTTAGCCGTGACCGTACGTAGCAAATTACGAATCGAAGTATTTGATTGTAGGACCTAAGACCTTCGTATGTTATTCTCTTGAACATATCCCCGTATTTTTTCAATTTATTTCATTCAATCTCCCGTTCATGACTGGCCAGGTACTTGAGCTGCAAAATATTGCAAAATTTTGCCGTCAAGTACAGAAAGTTCGAGCAACATGCTAACTGTTACTGTGGTTTCTCTCGCGTACAGAATTGGCTTTAATGGATCTTATATTTGCTTCTAGAATAAATATGTTCTGTAAAGATCTTTGTGAACTGAATATGAAGCGTAAATAAGATTTCAGTTAAGAAAAAGAAGTTAAATCAGGTCGCCAAAAGGGACCAAATTCGGCGCTAGTACTGTGAACGTTTCCACTCGCACGCACTGTAATTTTCTATAGATAATAGCTAAATTAATGTATATTCTCTCTCAGTTTATTTATACGCTAGAGATGTATTTTGCAACTTGAGACGATTTTTATGGTAAAATTAGTTAAAATACTCCTAGGCTGCTCACCCATAGATTCGTCAATGATGACGTCATTTTTTTATACTGATCTCTCGTGAGTCCTCCCGTTACGCTCTTTGCTTCCTAGGTTACGTGATGCAGGTCGCCGAGCAATAAGGAGCAATAAATTTATTCAAACCCGCAACACATAAGCTCCTTACACCAGAATAAGTAAATCAAACCAGATACTTGAAACTTAAATCCACAAAATGTCGGATAAAATAGAATTTCATTGTTCTTGAGCTCACGCCGTTCGTCGCTAGATGGCGTTCTCACAACCACTTTTCTGGTTACGGAAACTTTTTCAGGTTGTAGTAGCCGGTTTGGGCGTGATTGCGACACACCCCTGGTCAAGATCGACAAAGTCGGGCTGAGCTAAGCCAGGACTCCTTGGCTTGACTTCTCTAGTACTTGAGGTAGGACCGCTGGCTTCTTCGTATAAAAGGCGCTAAATAATATTTAATAGTCTCACACAGATCCAATAATTTCAGGCCACTTTCAAGGACTTAGATATTGATACACAAATTTGTAGTAGTTTCGATGGAAGGGCGCTTGAGGCTTCTTAAAAAAATTAACCAAGCCCCAGCTCCTCCCCAGCCTCCAATCTTACTACCATGAACTAACATAGCTACGAGTTTCCCATAGCAACGTCAGCCTTTCCATATTCAACTTCAACTCCCTTCCCCAAGCTTCCCCAATGCACTTTTCCCGACGACGCTGCTGGTCGGAAAACTCAATCATTGCTCCATAGAATAAAGGTTTTGGCCATCTCAAGAGTTTAATCAATAAAAATAAAGATAATATATTATCTCGCATACAGTGAATACACCCAACGAGGAATTACTTAGACTTACATCTAGAATTCTGAATATCTGGCACTGTAAAGAGCACGAGAACCAGTCAGTATTGCAAGTCAATTTAGGATCCCTCACCGTAATTCGCCTCGTTTCTCGGTGCCGGAGTGCTTCCACGCAGTGCAAGTCCATAGCGTACCGTCCGGATATGGAACCCGAGCCTCCTTTGGTGCAAAGCCGAGCCGCTGTCACTTCGCCACACAGAATAATCGGATCGCTAATGATAGCTGCAATTACAACCTCAGGACTGCTTGTACGTCAGTTTAAACGGGATCAAACACCGCATTTTGGGTTACGGTTACCATTTTTCTTCATGGTAGCTAAACTTCGTTGTTATTAACAACACATCCGTGCTAAATTACAAACACGTGGACGTGTTGTGATCACAACCAAATCCAGCTACTCTGCAACTGCAACCTAAAAAATCGGAATCGGAAACCGAAATGCGTGCAGTTACTGAGCCGGTTCCTGATGGAGACACGGGAGTATTTCATAAATCGATCGAGCACTATCGCCTCAATCGGCAATATTCGATTTTTTTTTCTCTGCGGTTATCCATTTCAACCTAACCCGAGCATAGCCGTTACCGGTTTATTTAGGGTTGCGATTATGACACTATTTTTGAGCAGTGGGTACCACTGGGCGGCACGGTGCAGGTAACCCCAGTCTGTGATTGCATCACGCGTCTGAGCTGCGATCAGGTAGAAATCCTATGGGGCTAGTGAGGGTGCGTTTAAGAGGACGGCAAAATTAAGCCTTCGAGGCTTAACTTGCTCAAACTTCAGACGGTTGCCTCGCTTGAACCTAGTGTATCTCTTTGAGGTGTCGAGCTAATCGGTAACCTGTGAAACTTCCAAGCTGTAATATTACTCCGTAAAATGGAATTTCTGTCAGCAGCTCCGGACTAGGTCAAGTCAAGTGGGCTTGGCCGAGATCGACTTTGGGCGTCTGCGATTGGGTCATCAAAGCCAAGCACACTTCACTTAACTTCTCCGAAACTGCAGAAAGGTGCCCTGGCTTCGACCTGCCATTCACGTTTCAAGCATCAACCGGTCATCCTAAACACAAAAATCGACCGAAATCGGCCGATATCTACTGATTTTCACCGAAAACATCTTTATTTTTCACGCTCCCACGCTGAACGAGGCCCATTGGTCATAGGGTTGAAATTTATTTGAAAAATAAAAAGCTATCATTTTTCACTATCTATTGATTTCTATTTATTTTTTTTTATTTTCCTAATGTGAAATTATACACCAGTTCCTCATAGTTCTTCTCCATTGTGCTAAAGATAATACGGATCACCTGTACAACTGTCACCCCAAAGGCATTTGGGGTGACAGTTGTACAGGTGAGGAATATTGGGATGACAGTTTTACAGGTGTGAAGACTGGTGTGACAGTTGTTCCGAGGGTTTGATCTGTCTACTTACTAATTACCCTAACCTAAATTAGCTTTACCTAACCTAGCTAAGCCTTACTTAACATAACCTTAAGTAACCTAAACTACTCTAACCTTACCTAGCCTTAAGTAACCTAACCTAGAATTAAGTAACCCAATCTAGCCTTGCTTAACCTAGCCTTGCCTAACCTAGCCTTGCCTAACCTAGCCTTGCCTAACCTAGCCTTTTACCATAACCTATCCTTTTAACATAATCTATCCTTCTAACCTAACCTGAAGTAGCCTTACCTAACCTAACATTACCTTACCTAATCTAACCTAGCCTAACCTACCCTAACTTAACCTACCCTACCAAGACCTAACCTAAACTAGCCTTACCTACCTCACCTAACATACCTAACCTAACATTACCAAACCTAACATTACTTAACCTAATCCAACTTAACAAGCCTCACCTAACCTAACCTAGCTTTAACTAACCTAGTCTAGCCTTAACTAGCCTAATCCATCCTTGCATGACCTAACCTAGCCTTATATAATCTAACGTTTCCTAACCCAGAATTACCATACCTAACATTACTTAACTTAACTTTACCTAACCTAATGTGACCTAACCTCACCTAAGCTTACCTAACCTAACCTAACCTAACCAAACCTAAGATATTTCGGTTCTAATTGTACTGGGGTGACAATAGTTGCACAGGTGGGATTTTTTGGGGTGACAATTGAACAAGTGGGATTTTTTTGGTGACAATTGAACAAGTGGGATTTTCTGGGGTGACAATTGTACAAGTGGGATATGTTGGGGTGACAATTGTACAGGTGGGATTTTTTGGGGTGACAATTGAACAAGTGGGATTTTTTGAGCTGACAATTGTACAGGTGGGATCTTGGGGTGACAGTTGTACAGGAGATCCGATAATACTTATAAAACAAGTGTTTTCCTGCTTTCTTCGTGCTTGAAATTTTTAACACACTGTGACAGTGAAAGATCACAAACCAAGCCAATTGCAAAAAAAAAGTGGATGCAAAATCTAGTGTAGTAAACGATGAAGTGAAGGGCCAACATTATGGATGACTGTTCAGCTAATGAAACTTGGTTATTCTACCTAAATGAGCATGGAATATTAGCTCACTAATGGTAATGTAATAATTCAACATCGAACGTTATTCTTAACATCTATGAGACAGTCGAATTTGACTTAAACGTAAGTATCTAACGTTAACGATAATGATCAGTCATCCTTGTAATATTTTCTGGGTTTCATTCGAGGGAGCAAATATATGTGTAAGGTAAGTTTTTATCGCATTAAAAGCATGCTGCTTCTTAGCTATTTGAATGTATATTCAAAAATAATTTCAGCGCTTTTTTGTTTACAAATAGGAAATCGCTAAATACTGGATCATGACTGGAAATTATTATTAGCCCAATATTGCCATCTTATATTATTAACTTGGGCATATTATTATTATTTACAACAAAAATTTAACTAATTTCGTGATGCTTGTAGCAAAATAATGCATAATTAAATTGACCATTCGATTTATTGGGCTGGTTGAAAATCGTGAATCCCCCAACAGTGACCCAGTGTCGACCCAATATTGCTTAGCAATATGTAGGTACCCATATCTTTTCGCATATTTGTAAAACATTTGTCTAGGATCTGTATACAATTCTTCAACATTCGCTCAACCTTCCAAAATTGTACCGAACTACCTGTAGCCAAGGTAATTTTGCTGTTTGGTACTGTAGCTGGACGGGTGGATATATCCAGATAGTGGCAGACTGCATACAGACAGCCAGGAGGAAGAACATTTCCTGCCATTGAGATATTTACAGCACTTGGAGACAATCCTCATGCAGTACACCCACGGCGGACCTTTGTCATGGAGTTACTAATGGTATCATTACACAGTCCATTAGTGACGCGGGGAAGGCGGATTGAATCGATGTTAAAAGCATAAAATTCCACGCAAGGCCAAACAGTTCAACGCTATAGCACCACAATGCAGGTACAATGCTTTGGTCAAACGAGTAATTTAATGTTATATGTGAGTTGAAAATAGTAGTTGGATTGGTCAATAGTTTTTTTATCATTTTCTGAAAATGCAGAAACATGAAATACATAAAAAAATGCATTAATAGCAGCGAATACCAGTGAGCAACAAGGTTAAAATATAATCTTGACCACGCGAAATTTCCGTACAATTCCAATTCTATGTGAGTAGAAAAGTATTTGAACGCTTAAATAAATGTTAAGATAAATAGTTGGTTGTCTCCATTTGCTTTTGCTGTTTTTAAATAGTTCTGTACGTTTTTGTCGTGTATGTATATTTTTAAACCTAATGTCTAGTATATCATTGGTTTTAATCTTAATTCATTGAGGCTTATATGGCCTCTTGCGGCTATCCTAGTTTTAAGCAATATACATAATTTTCTATCGGATTCAAATCTGGTGAATAGCAATGCGATGCCTCCAACTGCAAAATATTGTCTGTGAGTTCACTAGTTGCCTTGGTTGTGTGATTAGGGTTATTGACCTGTTGACGCCACCTTTCATTTTTGATAACCAAATTTTTAACTGATTTTTGCAAATTTATGTTCCAAAAGCTTTGGTGGGCAACATTCATCGTGTCTCCTCACGTGTGCAATATTCCTGAGCCAGTGAATGTAAAGGAACCACATATCATCAAGATGCATTCACCATGTACTTCACAGCAGGGATGGGACTCTCCTTGTTATAGGCAGTTCCATCTAACCTCAAAAATATTTTCCATCGTCATGACTATGAACGTAATCTTACTTCAATCTGTCCATGTGTGGGCATCCTCAATGTGCCATTGATTGATCTGGCATTTTCGAGTTATTCGAAACCTATTAGGCTTGACTATTTCCTAACCTTAGAACGTAAGGCAAGTGCTTTAGAGCTACCATTATGATCAGCGTTACCTGTGTTAGCGGCAACCCCATTGCACTTGAGCTAACTGAAGAAGATATAAATTTGATTCAGTCTATGGGATTCCGTTTCAGTCGTATGAGGGGAGAGCGGTCCAAGGTTATATCCTGAAACTTCATTTAAAGTGACGAAACCAACGCGCCTGGCTGAAATTATGGAGAAGGAAAGCCTTGAAGGCATAGTTCAGCTCGACTTTGCAGGGCCAATCGAAGACGCCTTAAGTAATAGAGTAAGATTACGAAACAAATTATTTAACGAAAACTTTGAAATTTCACGTATATCTTGTGTCTGGACGAAGTGAGTACCTATGGGTAGCTGCAATGCGTTCAACTATACAAGGTTCGTTATGATGAGGGGCGTTTGTTTGGCCAATGAAGTAAACACTTCAAGACTTGACTTGTCCGGAACTTCAAACAGACGTATTGGCTTCGGCCTGTTGAATCGACCTTCAGGCAAAGAGCCTTAATCGGTCACCCTGGAAACTTTCTAAAATTCTATCTTGCTCCATAACGTGGGGTTTTTAGCCCGGTTAACGTTATCGGCTTGCCTGCAACACTAGTAAGACTATTCTATGTGGCAATGCTAACGCTCCTGTCTAAAGTCACTGATAAGTCAAGCCTCCAAGTCTCTACATTCCCCACCAATCGAACGAGCCTTCAAACTAAAGGTAGAGTGAGCTTAACCGCACCCGCAACTGTTAAACCTACACGCACTGGTTTGTGCTGCAGATATAGACCAAAAAGCCCCTGAGAAGTATATGACTGCAATCGACCGCAGATCATCTAGAGCTGTGGCGCCAATGGCGGGAGGCTTCTCGCGACAATCTGCGCCCCCGACCTTCCCCATTACTGGCAAAGGTCAGTATACCCGCAGCAGCACGTAGACTGGAGGTTGACTGATTGCTTCAAGCGCCGCGAAAAACTTGCCTACTTACCTTAATGTTAAAGTAGCAATAATTCTTCTATGGGAAAATAGTTAGTACGTGAATTTTCTGAATTACGGGTTTTTTTCCGGTTTCATTGATTCCATAGTAATACTCTCTATTAGATGCGAGTTAGATCAGGCCATTTTGGTTAAGTCATCCAATTCGATTAGTTTAAGCTTATTGGGAACTTCAAGAAAAGATGGTGCTGGATTCGCCACCTTGGATTATAAATTTCGAGCATTAATTGTAAATTGATTTCGATACCGGTGGATGAAGCGAACTTATCCATTTTAATGCTCTGGAAGTAAATGACGTTGGTTAAGCAACTTTAGTAAGAGAACATTCGTAGACACATACCAGCTTATAATTTTTACAGAACTATTTTTTTCTTCTATCACTGCCCCATCACCGTTAGTTGTTGGGTGGCTTGGGTTGCTGCCACGCTCGTTGTCAAGAGGTTAGACGGTCTAGTCCCAAACCAGGAAAGAAGTGTTGTTGCTCGACCATGCAGCTTCAGCGTTTCTGTCAGCCATAGTTCGCTAGGAGAGAGGGGGGCAATAGCATAACAAAAAATAGGAACGAGCCTCTAAGACGCCATAGCTCCGCAATCTGTAGTTGACTACAACCGTACACTCCGTACCGTACGAACAAGTGCACGAGGGTTTCATGAAGCGGTGTGCCGTCACGCCGATTTTACCAACACTTTATTTTAGCCGTTTGTTTTGTGTCACCGGCCCGTCGCTTTTTCTGTTATCTCAGGATGGTGGCAGTGGCCGCTTTATGAACCTCTGTTCTGATATGTAGGTTCAATTTAAGTTGCATAGAAGATATGTCTGCCTCCAGTAGGTTTAATCCGGAATATTTCACTGTAGTTCAATCATCTCCGACGTTAAATATTCTTTAGTGCAGGCATGCAATGCGTCCGTCGCTGATATTTGTAGCCTTCGAACACGTGGGTATTACCGGCCCCTGCAAAGTACTGACAGAGACCAAGGGAATCCCTATGGACCGCAAGGTAGTAATTTACTCACTAAAGGACACCCAATCTTTGCCTGGTGAGCGACAGCAATGAAGAGATCAGAGTTTCATGACATTGGTGAAGTGAAGAAATGGCTCGCTTTTCAGAGAGGGCTCTTTTCAGATTCTGGGAATGACATCCGTGCGTGACACGGACAAATGGAATCTGAACAATGCAATGCATAGGAAATTGGTGAGCGAGAGTATAAAAGGCAGGTGATGGTTACGTGTGGAGCTCAGTAGAGTTTACGGTGCGCTGAAGGTGGTAAGTTGGAAGAAGAGCTACCATTGGTACGGAAATCATTACCGGGATCCGTGTACGGCTCTGAAGATCTGCAGGCGGGCAAGACGGCCCGCCTGAGTGGTTCTTCGTAGCAGCGCTTTGGGGTTACTGGGGTTCATTAAGTTTCAAACAAAGCTTTGCTACGAGATACATGATTTTGGTCATTCGGGTTTATGGTAAAGCTTCATTTATATGTTTCCATCCCTCGTCGCAACGGCGCATACTTTTCCTAATAATAACAAGGACTGACACGCTAGAGGGACGTCATATTAGTCTTCATTGATTAGCTGGACAGAAGTGAATTGTGTTATTGGCTTCACTTGTCCCGAACTTCAGGTATGCTAGTCGGTTTTACTCAGTTGGATCAAGTTTCAGGCGTTAATCCTAAACCGAATACCTTTGAGATTTAAAATATGGCAGCTGTTTCTTCGTAAAATAGAGATTTCAGCAGTCTCATGCGTAATCCGGCTGCTGCTACAACCTACAAAACGATCCATTTTGGCAATAGCAATGCTTCTTTTTCGAGTGCTAAGCAAGCATATGAGCATAATATTATGTACCCATGGTAACAGCGGGCCTTGCGTGCTGCACAGTTGTGCTGAGGGTCCCGGGAGATCTTTGCGGCGCTCGGCGCGCTGAGTTAGCAAATTTGATTGGAGTGCATAGCTACCGTGGGGGTGCTTACTTTAGGATAGAGAAGCACGGGTCGTTTAACCTTCCGCTATTGCGCCGTAGTTCTTAGCGACCAGGTGATCGGCTGTAGCTGAACTTAAATTAATTAATTACTCCTCTGGGGCCAGTTGGCCTATATCTATCGCATGAAACCAGTGGTAGGTGTCCCAGTGGAGGGTCCAGTCAAAGTTGACCTTACCATTGCCTGTAAGTTGAAAATATTATATGGGCTGAGCTTAACTCGCTGTCGCTGTGCTAATCGAGCTTCTGCTAGGTTTCTGAGATAATTTTACACTTGCTGTGCATCCCAACACAGGCACTACCAACCAATTTGCGTTAAACGTGTTGGTTTTCCCTCGCATCTGCCGTTGCGTTGAATTCATTTCAAGAAATGTTCCAACACAGTATCGTTAAATGTGTTTTCGTCCTGTGAACATGTAGCCCTGCCTCATAAATATTTTTCTGCTCATATTTATTGGATGGTAAATAGTTTTACTTTAACGAATTTTAAAAAAATCCAGCTGTTAGCGGTTACGTGTACTGAGGATTAAACTTGCGGCCGGTTTTTACAGGGTTTACATGCTACTATTTGCATTAAGAAGGTCGTCAGAGGGAACGCTCTGTCAAGTTGGGAGAGAGGCGTGCACAATAGCACCTGGACCTCATCCGAAAACCATTTATTATAATACGAGTTACTTAATTAATTTGGCGAAGATATGAGCTATGATTCATGTAGTTTTCACAACAGTTCACAAATTAAAAAAATAGTTTCACTTCTTGAAATTTCCAATGACGATGATAACTATGTAAAGGTACAGTAAGCTTAGCAGAGCATCTGAATTGGGAATTTCAAATGCATTTGTCCGAGCTGCAGCTAGATTCCCGATAGGATCCAGAAGAGCAAGCGGCTGCAGTCAATCACACTTTGTTTGAGCTATGGCGTGAAATAATGGAAGGATCATATAAAGTACCAACCAAGACCCCGAGCCTTGGCATTTCTTGAATGTCGGAAACGCTGACACTGCAAGTTCAATTATCAGAGATTCACCTCCCTGGCAAAGAAGAGAACCTAAGACCCCGAGACTCGAACGTAACTCTCTATGCAGTTTGTCACTGAAAATAATATGTTTATTTATTTATATATTTATGTTTTTTTCTCCAATCGGGGTGAAAGCCTATTCTCATAGCGTTTTAAGAAAGCTTGATAATGAAGCATGAGGAAATTTTCCAAGACGGAACTAATTTTTAAATTCTGTATTCAATCAAAGGCTGACATCAGATTTTCATCAGTCAAGTGGTGACATGTAATAGCAGTTCGCCATAATACGACCGGTCTTGGCGAATAGCGCCATGACATGTGTAAGGTCTTGGTCCGTCATGCTGCTAGGGTTGACGTCTGTTCTGCTGTTGGACACACTGCCACGAGCTCTGGCGGCTGCGGCACTGGTGAGGTTTCGTGCTGGTTTATTTTTTTTTTAATTAATGCTCTTACGTCAATTGATTTGTAGCCTTCTGTTGTAGGCTATGAAAATATTTTTTTCTTGATAAAATACAATACATACTTATATTTTCAAATAGAGTTAACAAGTACTAACAAATCTTTCAGGCTGATTTTTGATAATGTTACTTTGAGGAAGAAAACTAACGTTGACATTTATCAGAGGCGTTTTGTAATCACAACCCAGCTGGGCTACCGGAACCTGAAAATGGTTACCGTAACCCGGATTGCGGTGACCTAAGACTGTAGGTAATTGTGGTACGATCGGGCGCCATCCCTCAACGAGTGTTTCACTTTAGGATCAACTATTAACAGTAAAGAAATTCTGTGTTGCCCCTAAGCTAATTGAATTCTTTCCGCAAATAACAACTCTGTCATGCTAAAATAATGAGTTTAGCTCTGCTGTGTTCACTAAATAAATTATACTAACGGGACCCGAGGAAATTCCAAAGTTAATGAACATCTTTATTTTCTATTATGTACCATTCCTAAGCTACGTACCTTTCTTAGTTCGACCTCGTCGATATATGCCAACAAAACCCTCTCCGTCTAAACTAAAGCACGTGACGTGGTCCATGGCGAAGTACGTCTGACGTATCGTAGTCCGTCTGCCCTTACTGGTATCGACTAAAAAACCGCCAAGTAAATAGTACAACCTAACGCTCCTCATCTCACGAAACGATCTTCATTAACTAATGCTTCTAATCTTAACTACCACGTTACTCATTTAACGCTTGTGATCGAGCCTAACAAGGTTAACACTATTTAACTCTTCCCTACCCTATCTCACGCTCTTTATTCAAACAACCACACCTTTTCTGACCTATCGCTTCTCATGTACCCTAACGTTGCTCTCGTAGCCCAGCACTCCTCGTATAGCATTCTTTTCCTCATCTAACCATATGATCCTCATCTGACCTAATGCTTCTCATGTAAAACTTATCCCAATTTTCTAACTTGATGCTTTACGTCTTACGGTACTGATGCATTCTTTTCAACGAAGCTTAACGGTCAAACTGCAGCTGATCGTCTATTTC
This sequence comes from Parhyale hawaiensis, assembly GCA_001587735.2. Classification (NCBI taxonomy): domain Eukaryota; kingdom Metazoa; phylum Arthropoda; class Malacostraca; order Amphipoda; family Hyalidae; genus Parhyale; species Parhyale hawaiensis. Next base: position 3,611,015 of record LQNS02276924.1, on the reverse strand, counting down.
AACAATTTTCATCTGACTTAAATCACTTCAGCTGACCTCACCCAGTGATTCATATGAGTCCAAATGCTCTTTCCTGTAACTTAAGACTCCTCCTCTAATATAACTGTTCTCATTCAACTTAATGCTCACAATCTAGTCTAACGCACTGCCCTAAAGTTTCTAGACTTAGCCTTCGTGTTTTATCTGATCCGCCACTCAGTCGAACGTTATGATCTTCATCTAGCTCAACGCTAAGCTTAATATAACGCTCCAAATATAACCTAAAGCTTAAATGGACCCGCAGAAATTTTATAACTAAACTGTTACACATCCTCTTGGCAAAACTCACCTCGTGTAACCAACCAATCTTGATACGTCTTATCCACCTAAACGTGTCTTATCTACTCTGACCCATAATGCCTACCTTCGTGTACCTCGTCTATTTAAAATTACCTATTTGTCTATATCAGCACACTTCACCTGCCGCAACTTAGGCACCTCTACTATAATCAAACCAGCGTGAGGAGTCCAATGGGCGTGGTTAAAAATGCAAAGCAACTTTGCCAATTCTCACTTAAGCGCGTGGTATAACTTGTCTCAATCGATGAAATTACATTTATATTAGAATACTCAAAGTGCATTAGCCAATAGATTAGATTTTGCCACTGCTGCGTTCAATTTAGCCCCGCCCCTAAAGGACTGCTTACGCTGGTTTCACTGTACTAAATTACAATTCGTCGGCGCGAACAAACTTTGTCTGCCTGGACGCACCAATATAGCCTGGAATATAGACTACGGCCCTCAGGGGTAGATTCTGGCCGGCCCTTTCCCTGCCACAATATATTTGGGCATCACGCACCCAAGGGTCCCTAGTGCCCTCTCCTCAGGAGATGTTGTAGCTTGCCGCAGTTCCTGCTGACGAGGTTAGTTTTGCAAAATTAGGTAGCTAGGTTCTGTATTTTCCCTTTTTGTTCCTCTAGGCGGGCCAGCGATCGAGATAGCAGACCGTGTCCGTGGGAATGATCTATTCTCTTTTGTGCAAGGCCTCGAATGGGGCCGACCAGTCGAGGGTTTTTTTATTTTCTTTTCTTTTCTTTGCACCTTTTCCCACCAGTAGTAGCGCACTGAGCCAAATTGAGTTCCTCCTGCCATAACCTAATTGGCGGAGGTAAATATTCTAGACAAGAATAGCAAAACATCTCGACAGACGATGCTTCTTGAGAACGGGTTGACACAATGACTGTTGGACCCTGTTAGCACAATTAGAAGTCAACGAAAACATTTCATAAATGTTAGCCGTCGAATCTATTGGCGCAGTAAGTGTCACTCATTATGTTTATATCTCTATACAATTTCAGCGAATTTAAAAAGTGTCGCATGTTTTATGCATACACAAGTGGACCCGTGCGTGAAAAAAATCACGCAATAATCGATATGTTTGCCTAATGCCTCTAGGCCGGTGCAGAATTTCCTTTTCTCTTACTCGTTTCTTAATTTTCTTCGTTGATCCTTTGTCGTGTTCGCATCCTTAGGTCTGCTATATATTGACAGGCAGAAGAAACGTCTTGAGTAAAACACTCCAACAAACTTAAATATAATGGCAGTTTATATACAATATGTTCGCTCCGTAGCAATGATACCGCTTAGATGTAAACAAATGACGTCATAACCTTGAGTTTACGGGTCACAACCCGGAGAATTTTCAAGTTTTGAGCGTTGCCTCGAGCGTCACGGCAACCTGTGTTGCAATTGTGGCTTGGGTGATGATTGCGAGACGATTTGCGACTGGCTGGGTCACCTGAGCTGCGTTGCAATCACGCCAAAACCAGGCTACCGCAACCTGAAAAAACGTTACCGTAAGCCGAAAAATGATGGTGAGAGTGACATCTAGGGAGAAGTGGAGAGAGCTCAGCGATATTGAAATTCCGTTCTAGTTGAAATTCTGTCTATATAAGTTCCAAGTAAGTTCCAAGTAACTGATCTGAGTTACTTATTCTGGTGTACGGAGTTTATTTATTGGGTACTTGAATGGATTCAGTGCTCCTTTTGTTCAAAACAGACGTTTGTGCTCAGTGACCTAGCCTACATCACCGTAACCCGTGTCGCAGTCGTCGTCTGAGCTATGATTGCGACTGACTGGGCCACTGGTGTAGCATCAGTCACTCAAAATGACTGATTGCGACTCACCTCACACTATTGGGTTGGTCTCAAAGTTCGTTCGGTCTTCGAACCGAATATGAGACACTGAGAAATGAAATTACAGACATTTTGCATTGTTTCAGCTTTCACAGTTCATGATAGCCTGTAAAATAGGAAAAAATTAGCCTTAGCTACTTATATGAACGTGTCGATTGATATCAGCTGAAAAGAAAAATATAAACTAGACCACTCTGAGAACGCATACTGCATGTACTCTCCGCCAAACAAAGCAACGGTATCGAAAAATTTAAATTGGTTCTGATATACAGTATGGTTATCTGTGCTTTTGACAGTAGTAACTGCTTCTGTAATTTTATTGAAGATTCGTTCATAACTTTCGAGTTATGTTGCCGACAATCATTCTGATAAACAGTAGTCAAAGAAACAAATAAACAAACAAACAGATCAGCCGATCAACTATGAAATCTGACTATTAACTCTTCGTAATTACCTAATAACTTATGTAAATTTTATGAAAATACGCCTATAACTTTTTGAGTTATTTTGCTAACAAACATAAAAGCAAACACAGAGACAAAAGAACCAATAAACAGATTATCACAAAAATTTGGTCAATTACTCTTCGTGATCTACCTAACAAGCCATCTAAATTTCATAAAAACATGAAAATCTCTTCATAGCTTTTTGAGTTATGGTACCAAGAAAAAAAAAGTGACAGGCAAACAAACGAACAAACAAGCGGTTGAACGGATCTTCATCCAAAAATTATTCATCTGTTACTCTTAAAATGCCTAAAAACCCTGTAAATTTCGTAAATATCCGTCGATAACTCTCTGAGTTATCTTGATGCTGATTAACCTTTCCGCAGACATTCAGACAAACTCGACAAAAAACATAGTCTCCTTGGCGGAGGTAACAAAACACACATTCTAGGATTAACGTGAAGGAAAGAGACAAGATGATACAAGATGCAATTGCTGGTACAGGTAAATACAAGGAAAATATAAGATAACCAATGCTTGTAAAAAATAACTACACAAATGTTAACATGATATAGAGTATTTGATGGTATCAGTGTTTACGTTAGTAGGGATTGTGATAACTCTTCATTTGAATGTGTACACATCTATTGGAATATCATCCAACGTTCCATAACCTCAGAGACTGTGATCAGCGTTAGAGAAGTTATACACCGCATACTGTACTTAATCTTAACTTTGTGTGTATTCGTTGTAGCTATTATGCAATTTTCTTCCCCAGCCAACGCCTGACGAAGGAAAGACGGAAGTTTCCGCGCTGGATGAATTAAGAAATGGACTATTAGAGGAGCTGCTGGAGAGCAGCGGAGGGGTGGGGGAGGAGGGTCCCGATCTCTGCACACTCATCTTCCTCACTGATTTCGACGGCACTTCCATGCCTGCTGATGTACTATACCAGGTACAGGGGAGGCATTTGCAATTATTATACAGTTGTCCTCGATATAAGACCCTCTACTTTTATTCAGCATTTTATTTATTTTCAATCCTTTCCATTGATATACTCTTGAATCAAGAGCACACGGAAGTAAATTTTTTTAACCTAATTAATAAAACTGCATGGAACAAACGAGGGGAGGAAGGGTGGCTTTATCGAGAACTACCTATGGCAATAGCTCATAGAGTGCCGGGGCGTATGTTCCGGTGTCTCTTTGGGTTCGTCTACTGCCGCTTATCTAATCTAATCTACCTCGATTCGATATCCAGCGCACTTGGACAGTAAAGTTGCAATGATGGAAAAACTGATGGCGTTAAATCAGCTCTGTTTTCCTTACACCAGCTAAGAAACTGCAGCAGAAGTGCTACACCAGCACGCCAAGTCAAGTGTCTGTCTTCCCTTTGCACACGGAAGGGAATTCTTGTTCTGGGACACTGTGCTAAGTTTACACGCTCGTATGTATTGTTAATTACTGCAGGTAACAACAATCCTCTTAGCAGTTGTGAGGTCCCGCACCAAAAGAGTTCGCATCGTGTTAGCTCTCAGTAAGTGTTCAGAACATTTTTTTCTCGGAGCCCAAGTCTTGTTTTCCTTCTCCTGGACACTTCGCTCAGTGTATACTGAGAGGAAAGTTGTCCTCAAACTAGCCGGCTTTTGCCTTAGACGTGTGGAAAAACCTACCCTGATGTGCACTTACTCTGTGACAATGTTTCCGCAGCACCAGCACACCAAGGTAGGTATTTCCTGGCAGTGCACTTAAATGCGTGCTGGTTTCGGAAAAAAACACACTTTTTATTGAATACAGATTCTGAGATATTATGTAACATAGACGCATCATCTTAACTTTCTCTGCTGCATGAAAGACCGTTGCAGATTCTTCAGAAGCTGACACAGTCGTATTGGTTAGTTCAGCTTTGAATATTTGAAATCACAGGCATGTATGTTTGAGATTTGCTTTCTTTCTGTTGTAAATTGATCAAGTTTGCAGCGTTGAAAAATATTCATAGTAAGCTGCTCGCCTCTCATTCAACATATTTTAAATTAAGTTATGTGAGTGTTTTCATGAAATCATGTTTACCATGATGGTATACTTTCATATAGACAGAAAATGAGCCTCTCTTGGAATCGAATCGATTAAACGCCTTAAGTTGTAAAACGTAAAAAATAATAAGTAAAACAAAAGGTGGTAGTACGGTGGTTAGCGTATCTTTTTCGTAAGTCTGTATGGTCCGAAGCATACAACACATCTCTCCTCCATCTCTAGAAAATGCGCCCAGGCTCCTGTTAACTAATCATACAAATAAACACCAAGCGTGCAGCACGTTCAGAAAGTAGACGGGCTGTGGAGATAGGCAGGTAATGTTATGTATTATGTAGATAAGCATCAAACATATACAGATTTAAAAATAAAAATTCCATCCATATTTCTCACACATTTACAATGTTATACTCCACACTCATGTCAAAACAAACAAACTGCGTGCAACGAGAGATCGAGATCAATGCCCCACTGGTTTACATCAAATCGAACTAAAAAAGAACATGAATTCGACAGAAAATATAAATTTTAGCTCGTTTTCTCATCTTGCAGCCGTATGCTCTTCTAGGACCTGTTAGCCAATGTCAGCAGCACGAACCAGTGCACGGGGGTTTACCAGTAGGAGTGCGCTTAACTTTGTCCTTACCTGTTGAACTATCGTACTTTGACCTCAGCTTCGGCTGGAAGATGACCGAGTAACATCAGCGTCAGATTTTATTTCCATGTACACAAGTGTATTAATTTTCAACTCGCAGGTGGCGGAAGGCCTGCCGTTTGCAGTGACCGTGTCCGTCTTCAGCAGCGGGGCGGGAGGGGCCGGTGCCCCTACCAACGCCACCAGCGATGCTCTCGCTGCCGTCCTAGCGTCAGCTCGCCAGGTGAGAAACAACCCCATTAAAAATTTTCGGTGGAACACGGGTGGCATATGGTAGCCCCGTCGCACACTGTCGAGAAAAGAAGAGGCGCATTCGAGAGGCTACCTCGCTGCTCGGTCGCCATGAACGTTTTTAGGCTGGCAACAAAGACTTCGTTCCGAAAAAGATTCACCCGAGCAGTGAGCGCTTCGCCGCGATTGCCAGACTGTGTTCCCCAGTTCTTCCGGGCCTTCACGAAAATAGCAGAAAATTACCGTTTTGGGCAAGCGCGGCGAAGTGCTCACTGCTCTGGTGAATCTTTTTCGGAACGAGGTCGATGTCGCCAGTGAGGTAGCCTCTCGAATGCGCCTCTTCTTTTCTCGACTGTGTGCGGGGCTACCATATGCCAACCGTGTTCCACCGAAAATTTTTAATAGGGAACATTTGTTCCCTACTGAAACTTATAGCTTTCAGTTGCCAAAAACCTCCTTTCACTCCCATCAATGGTTATTTGAAATCACAGAAACGTATTACTATCTTTTTTTATTTAATACTATAGGTATTTCAAGTTGAAGTTTAAAGTATCAATATATATACATATAAAACGGAACAACTACAGTTTTCATGCTCCAAGAACACTCCAAATCAGGTATATCTCGTCGTTGCACGGCAGCGTGTGCTAGTTTTGAGCCAACATTCTCTCAGTGAAGTAACATATTATCACAGTTATCATGCTATAAAATATGGTATTTTATAGGTGCAAGAGCATAAAAATCCTTATCTCAGGGTCATATATAGTACGAGTTTCAGTACCATCCCAATGAAGCCAAAGGCACTCTAGTCGTAGGCTCACTCCACAGTTCATACAAGCTTCTGACTACTCATAATGAGTGCCAAGTTTGGAGGCAGGCGCACCCTAACGTTAACGTTGCCAACTCGTTCAACTTCTCAATTTAGTGGTCACGGTGCCGTGACTTCTACTGACGGTGTCTGAATGCCAAGCCCAAACTAAATGTCATGACCACTTGAACGTAACTCAGAAGTAGGAAATACTCGATATTTGGGTTCAAAGCTGCGGCATTACCCCTTGCCAGAGGACACAAACTGTAATAAACGAGTCGTTTTATATGTTTTTTTAGTAATAAACATAGCAATGTGCAAGCCGAAGCCTTGTTCGCTCAACGTAATCGAATGTGGAATCGAGTACGGCTGTGCAACTTTTGCGTTAGTGTGCACCCGCCTTAAATGAACCACCTAACCGAGGGCTCGTTCGATTGGGTCGTTAAACTCAATCTAACCCAAGCCCACTCGATTTATTTTCACAACAGACAGGAACTTTAGCTTCGTCAATTTGAATCGTGTCGTAGGTTCCCAACCTACAGCAGTTCCCAACCTTTTCAAAACCAGGCACCCCTAAGAATTTCTTTACGTTGTTCTTGCACCCCCGGTAAAATAATAACTCATCTGATGATAGGGAATGAAACTTAGGCAAAATTTGTGTAAAAAAAATTAATATTCAACTTATTTTATCCAAGATTTTGCAATTTTACACCCTCTGGATCACAGGATGATCATTTCATACCCCCGGGGAGTTCGAGTTATCCATGGTTGGGAACCCCTGCCCTATATATTGCTTGTAACGGCTGCCATTTGCACAATTATGGCTCGATTGCTTTCGTTTAAGCGTCAATTTCTTCTTGTTTGCATAATCTCTATGCATGCACAAGTTTCATTGGTCTATATCATCTCAACCTTCCTTTAGCAACGTTTTCAGCACTCCTGCTCAATGCACCATCTCCCTCTCTATCTGCGGCTCCCCACAGTATCTCAGCCTGGCACACCTAGGATACTGTTAATATGGTTTCGTACCCCATGAAAATATAATAACTCATCTGACCACAGATAAAGAATGAAGTTTACACCGAACTTGAGGAGAAATTTCTGCATCCGACTTTATTCTATAGAAATTTCCCACCCTTTGAAAGGTCATCTCGCACCCCTGGTTGGCTACCCGTGTGCTAAAAGCAGCCCGATTATGTTGAGCCGATTGAAATTTCCAAGCTACGGAGTAAGATTGAATTTTTGGGAATCTCGCATCTAGTAATATGGCAAACAGACAAACAAAGATCATTTATTGCTCATATGGATGCTGTGTCTAACATATTTAGGGCACAACACCGTGGGGTTTTTATTCTTAATCTAACATAAGACTACTTAGGGTCATTGACTGATACCTGAGTCAACAAACCAATGGCATAGCACCTCCTGTCTGAGGGTTTAGACAAGTCAAGCCTCAAAGGCTAAATTTCGTTGCCTACTCGAACGCGCTCTATGCCTCTAATGTGAACGCCCTACATTGGCAGCATCAATGGTTACTGTTGGTTAGCTTGTTCCGATATTACAAGTATTTCTACAGAGAGGACGCGAGCTATTTGCTACTTGTGAATAGTTCTTCTGAAGCTCTTTATCAGAGCTACACAATTGGGAATGCTGGTCCCCCTGGGACTGCGAAGTTACCTTATACAGGATTTCAATCTTTTGTTATGCAATTTATTGTTATTAATTAAAATAAGTCCGTTGTGTTAATTCAGCCTAAATTTAATTATTTAAGATCGTATCTATATACGATTTTGTAGCGATGGAAGAACATAATAAAATTTTTTATAGAGTTGTCCGGCAGAGAGAAGAGAGGAAACCACTGCTATAAATGGCAGAAAACAATCATAGTTGACTGCGAACTCTGCCCAATCAGTCCCAAAGTAACCCATGCAAATTCCAATGCAACGAGGCTGTATTGGCAACAGTATTGTGTGTGGGTCGGAATTCGATGCCTCGGATCCAATGTTCGCGCGTGGCTGAGAGTATAGTGTATGTCAGAGTGTTATCGCGTCATGTTGTACTATGTTGTGGGCTGCGAGTATCCACAGGGACAATGAAGTTAAGGTAAACTTTTTAGAGCGATGCATGGCACGAATTTGTCAGCTAGAAAGATCAATTCGTAATTAAAGTTAATTTGCGGGTTCGTAATTTATTGTGCTAATTTTTATGACATTTTTATGCCTTAAGATACAGTTATTGTTACCTTCCGATGATACGTATTTCAAAACCCGATTTTTCCTGCTAATAAATATCCTATTCACGTCACCATGAAGATATTGGCTTCAGTTTTAGGTCCCTTTGTAATTTGAAATATGTATATATATATATATGCATGTTTTATTGAAGGCGACAGAAAGATCAGCGTTAATGAGATATTTACTAGTTTTCTCAAGTTGTCGAAAACATTTTACACAGTCGTTGTTGCCTATGCTATGTAAAAGATCGCCAATGTTGTCCTCGAC
>LQNS02276924.1:3522015-3548157 GCA_001587735.2 Parhyale hawaiensis | reverse complement strand
ATAACATGTCATGCTAGTTACAGAGCGGCCAACCAGCCAAATCAGAGATGGCATAAGTTCAGTTCCTTAGCAATTTGGTTAGTTTATATACAAGATTGTTAATAACATGGACGATAAAAGAAGGCGTTTACTTATATCTCAGCTGCAGATTTTCTTATTTATTTCCTCCTATATAAAAAATGGAGAAAATAAATGAGAAGTTGAACAATAATAATTATTCCCTTGTCTTCAATTAATCGTGTTTGAAATATTTATATACATATGTAGCAAGACTGCATAACTTGGGTAAATACGGCTGCTAGCCGACCTTTATATTTTGTTATACAGTACGCACTATTTTAACACGACTGGCGGAGCGCTTCATCGTACGAGGATTTCGCTGTAGAGGATGCAGCTTTTGGCCAATCCATTCCTCTTGAAATGCAAGGAGAAATCAGAAGTAGGATCAACAACATGAAAAAAAAAATCAGTGAAAATTTGGTATACCGACGGTAATTCTCTATAGAAGCGAATGTCTGTATTACGAGCGGAAACTCGAGGTGCGAGCAAAAGCCCGTAGTTTTAACATGAATCACGGGTTCTCGTGGTAATTAGTGATATCAGCAAATACCTGTAGCACTAGCGAAGACCCGCAGTACTAGAAAAAATGTACAGCTGTAGAAGCAAAAATCCACAGCACAAAGAAGAAACAATTTCTATCTGGGAGAAAATGCTGAGTGCGCGCAGAATCGCAGTATGGAAATAAAGTATAAGGGGTGATATTTGTGATATTCGTAGTGCCAGTGATATTCGTAGTGCCAGTGATATTCGTAGTGCCAGTGATATTCGTAGTGCCAGTGATATTCGTAGTGCCAGTGGTATTCGTAGTGCCAGTGATATTCGTAGTGCCAGTGATATTCGTAGTGCCAGTGGTATTCGTAGTGCCAGTGGTATTCGTAGTGCCAGTGATATTCGTAGTGCCAGTGATATTCGTAGTGCCAGTGATATTCGTAGTGCCAGTGATATTCGTAGTGCCAGTGGTATTCGTAGTGCCAGTGGTATTCGTAGTGCCAGTGGTATTCGTAGTGCCAGTGGTATTCGTAGTGCCAGTGGTATTCGTAGTGCCAGTGATATTCGTAGTGCCAGTGGTATTCGTAGTGCCAGTAAAACTTCAGAGTACTAGTGAATATTTTCGGTGCCACAGAAACATTTCAGTAGGATCAAAAATTTTAGCGAATATGAGCTTTATACTGGACCAGAGATTCCATACTCTCTCGTACTTTGGTATTGGCAGACTGGGCTACATACAGGACAGTCATGGGATGAATTTTGCACACGTACTACGATGTACTCCAGCCCTACTATCCCATTACCTCAGTTTGTAAAATGCAGTCGTGCGTATCTCCTCGGGACTGTGATAAGTTGGTCAGTCGTGTGTTTGCTGAGCAGCTAAAACTCATATTTTTTTCTGGATATGACGGAGGCTAGCACTTGAAACTAGTAATTAATTAAGTAAATAATTAATAATTAAGTCAAGTAAAGCCGTGATAATAACCGGTAAGATATTTGGTTCGGGTGAAGTTTCAGCCATGAGAGAGTGCCTGCAAGAATATATATTGTTTTACTAACAAATTGGCATTCAATGAAAGAGATTAACGATGACAAATTCACTTCCGTAGAGCATTACCGTCATTCTTCCCATGTTGTCGAAATGTACAGTGCTATATAATTATGAGCTTTTGACATAATCTTGTCCAGAACTTTAGTATTTAAAGTTAGATTTCTATATTTGTGTTAAGTTTTATGTACTTATTTCAAACCGATTATACTTGAAACAGGAAAGATATATATCATTGAGAGCAATGCTAACTTTGCAGCCATCGAACATCGCATTTACTACTTTTATATTTTGATTTCTGGGTAGACTGTCTCTAGCACGGTAGAGTAATATATAAATATGAAAACAATTGGTAGATATTTCATACAATTATTTGTCTTCTATTTAAAAAAGAAACATAGAAATCAATTGTACGTTGTGAACACACTTTTCGCATTTCATTATCTCGGCAGTTCAGGTTTCTTTACTCGTGAATGAAATCATTAGCAATACCTTTCAAAGAAAAGGCAATCTCTAGTCTTAAGCAACCATGCACTGCATTTTAACAACAAGAGTAACTGTGAGCATACTGACTTAACGTTTTGTGCCTAGAATGTCTGAGGGATTGTTTCCAAAACGTTTTCCCTCCCTATGCTTCTAAGGATATTAGAGGTCTCCTTAGAGCCCTGCGGATGTCAGAGGTCTCCACGATGTCATGTAGATGTCAGAGGTCTCCACAATGTCATGTGGATGTCAGAGGTCTCCGCTAAGCGATGTGGATGTCAGAGGACTCCACGAAGCCATATGGATGTCAGATGTATCTACGAACATCGTGTGGATGTTTGAGGTCCCATGAATACCTTGCGCTTGGTAAAAATCAAGTTGTTAGAAGCCTCCAGAAACTCTGGGAATTTCGCTAAGCTGTATGATTCTGATTTGTACTATAATGCACATAGCACTGCTTCGTGATATGCTAAGTTCACAGTGCTCTGTTATAACGGTAAAGGTAAAGTGAACTTCAATGCACGATCCACTGGGAAAATCACACGCACAGGTTCGTGCTGCAGATATAGGCCAACTGACTGCAGAGGAGTTAAAGTACAGCTGCAGTCGACCACGGGCCGTTAGAACTATGGTACCATCGACGAAAGTTTCAGCGACCCGCGATCCCCCAACGTCCCATTTTTGGGCATGGTAATTGCTGTACCATGTGCACACCAAACAAATTTACTCACCCAGTGCACCGGGCACCACAAAGACCGCTGGGCTGGCTCGTCGTTCGATCTCGCCTCTTCAAGTACACAAGCTCAGTAAGTAAGGCTTCCTGATACCAGCGCATTACAATTAATTCAGAAAAAAGTTACTGTACATGATTTACATAAAAGCCTAATAAAGCCATGAAACGATTCAGGTACCCACTGGGGTTCTGTGGCTCAAGTTGAGGAACCTCATCTAAATCTATACCGTAATAGTAAGACTTATAAAACTGTGATTCCGAATCGATAACAAAAACTTGGAAGCAAATTTTCTGCGTGGAGTCTGCTTTTGAGAAGTAAAATGCTACTCAGAAAAATATACAGGGAACCAGCAGAGAAAATTTTATATGCTATAAAATCGAAGAAGGCTACGACAGATAATCGCACATCGGTTACTTGGAGGAACGGTGTTTTTGTCTTTGCTGTGTGGTACAATCGCGGTTAAATGGGAAGTTACTTAAATCTTATACTAAGGTCCGTAGAGTCTTACACAGACCACAAAGTAACTTAAATCTTCTATCAAAATCCGTAGAGTTTCTTATTGATCACGAATGCTTCTGATTTCTTCTCTGTAAATCCATAGAATTCGACAGAACCCAATTGGATCTCCGAACAGAGTTCATATAATTTTTTTTAAACAAAAGGAGAATAAAACCTTAGAGCAAAATAACGCAAACTAGTATGAATGGGGTTTACAGATAATAAAAACTCTTGAGTCGTCGAGCGCAGTACGTAGAATATTTTAGAAACGACAGAAGTTAATTAAATCTTCTAACAAAAAGGCACACTACAAGTTTTTGTATCAGTGAAAATGAAAGCTATAAAAGTTGTGTTCTACGGACTACGCAAAGGCCAAAACAACGAAAGTTGCTTAGATCTTCCGTTAGAGTTGCCGCAGCCGTTCTAATCAAAATATTTTTGCAGTAGCGATGAGTATTAATCTTTATAAACAGGCCAAAGATACAATTCAGATTCCATATTTTTGGAGAAGTGCAATGTTTACAGTACAGTTCGAAACTATGTTCGTAGGGAAGGTTCGGGCGCCCTTGCAGTAGATTTACTAGTGATAGGTATTTTACTATTCCTAATAAATCAATAATTCTGTTCTAATAGCAGTTATAAGTATTAGTTAAAATTATTGATTGCCCGACTATAAACGTATACACTGTTTCTCAGTGGGTACATATAAGGGCATTTTCGTGTAGTCTAACCCACATAAAGTATTCAACTCTATAAGTAGGTAAAATAACAGCAGCAAAACCATTTTGGTTTTGGTGACCAATAAGGCTATCTGGGGTTGCTAAACACTACTAGCTGACTCGTCCTTATAAACTGTTTTTTAGCACACAATATTGAACGACACACACGCACACATGTATGAGTTTTTCTTTATCCAATGTCATCGAATATCGACTGTTCCTGAGAACTTAAAAAATCAATTGCTACTGGAAATCAATTGTAGTTCAACGCAATAGCTCTATCCTTCCTCAGTAAGAGACTTAACTGTATGAAAATTCAATGTATGTAAAGAACAAACTGACACGTCTGTTCTACGTAGGAACAGTGTTGTTCGGAACTTCATTTATGAAGCACTTTTGTCCGAATGGAGTTGAGCGGTCTTAGCAAACCCTGCTAAAGCGCGGCCAAGTTCTCACTTTAACTTATGTTACCAATATACGGGTGCACTCACAACAAAAATATGTTGAGTCATTCAGTTTCTTTCATGGGAATGATAATAATATTCGAAGAAATACAGAATCTCGCTAAGGTTTACTTGTTTGTCTATGGTTCTTTATCTAAAAACTTTAACTCGAACATTTTATACTTGAGGATCAAAAAATTTCGTTCTTGTATTTTGTACTTATGTTGCACAGGATATTTTTAATAAGAGTTCTAGCATATTCATGACTCATTTCATATCTCATTTGGGTCCACAATGAGGAATGCTTTGTAAAATTCGCGATGCATTTTTTTCTGTTCTCCCTATAGGACAATCATTGTATCATCTTTCCTTGAAACCTAAGGAAAAAAAGGCAATTTGCAAAATTATGGATGAGCAAATCAAAATTTGGCACAACATACTTGCTATCATCAAATTTTTAAATTGAAAAATGATCAACAACGGTATTTTTGAAGAATTATTAAGTAATAATTTCTCATGACTGACAGAAAATTGCCGGAGGTCATTAAACTAAAATACACTGCAAATCTTGGTAGACCATCCCGTATTTTTTGCGCCTCCTTATTAGAGATATCGGTCTTCCCAACACCTGTTGGTTCTACTAGTGAGAAGAATCTCTGGGTGTCAGCTCAAATAATTATTGTCCACAGGCGATACGCAAGTTACTTAGTTTCTTCCCTGTTCTTTCTTCAATTATGTACTAAGCCATCTGTCTTCCATTCCTCCTACCTGCAAGTCCATCAATGAAGGGACTTTTTATTATCAGAAAGTACATAAAAAAGCTGTAGACAGATCTGCTCTACAAAGAATACTCAAACTATCAATCATTTTTCTAGAGGTATCTCGGCAATATCATTGCAGAAATTATAACTAAGCATCCTTTGTTGAGGTTCACGAAGTTCTACAGAGAAGAGAAATATTATTACATGAGCATCATTTCTCCAATCCGTCTCGAACGATAAATCAGCTGCTGAACCATACTGATTTAGCTAACAACAGTTTGGAATCGCTTGCATGTTAAAGTACAGAAGGAATGCATGTGATAGCAACAAAATGCCAATGCTTAATTATGCGCCATAGTTACAACTACCAATAATAGTTTTAAGTAATATAGTAGTACCACCAACATGAGCTTTCGGTTATTGAAGAAACCAATTTTGACGATAATGTTCAAACTCTCAGTTATCGAATTTGTTCTTGAAAAAAAACCCGCTTTGGATAAATTGCAAACAATAATTCACGAACAAGATAATATCGCAATATTTAACATATAATGAAAGTTTCCGGAATGTATTGAAGGTCAGAGTCTCATTATTTTATCGCACGTTCGACTTGATGAACGAATGTACACACACAGTTCATTTACTTCAGTACATAAACTGTGACGTGCGACTAGTACGTCGTCCAGACACACAGTAAAAGTCGGTAGCATAGATACAGCAGCGAGAACGACGTGCGAGCCGACCGTCCGCTCATAAATTGAGCTTGCGACTATAGAGTGTGACCTTGGTATGATCTACAACACCAGCAGAACTGTACACGCACGCGGTCTCCCCAGACCAGCTCCCAGCTATCATACAGTTGTTACTCTAGCATCATACTAGTCTACAATAGCATTACTATTATATTATTATTATAACTTTGAACGCTGTATAGTTAATCAATAGATTATTTGTATCACACTGAGTACACATATCACATTGAAGATTAAATATAGGCTGTTTTATTTGCATGACATCGACCTGCGGCAAACATTAGCGTCTTGATCCAGCGTGCGAGGAGTGCTGAAAAGTTCGCGGATCTACGGGTACTGTGGAAAAGTACAATTGCTATATTTGCAAGCAAGATAGTCTAACCATACCTGTATCGCCTCTGAAATTGATGCTTCGTGTTTTATTTAACGCGATTGTAGGGAAACGAGACCAGGGCCGTCTTACCTGACCTGATATTACCTGATATTTGGGATCCTTATCCACTTACCTAACTATTGGGATTTTTAAAATCTATTTACCTATGTTTAAACTTCCCATAAAGCATCCCATGTCACCAGACATGAGACACCAGCCATCACTGCTATTATTAGTTTGTTAGACTGTATGCATATCAACCATGTGCCAGCGATTTACATATAGTTTCAGCAAAATATTAAGTCAATGGACAAACACGACATGAAAATAGCTTATATTCAAAAATATGCTGAGACAGGGTGACATGGCCGATCAAACGGCATCCCTAACAGATTTTTTGGCTACCTCGATAGCTGTTTTGCGCATTTAGCTTTTAGGTTGGCCAAAAATTGTTCTAGGGATGCATTTCCACCACGCAGCTTCACAAACTTTTCAGCACCTCCGCCTAGTGGCTGAGAGTCTACAGGAGTGTTCGATTCGCTTACTTAAATCTACGTTGTTTAGTCCGCATAGCCTTGGCTTATCAAGCACTACAATCGTGAGCGTTGGACTCGCCACTTTGAATGAATCGAGTTTAAGGCATTAATTGAACTGCCCACGCTTGAGACTGCAGAATCGGATTCGGTTTTCCAGTCTCCCAAACGTAATCGGTTTGAGATTAACATCTGAATCTCAGTCAAATGTGTCGATGCCAACTCTCAGCACTGAAGTTCTGAAAGTGTTAAGACTAAGCGGGCTTAATTATGTAGGTTGAAGTGGACCAATTGAACCCGCCGCCACTGTATGCAGCTTTCGTAATTATTTACATCAAAGTGCCTTTGTCTTTTAACTAATGGCAGTTAAACATAGTTACAGTCTCGTTTCCTTCCTATTCCTTACGATAATGATTAAAAAAAGTAATAGTAGCTAATAATGGAACCAAAGGGTGAATATCACTGCTTTGTTTTTTGGCATCCAAAACAAGGCTGGAAAGCACAATATCTCACTCTATTGTATATATGTACTTGTCATGGAATGTATGCTACCATCGAGATAAGCTATTATTATATTCAACTTTTCTAGCACATTTGTCATGAGTGTTGGTTTATGCTACTTTCGTTCAAGTTTGAAGAGTTAAGACTGAAACGATTGGCGTTGGGTTTAACACGTCACCTAAAGTGAAGGAAACTAACGCCTATAACTGAAGTTTCGGACAAACTTAAGCTATAATGAGTTAAGTTTATCTCGATGAAACTAATCGTGTATGGAAAACACAGTCCACTTACTAAAGTAGTTATATCAGATCTCTGAGTGTATGCGCTACGCCCTTGAAATCTTCAGAAACGTGACGTCAAAATTACGTCACGCCACTGTGGATATGCCAAAAATTTTTCCCTGCAACAGTGCTGTGACGCAATTGTGACGTCACATTTCTGAAAATTCAAGGGCGTATCTATTACACTCAAATCTGACACAACTATCTTCTGTAAATGAACTGTGATGTGAGACAACCTCAGTCATTATCATGCCTTGCTTCGTATCCAGGATACGAACTAATTTGCTTCTATTTATTTTTTAAATGTTGATCGTAACAGGGGGACGGACATGAAACTAAACTTTGCTTATCCTTGGCAGATGAGAATGAAAGGATACGGAAGGAAAGAATATCTATAAATTGTCAGAGCGATGGAAATAATGTAAAATTGCTGAAATAATAACTACGGTACTCGTGAAAACCCCCAGCTCGCAGCGCAGCACAATCTTTGCAACGAGAGCCTGAGAGGCACTGACTTCCACAGAAAGGCATTGCTTTCGGGCCTCGGACATGCCATGACAACCCCAAACTGTCGTCCATACAGCCCATTCTTTGCTTTGCAACAGCGGACTATGGCTGACATAGAAAGACGTACCTATATCACTCGAGCTCCTATTGATGTTCTAAAAACTAGAGAGCTCTGAAAGCGCATACCTCCACCAAGCAAAGCAACAGAAATGAAGAATTTAGATTGGTTCTGAAACTGAGATTTTCTTTGTATCAGAGCCAAATTCTAATCATTTATGCCCTTCGACAGTAATAACAGCTTCTGCAATTTTGTTCGAGATCCGTTCATAACTTTTCGAGTTATGCTGGTTACAAACATACCGACAAACATTGATAAAAAAAACAGACAGACCAACCAATCAACACCAAAATCTAGTCATTTACATCTATCAATATTACTAACAATTTTTACAAATTTCATAAGAACCGATCATAATTTTTGAGTTATTTTGCTAACAAGCATTAAATCAAACACAGAGACAAACAAACAAACGAATAGACATATCGCCACAAAAATTTGGTTACATACTCTTCGAAATATACCTTACAACTCACGCAAATTTCATAGAATTCCGTCCATAACTTTTTGATGTATGGCATTAAGAAAATTGAGGCAGACAAAGAAACGGAAGAACAGATATTTACCAAAAATTAATCATCTGTTCCTCCTAGCAAACCTAACAGTCCCAGTAAATTTCGTAAGCATCCGCCTGTAATTTTTTTACTTATCTTGGTGACAGACAGGTAGATAAAGCGACAGACAAACAGACAGATAAATAAACAAATTCGACGAAAAAATAACCTCATTGGTGGAGGTAATAAAACGAATTTTTCGTAAACTTACAGATACAGAGTTCAAGAATATCAAATTTAGATATTTTCTGTACCACTTATTTATCACATCGTAGTAAATTAGCTCTCAGAATATATTGTCAGAGTATAATATATCCTCAGCGAAATTCTGTCCGTCTCATAAAAAACTTCAGCTGTTAATAAATTGTAATATTTTAAACAATTGCTTTCATTTAATACGACTATCAATTAAGCTCGTTTAGTCTATCATCGACAAAACTTCTATTGATGCGTATGTAGAAAAAATATACATATGTATACTATATATGTTGATTGCAGTGATCAAATTGGAAATTGTAATCAACTTGTATTATATAAACAAATAGCAGTCATGCAATATTTTATTGTTCTGGGTACTAGAAAATTAACCACTTCCATACACGGCAAGCACCAAAATATGAATGGTGGTGCGAAAAAACTAAGATGATGCTATATATTGAAGGGTTGGTGTTGTTAGGAATTACTTGCCAGTCAGCTCATATGCTGTGTAGTGAGATAAAAGTTTCTTGTAATATTGAATGCCATTATGAAAGTGGGCTAATTAATCGTCTTCGTCGTTAGTTTAGCATTAAAAATAAGGAACTGCTGGGTTCAATTCTCAACAGGAAAATGACGCATCTATAACGCAATTGCAGTGCTGCGATTGCAGGTAGACAGAACTGCAGTACACAGAGTACTCAAAATATCTATTATATTTCTAGAGGGATTTGACCTGACATAGGCCGACGTGACGTGATGAGAAATAGAACGCTAATAGTAAGGGCCATTTAAGTTCTTGATGAACTAATGTCACATATTTCGTGACACATTTAAAAAAAAAGAAAAAATCAATTTTCCAAGGAATATGGTGCATCTGACCCTGAATTATACTGCCAATTTTAGCTTGTAATGATGGTACAAAGTAATCAAATAAGATTATATCAAATAATCCAAGTATTCGAATGAGGTGACAAATAATCAAATGACAGCAAGTACTGCAAGTAATTCAATAAGATGATACAAGTTATGTAACCAAATAAGATGCCGCCAAGTAATTCAAGTAATCCAATAAGTTGGTAGAAAGTAATTATATTAATGTACACGACAGTTTTAAAGGTTCCAGTGAGATGATACCTAGAAATCAAGTAAAAACTTTGGTTGATATTTAACTCGCGAGGAAAACAGAATGTTCATGGAGGTGCTAAGTAGCACTACAAAGAACGACACTATTAACCCATATAGCAATCCAGGGGGAAATTGAGCCAGAGATCTCAAGCTCCGGTATATATTCAGCCCTTGCGGTGGGACGGCAAATGGCCGCCAGCGACAGCAGTTGCCCACCTCTGCTGCATTAGGTAAAACTTCAAGTGCGGCTGGTATTGCACAGGCGAGTTCTCATGCCAGTTTTATGGACGCGTTCTTTCTGTTAATTGCTGGGTTGCTGAATTTTGAAGCGATATCAGAAATTTTACAAGTGACACTGTTTAAGGCAACTAAGTTACACGGGTAAGATTTTACTAAATAGTTTGCTGGACAAAATTGTAGTGTTTACAAGGGTGTAACTAAACCTTGGGAAGATAAGTTGGGAAAACACGCTCAAAAAGCTGTCATGTGAACCAGCCTTTACGTACCTACGCAGCTTGGGTGAGTCAGACACACTACGTTGCTCAACAGACAGGTACAGTTCCTTCAAGTTTCCTTCAAGTTTTGAGATTAAGCTAGACATTGAACATCACATGCAAGCAGTTCGTTAACCTACTGAGAATAGATATTTTGTGTTCATATTACACTGCAACAATGGAAGGGCAGAAATCCATAGTGAACTACTTATAGTTTTGGGCAGTTAGAGTATGTTCTTGCCTAGATACTATTCACTAGTCTTCTCATGCCAACGACTTAGCGACCTCGTAGTAAAATTCAAAGCACTCGACCAAAATGCAGTAGTCGACCTTGCCAGAAGCTTTGAAGCAGCGAGATCAAATTGTGATTCAGCAATGCAAGTGGACTAGCATTTCGCAGCTAATTTCTTGTGACGCTTGTTTGGTAGTTCACTACGGCTGTCTGTCTTCAAATAACTCGATTAGAACTTTGGCACGCAAGCGTCCATAGACGTTTATGGAATGAGAGTGTTATTTACGTTGGATAGCTCAGTGTTTCATAAAATAAGCAACTTATTCACATTGTGTTTTGGACAGGCGACTTCTGGTTAAAATAATACCGTCGTGTGAGGCGGGCTTTGCGGGACAGACTTCACTGCCTCGGATGATTTTGTTCCGTTTTAAATTTTCCGAAAATTTTGCACTGACGGGACTCGCTTTGAAATGATTTTTTGCTGTTGAGACGCCCGTCCGGGACACCAGCTTCTCTCCACCGTGGAGCTTGGATGACGTCACTGGTTTATTTCTAGGCATTTTGTTCTCGGTCGGAGTCGCGGCAGATATTGGCTTCTCTGCTAACTGCCTAAAATTATGACCTTTTTTCTCACTTCTCGTCTCTGCGTTGCGTCCGCGATCCTCCTCCTCTTCTTCTTCATTCTCCTCCTCTTCCTCCTCTTCTTCTTCTGACGCAAGTCGCGAGAAGTTTTTGCTGCTGGAGTCCTGCAGTACAGAGCAGGATTTGAAAGCCTCGTTCCCGGACTGTAAGTATTTCCTTCGGCTTGGCTTATCCTGCTTCTTCCTCCTTGAATTCAAACTTTGTTCCATGCAGCTGATGAAATTTTGAATGTTCGAGTCGTCTTTCAGAGCCTGGAGAGCGTCGCCATTCACAGCGATATGCTTCACCGTTCCTGGTTCCGTGCTCAAACTTATAATGTTTCTTTTGCCTGAATTTAGGTCGCTTCTGATGCCCGTTAATATGGATGAAAAACTCGCACTGTGTCCATTGTTTCCCAAGACGTTCCTGTTGCTCGGGCTCGTGCTGCCAAGTACCTTGCCTGAGTCCGAATTTTGGGACTCAGGAGACGACTTCTCGGAGAAGAAATACGCGTCTCGGGTCCCCAGCTCTGAGTTCATCGTTACTTTAGCATTTGCACCCACTTTACTGATGTCGCCCTCGCCTGATTTCTTGCCGTTACTTTCACTTGTTGATAATTTAGCGGCACTGTTTGCTTTGGAAAAACTCATCCTGATGACGTTATTCGACGTCACGGAACTGAGAAAGTTTTTAGCACTGGGGGTGAGCAGAGATCCTGAGCCTCTACAATCGTCTTCCTTCTCTAGAGCGAATGTCTTTGAAAATTCATCAACAGTCGCCCGAAATCCTTTTTTACCTTGAGCATCTTTGTCATCAGTTCGTTTGGAACCGTCGGTGGGGTGCAGTCCATTGCTTTGCGTAACTCCTGATGATTTGGTTACCTGCAAAGTGCTGGGGCTGCTAAGTGAACCTGAAATAGGGATGGGCACCTTTTTGCTGCCGTTCTCTGGAGTGTTGGGAGAGAAGAGCGTGTACGGCTTCACCTCCCCTCGCATGTCGCAGATCACGTTAGTGAGGGCCATGATGTAGTTCTTGGCAAGGGTTAAAGTCTCGATTTTGGACAACTTGCGCTCCCTCTTCACGTGTGGAATGACCTCCCGGAGACCCTGCACAGCGAGACAAACGGTTAGTTCTGAAATTGTTTCTAAATATGCTGAATGAGGTAATGAAATGATTTATGCCTATACAAGATAATGACAGTAATATTTATTGTGAAATAATTACCAAGGCGATCCACCAGTTATACGGTAAGTCAGGTGCATATAACTCAAAAAAGTGAGTTTATTGTAGGCTTTGTATCGTTAGCAAAAATGTCGCTCGTTGCATTTTATGATTCAAAATGAAATTTTTGGAACATCTATACTTATATATGCTTCAATCGTATAAAACGGTCAAGTATAACTCGAGGATCACGTTGGTATTGTAAACTCAATACTGATGACAAAATTCAAGAAAGGATTTCTAATCAATAACCCCTAAATGAATAAGACATTGCGTTCACGGAGCAACATTTAACAGAACGTTAATGTTTTGAAGCATTATGTATTTCATTGGGTAGGACTGTACTTTCTACATTATGTACTGTATACCTTGCTCCTATGCAGTATATCGCATGCCAACGTACATGCGGTAATTATTTCATGAAATTGGATTTACAGTATATTTATGTATAACAGTATATATATATTTTACTTCTGCCCTTCAGTTCGAGCGCAAGTCAGGTTTGAACTTCATATCGCATAGATTTGTGACTATCAACAACGAAACATTTAATTTGGGTTGTGGTTAGACAAGGTATGCTAGGGTTAGGGTGCTTAAGAACTAGTATGCTGGTATGCTTAAGAACTAGGATGGGTTAAAGAGGTGCAGATCAGGTTCTGGTCAGAATATACCCAAAAATCCTCATGAAAACCGTCGCCGCAGTAAGTTCGGTACATTCGTCATGAAGAAACTCGAGGTATACATTTCCTATGCCGTGTCTAGTCTCGCATTCACACCTCCCATACACCAGCAGCATTGACGGCACGGAGAGCCAGGGTCTCCGGAGACAGTCAGAGCTCAAGATCAAGTTATCTGACAGCGTTTCTTGCTTCTTTTGGTCTCTGCCTTTAGCCATCTCGGATATATTTGGCAAACATTGCAGGATGCGGTAAGCAGGCTCTCTTGCGCCTCCAGAGAGCAAGCGGTGGAGCTTGCCACCGATGGAGGAGGGTCAGATTTGCGGTGGAGGGCGGAGGTGCGATGGAAATAAAGGTAGCTTCCAGGTCTTGTATGTTGATGATTTGCGTGGTGATACTGATACAGTGTTGCGGAGAAGGATCACATTTATTTATTCAGGAGGGTAGTGTGATGACACAGTGTAGTTGAAGTGTGGGTGGTACGAATCCTGCTTGCTCGGCTTACTAGCTTTGGTAATGATCATGCGATTGTTTTACCGAAGAGTGTGCCCATCATAAGGATTTGAGAGGTGATTCTGCTACTGATTTTCTTATATTCTTTTTTCTGTGTTTGCTGTGCTAGTTACTTTTCTGCAGTTTTTAAGACTGCAATAAATTACATAGTACATATAGAAATTATATTGTTAGCCCGTAGAAATTCTACAGAAGAAAAACATTGTTCTTCAATAATATCTCAGACCAGGATCATGTATAGGAAGGGTGAAAATATGCTCCAAGTCAGACACCAAATCTTCTACCGATGACCTGCTAACAGCAGCAGCTTAAATTTAAAGTTGACTTCCGTTGTTCCCTTCTGGGACCGTATCAAGGATATCTTAAGTTTGCCATATCAATAACTGAAAGAGTAACGGCTGCACTAAAAAACGAAGAATTGAAAGAAGGAAGGCACGTAGAGAGAAAGAAGCAGAATTATCTAGTCTAACTACAAATAATGTTATATGTTCAGAGCTAAAATTTAGGGATATAAAATAATCGCTTTCAGGTGCTGAAACCTAAATATGCCATTTTCTTATGCTCGATTCGTGGATTTGGACAAAGTTATGTTAGATGTTTAGAATAATAGAATAAAATGAGGCATATATTTTCCTGAAATAAAAGTAGTTTCGAGGCCTAGACGCACGTTGATACTCTTTTTAGCTTTAAGCACAGTGGATTGATGCCATTTTTCAGTTGTCTCAGTAGCTGATACCGGCTACGCGACTAAAATTTCAGAATTTCAATTCTTTAGTGCACTCGTTGAATATAGCAATTGGTATCCAAGTTATGATGCTCCTCTCTTTAAGTATCCATCTATTCCTGACTCCTGCCGGCCAACTCCACCAAGTTGTGTTCTCAGTTGATTTTTTTCAATGTATAATACTAACTTGGATTGTGTGCAAACAAGAAGGTAAATAATGAAATAATCAAAGTTCACCGTGTTTTAGTAAAATACCGGATAAATAGATTTCTTAACAACTAAATAAGATGATGAGCATAGTTTTATTCAAAATGGCTTTGTTTTTTGTCCAAATAGATCTTCAGTCTACCTGGCTATTCACCTGTCTATCTTTCGAGCGACGTCAATTGTAAATTTGGCTATTGCAGCAGCAATTAAGGTAGCATTTAAGTAAATCGAGATTTTTGTGGTTTAGAACAAGTCATGCTTTCCAATACTAACCACAGTTTGTAATCAAAAGGGTTCAAGTCTGGACTCCCGAACGACCAATCATCAGCCATGATGAAGTTAAAAAGATTCTTGGAGAGCCTCAGCTGAGGGACTTTTGCTTTGTGTGTTAGGAACGAATCCTGCTGAAAGCTCCATTCATTCTACAGAACTAAGTACTGGTGAAGTACTTAACTTTATCTTCAACAACGTCATCAATGTACACTAGCTGTGGTTTAACCCTTTTTCGCAAAACTAAAGTTTTTTGACCCCATGATAAGACACGTCCCACCAAACCATCACTTTGGCAGGATGGTGGCCCCGTTGAACTCTGTGAACGACTTCAGAAGCTTCTTTGGTGATATGAGCATATACCTCATCATTTTTATGATTGGAACTT
Organism: Parhyale hawaiensis; assembly: GCA_001587735.2. NCBI lineage: Eukaryota > Metazoa > Arthropoda > Malacostraca > Amphipoda > Hyalidae > Parhyale > Parhyale hawaiensis. The sequence goes on along the minus strand of LQNS02276924.1, from coordinate 3,532,633 downwards.
TCTTCTACGGCGTAATTGAGGAAAAGAATATTTCTGTGATATCCTCTTCCATGCCTAACCATCTACTGTTTGGATCTTTGGTACGCCAGTCCATTGACAAATCTTCCTAATATTGAAGTTATTATCTGGAAATATATGGATTGGACCCTACTCATTAATTTCAGCTGTACACTTATTATTCATGAAGTTTTTAATTTATAAAAAATTCATGAAACATTTTGTAACAGAGTTTTATCTATGCGAAGTAGAACATGATTTATAGTAGTTAGTATTTTATTAATATTCGTGTTGTAGTCATTATTATCATTACTACTGCTGTTATCCACTACATAATTCAACTTAAATTGTTGGTTGCTTGCTCCCTCCCTCGCTTGGTTGGTTGATCGGTCTCTCAGTCACGATGTCAAGAATTGACATAGTAGAAAATTCTTATACTGCCACGAAAAACGAGATGAGATGGCAGGAACTTCGAGTCCTAAGTTACTAATAGCTAATATTGCTTCTGGAGTGTGCGCGAGCCACTGTAATTTCTGAAGCCCGCTTCGCTTAAAATAGTAATTAGGTACTATTTGATAATCTTTGTTAAGCGTTGTGTACTATAGAGGCCCAATCGAGGATGGAGTTTTTGTTCCAGTCGTGCTTAATCCATATGGCTTATGGTTTCGTTAGCTGAATTTCTTTGTGGCAGTTGAAATTTCATGCAGAGCCGAAATTAAAATATTTTTTGGTCCTTACTGCAGCCAAATTCCGATTTTGATGGCTCAACTGTAGTATCGAGGATACAGTAAGAACTGAGCATTTACTTGAATTCTTTTGATCGAACTATATTTTCTTGGTGCTATTTGACTTTCGAGCATTTCAAAGCTGACATTCGCTCGTTTACTTGCAGGAGGAAAATTTTGCTCTCGCAAACTCATAACGACACAACTTATATTACTTTAATGGAAGACCAAGCCTACAGGTATAGAAATAGTTTGCAACAAAACCCACACCGCAAGCAAGAACAATACAGAGCTTAATTACAAAAATTATTGACGGCTAGGTACTTTAGTTATAGACGGCTGGGTACTCTAGTTATGGACGGCTGGGTACTCTAGTTATTGACGGCTGGGTACTCTAGTTATGGACGGCTGGGTACTCTAGTTATGGACGGCTGGGTACTCTAGTTATTGACGGCTGGGTACTCTAGTTATGGACGGCTGGGTAATCTAGTTATGGACGGCTGGGTACTCTAGTTATGGACGGCTGGGTACTCTAGTTATTGACGGCTGGGTACTCTAGTTATTGACGGCTGAGTACTCTAACTCTAATTATTCATTATGATAAAATCCATAGGCCAAAGAACATTTTAAGCAACGTTAGGATGCCCGACCGATGCCATGAAGAAACCATAAAAACCATTCGGAGCTGACTTAAATGCCTGTTCATCCACACGATCGACCACAGCTCCCGACGCCGAATGCCAGGACAAGATCGACAGATACGGGTATAAACACAGACTTAACTGAGGAGTTAGGCAGGTTTATGCAGCTATGAGCTAATTATATATATATTAAACTGGCGTTTTCGTAATTGGGTCTGAGCAGAATAGCTCTACTATCGTAAAAAATACGATTTTTTTCCTTAGTGCCAAAGAAATGTAATTTCTGCCACGGTGTTTGTGTATCTACATATATCCAAAGTACACTTGTCAGTGCAGTGCACTGACAGTATTCCTAAGAAACTGTTTGCTGCTAGAGTTTACAGACCACTGCAATATGCAGAGTGCTCAAGATCTTATACTTGCATACAGCAGCTTTTGCTTATATAATTTTCTCGAACATAGTTCTTGATGACTTACATATTTCTTACTTACATAGTTTTTACCGAAATGTCTCTGTCTTACTTACATGGTTCTTACTTGCCTAGTTCTTACCAAAATATCCCTGTCTTACACACATTGTTTTTACTTACATAGTTTTTACCAAAATATCCCTGTCTTACTTACATGGTTCTTACTTACATAGTTCTTACTTACATAGTTCTTACTCTCAATACCACTGAGCCAAAGCACTGCAGCAGGCAGAGCGTGCAAAGTACAGACAGTTTTATAATCTGTGAGAGTGTGCGCCGCAACAGGGAGGCTGTCGTCTCATGAACGTGCAGTTATCTTCGCATCGCAGCCGCGGGGCGGTTGGCATGCAGCAATTTTCCCCATAATTGTGATAATGTTCCGCAATGTTTTTCCATTAGGATCGCTTTTTTCCAGTGAGCGAAGTAACGGTCTGCGCTCTATTTGTGTGCCGAATACTGGGTAATCCAAACTTTATGATCAGAGGCGAATTCTTCCTCTCATCTACTGCTGCTAAGGAGTCAACCGAAGTAGATGTGAGGCTAACTACTGCTGTTAAGGAGTCAACCGAAGCAGATGTGAGGCTAACTACTGCTGCTAAGGAGTCAACCGAAGTAGATGTGAGGCTAACTACTGCTGTTAAGGAGTCAACCGAAGTAGATGTGTGCTAACTACTGCTGCTAAGGAGTCAACCGAAGTTGATGTGAGGCTATTGAACATCGGCGCCTTATTACAGTCGCACCAGCGCAGCTCTAGGCGCAAGTAAGCCGCTCTATGGTCAGTAGAAAGATTGTCGTATGGTAGAGTTACTATGTCCGCTTCTTGAGCTCTTCGGCAGCTACGGCCAAACAAGGCACCAAACCTGCTCATTGCCCCTGCTGCGCTTCTCGAATCTCGTCTTCTTAGTACTGCTTTGTGCGCTGCATAGTCAACTTTTCTATGTCACCTGTAGTGTCGTGTGACTTGATCGTGGCGAGCATGCGCTGCTATTTACTGCCATGTTCCGACTTGACGTCGGCGCCAAGCAAGAACTCAAACGGCAGACCGCAGCTATGCTTCATCCATGATAGACGTATGCCGGGGCCACACTATGTAACGGCACGCGCAACTTATGAGTAGATATTCTACTTGCAAAATTCTCCTGATTGAACAGTGAAAGTCGTTGTCCAAGATACCTCCAAGACAGAAGTTGTAAGTTGAATTATGAGCGAGCTGAACGAACGTTCAAAAGTTGATCGAGCGATTGTACGAATAAATACTAACTTTATGAGATTATTAGGTGCTCATGGTGCATATGCGCGAGGCAGTTTATCAGTAGAATTAAATTAGAGACAGAGAGCGGTAAATATTTTCATCAAAACTACACTGCATTGCAGCCCATTGTTTGACCCCTGTCTGGTCACATTATGCACTGCTATCAGCTGCACATGTTGGATGTTTTGCAGCGAGGGATACTACGGATCACATTAACTAATTCATTAGCTGATTTTTCTATCCTGGTTCGGAGCCTCAGAGCATATTTCTTTGTCCTGATTTTGAGGCAATCAGCATAAATATGAGGAAATACCATTTTTGCTCTGGTTGACCTCGGCACATTCTTAAGCCGGCGAAATAGCCGTTCACTATAGGCATAGGGCTTCTGCTTAAAGTTCGACTAAAGCGAGCTAAGCTTGCGGGACAGCAATAGCACCGAAGCAGCTGACGTTTGTACTCTCCAAGACAGTGACCAAACTTCCCGATTAGCTTGTTACCCATTGCGTTGAGCTTCAGCGTTTCTGTCTCATATCTATGTATAGAGAGGCTCTGGCATAAGGCCATTCTCGATACCTGCCGCCGCCGCCGCAAGCGCCAATACGAACAATGGTAACAAACGAGCTGGCACAGATGCTCCGACGCAAATGTTGGGGCGGTTTTCAATAATAGAACTGTCACAATATGCCTTTGATGGAGGCGCTGACTTTTGGGTGGTCAGTTGAGCAGAAGGAAATGTGTGCCGCTCTCTTGTTTATATGCGAATACGGCGCAGCCGAAACTCGGATAACTTGTAGATATTTAGCTTTGATGGCTAAAAAAGAATGACGAATAAAACTACGACGGAAATGAAAAAAGGGTAGATTATAAAGTCATTGGTTTTGATGCCAATAGAGGACTGAAAATACGCTGCAGCTGAGATGAGGATACTAAGCAAATTGTTTCTTTAAGTTCCATATTTGCATGGAAAATGTTGGTAGAATGGAACTTAGTCTATGATAAATCTTAGTTTACTCCCGATGTCAACAGAAAAATGGCAATACCAATGGATGAGACTTAGAAAAATTGATAAATAGTCTCTCGTTGTTGATGTTTCTCGGGAAATGATCGCATGGTAGAGCTAGGACGAAGATAACATAGTATTTAATTTACTTCGTTGTTTGTAGATGAGAATGAATACAATAATATATGTAACTGAGATAATATGTAATTCACTAAATGCTTAGCCAACAATTTCTTCGATTTCAAAAATACAAACACATTCTAAAGCTCGCTGTACACGACTATCAAAACACGTTCTTGGAACAAACTTCTGTGACAGTGAGTAGAGCTTAACGTTTTTCAGCAACGCTCTGAAGGGCACGCCTTTGCTAATTTAACCTCACTCAAAATTAAGAGAGATATTCCAAACTGTGCACTTGTTGTGTTGGAGTAACTGCAAAATGAGACAATATTCTGCAGAGTGTGATATTGCACAAATCGAAGCCGTGCTCGCGATAAAGTAATCGGAGGGATAGAGAGAAACGTTCCAGTGTTTCAACTCTCGTATGCAGCAAGCTTAACTATCGCTAATGATGGGTGAGTTGCCTAAGCGTTTGCTTGTACTATATTAGATTTTAGCAACTTGCACGGTGATAAATATCCGACTTGTGCTTATTACCTCCGCCAAGGAGGTAATGTGTTCGTCCTGTTTGTCTGTCTCTCTGTCTGTTTGTTTGTCTCTGTGTCTGTCTCCAAGAAAGCTCAAAAAGTTATGGACGGACTTTGACGAAATTTACAGGAATTGCTATGTATGTTAGGAGAAACAGATGATTAACTCTTGGTGAAGATCCGTCCATCCATTTGTTTGTTTGTCAGCCTCTTTTTTCTTAATGCCATAATTCAAAAAGTTATGGATGGATTTTTATGAAATTTACACAAGTAGTTAGGTATATTACGAATAGTAAAGGATCTAATTTTTCTGATGATATGTTCGTTTGTTAGTTAGTCAGTCACTGTTTCAAATTCTATGGATGATAGCACAAATAACTCAAGAAATTATGAATGGATTTTTATAAAATTTATAGGAGTTGTTATTAATGTTAAAAGACATGAATGATTGAATTTTGGTGCAGATCGGTTTGTTCGTTTGTATGTTTGACTCATGTTGGTCATAATGCTTGTTACCAGCATAACTCAAAAAGTTCTGGAAGGATCTTAACGAAAATTGCATAAACTGCTAATATACCAGAGGGCACAAATTATTAGATTCTGGAGTTGATACAAAGAAAATTATGGTTTTAAAGCCAAATTGAATTTTTCGTTACCGTTGCCTCGCTTGACGGAGGTATGCGCTCTCAGGGTGCTCTAGTTTATAATTTTGGCGTTACTGTTCTTTATTGAAAGGCGAGTAAAGCAACCAGCGCTGTTACTTGATTTATTTAATGCTTCTTGGACTTTAAGTTACGGTCCATGGGAGGGAGGGGGGAGCATATTACCATCCCGTAGGCAAGTAAAATTTAAGAAAAAAATAAGGAAACTTTTGCCTTCAAGAAATGCCTTTAAAAAATGTTCTTCGGTTGCGAACGTCTGAGGGGAAAAAAGGTTTCTTTCCTGACTAATTGGTGAATTCCTTTCGAAACCCTAATCTTGTGTGTTCGATTCCCCCGCTTTGCATGTAGATAATATAATGAAATTTGCCGTATGTTGTTAGGATTTACAAAACCAGACGCGAGATTTTCAGTTAGATCGAGATTTAGAGATTAATTGTGAATTAATTACGTTTGAGACGGCTGAAGATGCAACCGTGCTGCGACCGACAGAGTTTTAAACTACCTCAAACGTAACATGTTTCCGATTAACGCCTTGCACTCGATCCAAAACGGTGAAATGAGTGGACCTTTCATAGTAATTAATGATGCCAAAGTTCTTCGAATATGACTCAGACGTTTGACACTTACGTCCCATTAAGTTAATAATATTCACTGTCTTTGTTGGTTAGTTGGTCTCTAAATCTTTCTATTAGTATTGCGTAGGAGATATTCATTAATACAAGGGCAACAGGCGTTATTTTGTCCAATTGAAAGTTTAAGAAGTGAAAACGTCAAAGTATCAGTTAGCGGTAGAGTGGATGCTGAATTTCACTACTTTCCTAGAGCAAAGTCTTATTTTTACTCTGAGCACACGCAGCGGAAAAGAGTAAAAGATAAAGGATAAAAAAGGAAAATATTCTTTGGAGCAAAATAGCAAAGAAGAGCAAAGAACATGGGAACTTCACAGAAACAATTATGTTTTGTCGTCCATTTCAAGACGACCCTGCCCATTCGTTCACAATATTCCTTGCAATGCGTATTTCCTTTTCCACATCCAGTCCGAGTATAAGTGGGCGGAATGTAAGAGATGCGACCTAATTTTGGAGCCCTGCAGCATTTTTCTTTATCATCAGCGTGGGATTGGCAAGAGCTCCATTATATCTGAGTAAATAGGCTACATCAGCTGCTTCTGGCACCGAGAAACAAAATATAGCAGTAAAAATATAGAGGGCTCGAGCAGCCCTGTCGGTATCCGTGATACGGTCCGGTGTAAACCAAGTCTCCGGTGAGACGGATGACAACGGTTCGGTTACAGCTCTTGACCAGTTATTATTTGCACCTTGTTGTTCTGCTTCACTTACTGACATGTCTCGTTGTTATTGTGAGGGTTCTGTTCTGCTTCTTCACATCAAAGAGAACAGCTGTGCCCAGAATAGCGTTGCCATGTTCTCTATGCATTTTTTTCTGTTGCCTCTGCCTTTTTAAAAATCGCATTCACCAAATTGTTATTTGACCCGTGTTGTTCTTCATTTACTCACATGGCCCCATTGTTATTGTGAAGATTCTTTATTACTTCTTCAGTAAAAAAAACTGTTAGAAAGTCTTGAGCTCTGTCTAAATCATTTTTCATGAGGTTTTATAACTTCTTCAGTTTGCAAAAGAGTATTTTTTTCATACTTGCGCTCAATTCAATAGAGGCTTTTTTCGTGCGAGTGTGTTTCCGTTCTTTTCTAATTTATTCACACCACGAAGTGCTCCACTCCTCCTTTGTCTCCGGTACCATTTTATGAAGTTTTTTTTTTAGATGTTTCCTATATGCTATAAGTATATATTTGGGTAGTTTACAAAGTATTCAATTTGATTTTTGTTGTGAGAGGTGGGCTGTTCCTGGAATATTACTCTTAATTTCTCTAACGATTAAATAACAAAATAGAGCGTTTACTGTATACTATTTACGTAACAGCAATGATTTAATGAACGACTTTCATAACCCGTGTTTGCATTGCCTCCATTACAATACAGTTCAAATAAACCAGTTACCTCGAAACATGGCAAATATTATAGAAAATAAACAGAAAAAATAGTAAATATTGTACAGGGAGGTTTCAACTTATTCATCAGTAATATGCAGTACTTAAACATACCTGGAAGGCGTCGTTCAGCGAATGCATCCTCATTCGTTCTCTCTCATTACTTTCCATCCTCCGAACAGTTCTCTCCTTATTACTGTTACTGCTGCTGCTGACGCTGTTACTTCCGGTACTCGCCGAACAGCTGGCAGCGGGGAAGCTGTTCCTGCCTGTTGGTGCCGCCGGACTTGATACTTTTCCCAAAGTAATTCCGTTGCTGCAGGAGTGGATCGGGACGGTCATGGGGACGCTGCTGACTACGCCGCTTGTTTTGGTTGGAGAGTCGGGGTTGGCGGCGCTGACACCCGCCTTATGAAGGCTGTCAAGCGTTCCAGTCTCGCCCGCGTTTGCCATCTTATTAAAATTGTGGAAAAGATTGGCAACGCCGGAGGCTGCGGCGTTACTGTTCGCTGAACTACAGAGGTCGCTGTAACTTGCAACAGCTCCTCCGCCGCCGACGCTACTTGAGGAGGCGGCGGCGGCGGCGGAGCAGGCAATTTTCTTCCGGCGACAGGGAGCTGCGAGTGTCGCCGATGACGCAGGCGAGGTCCCAAGAGAACCTGATGGATTGGATGACAACATTGACGGTGATGATGGAGATGCTGCGGGCCCTGCAGCCAGCGATGCCGGTGATAGAGAAGAAGATGCCGGGGAAAGACACAGGGATGACGCAGAAGATGCCGGAGAAGACGACGATAGCGATGAAGGAGAGTAAGAGGCGGAAGATGACAAAGGAGAGAGAGTAGAGGGGACGAAGGGTGGAGTAGAAGATGTCGAAGTAGGAGATACAACAGATGATACTGAACGGGGTGAACTAGAGGGCGATATAGAAATGANGCCGGAGAAGCCGACGATAGCGATGAAGGAGAGTAAGAGGCGGAAGATGACAAAGGAGAGAGAGTAGAGGGGACGAAGGGTGGAGTAGAAGATGTCGAAGTAGGAGATACAACAGATGATACTGAACGGGGTGAACTAGAAGGCGATATAGAAATGAGGGGAAGTGAGAGGACTGTAGGAGTGCTCGGAGCTGGAGAGTCCGGTGACAGGCTTGCCCCAGAGAACACACTCACCGGTTTTTTGGTAACGATCTCCATCGTCCCACTCAGAGACAAATCTCCGACAGGATTTTGAGACAACACCATCCGATCATTGTTGATGGCTTCGCTTCTGAAGACTCGAGTATCTTTTTCAGAATCTTTATACTTCACAGCAAAACTTGACTGTGGTGCTACAAACGCTTCAGAAGACTTCATTTTTGATATCGATTGGATGGTAACTTCTGAATCGCGCGTGTAGAATTTAGATGAACTGCTGTCGCCGGTGGGAGCGCAAGACTGGCTCCATTTAGTTCTAACGCCGTCCATGGTGTTTCGACGCTTCAGCTGAAGGTCTTTCATGTTCATCAGGCCATTAGATATAACGGTTGATTTCAGTGGAGCATCAGAAGTATCGGGATTTAGTAGGACGGCATTGGTATTGACAGCACCTGTTGGGGTATGGCTGTCCACCTTCTGTCTCTTGGCGTTCGGCAGGAACACACTCTGCCACTTTTCTTTCATAGTAACGCTCGTGTCAGTAGAATTTTGAGGAGTGTATTGATTTTGTGCTCGTAGTGCTTCAGCCTTTCCATCCAAGGTATCGACTTCGTTAGCCCTGGTGTTTCCAGCTCCCTTGGCTCCCAAGGATTTCATGTGCTCTCCGTGCATTGAAAGATTAAAACTTGGAAGCCCACAGCTCGGTTGTGTAGAATCCCCACCGGACAAAATGGAATCATTTGAATACTTTGCTCTTTTTAGGAAATCGTTGGTGTTTGACACGCGCTGCTTTTCACGGCTTTTGCTGCGATCAGCAACAAAGCTGAAGTACGCTCCACTTGTAGGGCGAGACAAGCTCGTGTTAGATGCAGTAATTGTTGTTTTCGGTACCGACGAGTCCGGTGTAAAGGTTCCACCTATCAGCGCATCAACCTTAGTAGGAGGCGAGCCTGGAAACGTAGACGAGAAGTTCTGCTGAGAACATTCGATGGAAGTTGCTGAAGTTTGGATTCCAGGGGCAGGTAAACTGGCGATGGTAAACGCATTCTGCTCTTGAACGCTCGCTACTATGTCCTTCGGTTCTTTTTCCAAAATCTGCTCGCTGGAAACGAAGGGCATCATCGCGTCAGAGTCGCTGACTTCATGGCATAGACTTGAGCAGCTGACGCTGACATCTGGCAGCGGAATATCCAAGTCCAACCTGAACCCGAAGGCGTCAGGGCTGAGATTTTTCTCGAGGAACGTCGCGTCGGCGGCGTCTGCAGCGCCACTAAATTTTTCATCCAGTTGCTGGCCTCCAAATTGGGGAGAGGGTGAGGTCACATCCACATGTCCGTTTTCTACCAGGCAGTTTGGGAACCTGTGGAAAGAAAACGAGAGGATAAAACACTGCGGCAGACAGAATTAGAACATTTTAAGTGTTTTACTTGAATCAGTTAAATCGTGCGTTACCAGAAATACCTTCAATACTTCGAGTACATTGAGAGCCGTCGGACAAGGTCCAGGTGATGTTCTTCACAACACTTCCAGTGTAGTCACTCTAGGTTTTCTTTGGCTGGAGCACTGCCAGCGTTAAAGAGAGACCAGCAGCGAATTATCTCCACAATGCACGTAACGGCTGACTGCTGGTCTATCCGGCATTCTTTTAAGATTGTTAATTGACTTCAGTACATTAACGACTTCAACGACACGTATTGATACACTTCATAGCAAAATGTTTTTTTTTTTTAATTTAACAGCACAGCTCACAGACGTCGAAGACCGGCACAGGGCAGATGCTCTGTTGCCGCCTCGCGCTGCCACTCGTATAATATGTACCTACTACTGGTTACACTCGTATAATATGTACCTACTACTGGTTACACTCGTATAATATGTACCTACTACTGGTTACACTCGTATAATATGTACCTACTACTGGTTACACTCGTATAATATGTACCTACTACTGGTTTCACTCGTATAATATGTACCTACTACTGGTTACACTCGTATAATATGTACCTACTACTGGTTACACTCGTATAATATGTACCTACTACTGGTTACACTCGTATAATATGTACCTACTACTGGTTACAC
>LQNS02276924.1:3502400-3521666 GCA_001587735.2 Parhyale hawaiensis | reverse complement strand
AATACGGACGGTACACTAGCCGATGTAGGCTTCAGCTGATAGTGCTCCTTCTGTTTCGAAATAGTTCGGCATTAGCAGTTTAATCTCAGGCAAATTATTTGCTGTTTACAATAACAGGTTAGCCAATACTAGCCTGTTAATGTAAGCACCAAGTAATTTGGCTCAGCCTCAACTGCTACTGCACAGCGGGAGTATTTTTTTTACCTGAGCAGGTATCTCAACAATTGCACAGCACCACACCGTACAGGTTCCAAAGCTGCAGGAGTAGGAAAAGTTTGACTGCATTAAGCATGTTAGATTGGGAGCCAAAAACTAGGCCTTCGAGGCTTGACTTGTTCGGAACTTCAGACAGGAGATTATGATTTGTTACTTTGAAGTGTGTAAAAAGTGTTAGAAACAAGGCGGTTACGCTGAGCCTACTAAGACTCTATTTTACGGAGCAGTATTGTGTTTTTGGAAGTTTCAGTAGTAAACGAGGGAGAGTTAATGCCACAAACTTTTTTGTACCTGGTCGAAGCCAGCTCAGGTTTCGAACAAGTCGAGTTTCGAAGGCTTAATATTAATGCCCAGTCGAAGTTGCCTTATATCTACTTCTCTGGATATTACTTCCCTGGGTATTACTTTAGTGGGTATTACCTACTTCCCTGGGTATTACTTCCCTGGTTATTACTTCCCTGGGTATTCGAACTGCTGCAACCTGTAACCCCAGTAACGGTTTGACGCCTACTGTACCAGTCATCCTAAACACCGAAATCCACCGAAATCGGCTAAAATCGACCAAAATCATCCTGAAGCGACCGATATCCGCCGAAATCTACTAAATTCCACCGAAAACCTAATTATATTTTTTCACATTCCAACACTAAACAAGGCCTATTGCTGACAGGGTTGGTAAATTTTTTTATTTAAAAATATCTATAGTTTTTTTCATTTTGTTGATTTGTATGATTTATTTTTTATTTTTTTCATATTTTCCTAATGTGAAATTATACAATAAATCTTCATAGTTCATCTCCAGTGTGCTAAAGATAATACTTATAAAGACAAGTGCTTTCCTGCTTTCCTCATGCTTAGAAATTTTAACACACAGTGTAAAATCACTATCAAAGGCAATTGCAAGAAAATAATGTAGCTGCGAAATCTAGTGTACTAAATGATGGAGTAATAATTAGCTATCAGCTATGAAATTCTTGAGGAAATAATGGTAAAATAGTTTTGAGCTTGGAGATAACTCAGTAAAATATACATGCAGCTAGGTAAATGATTTCTTCAGTTGTCCAACCAGATTTTCCCATGAGTGGTAAACAAGTTCACGTTGCATGATTTTGCGAAAAATGTAAAATAAAGTAAACCTAATAAAACATGAGATTCAGTGCATCTCACTGTACAGCTGTGAAGGCAACACAGGAAGGTAATGACTGATGGTACAAATAAAACTGTTGTAGAGATCTAACTAGGTATTGTCTAAACTTAAGCTATTAGTAACACAGTCTGCAGATGGCAGAGGCGTCAGTAAAGGGTTGGTGCGCACATTTGTTCGTGAAATTGGCGCGAAATTTAGTGCGCATTACATACTAGTTACAGAGTTGAATAACTAGTAGCTATCTATTGTGTTACCTTATCTTATAATGTAACTGAGCTTATAACCGAGTCTTAACTGTTTTGATATGGTCTCTGCAGATGATATTTTTATTCAAAGTTGATTTTTTTTACAAATAGTGACTCAATAGGCCTACCAATGAAAAAATACTCAATATGAATGAAAAACACTCATCATCTTTTCAGTTCAAGATTATTTCAGCTATGACCAATTTTATGATCTATGGTACAAGAAACATATCTCAAGCCGTAATATAAGAGATTTTTTGCAGGTATAATTGAAATTACAATTACAATAACAATAAAATTAAAACTATTTGTTTAGTATTTTTTATGACATACATTTAATATTGCCATCAATCTGCCTGGTAAAACTGAAATTTAATCCTTAACACGTCACTTTCAACTTATAGGTGTGAGCACACACACCCCATAGAGGTGTGAATGTATTGGGGTGGGAGTTAATATTTATTTGGATTATAACTCAGGCTCTACCGTTGCTAAGCGGTTTTTCTTTCGTATTCGAGTCGGAAGAGTTCGGCAGATTTCGGCCGATTTTGGCGGATTTCGGTAGATTTCGACCGACTTTGGTCAATTTCGGCCGATTTTTGGCTGATTTCGGTAGATTTCGGCCGATTTCGGTGTTAAGGGTGACCCTTCAGTACCTCTCAGGGGACTAAGCAAGTAACGCCTCAGGCGCGTTGCAATCTCAATCACTGGTAACGAGTGTTACATCATGTGTTACCCGCCGATCGAAGATCGTGAGCAATCACAACCCGAACCATTTCTAACGGCCGCCAGTAACCGCTTACGATCACCGCATTTGGAGCTACGGTCAGCGATCTCCAGGTTGCGGTAGCCTTGGTTGTGACGGCAACACACCTCTACCCTATCAAAATTTGGGGCAGCCACGGCGCCGCGCAGAAGCTGAATTACGGCTTTAGCTTCAACGGCCCTCATATATTTGGTAGGTTTGGGTTACTAAATTTNTGGTTCGACTAAAAAATCTGGAATTCCATTGTAAGCTGAAACACATTGAAAAACGGTAGATCGTTTTTCTACTTCCAGTCGAACTGACGGTAGGTTAAATCTATTGTTTCTCGTATGGTGGTGAGCGCCTGGCTGCAGTGGGAGGAAATGTGCGTGAAAGCAATTCGTTTCACCAGTTATTGCGGAACGAATGAATTTCAATAAAAAGTATCGATGCACATCATTAAACTTCAGCAATCCTAAAGTACTGTACACGGTATAAGTGTGCATCAAAGGCACATTATTACCGTCTCTTTTGAAATTCAATAGGATTCGTAGAACATCATTCGTTATTGTCATCAATCGCTTCTTCACATTTTCCGTCACTCCACTCCATATTATTATAGCCTATGACAATTAAGAATAAAACAGTGAATAATACAACGAAACTAATGCTTCACGAGATAAAAATTTTGATACAGCGTAAATGGTCCCTTTGGCCTTACAAAGTTTTTCGTATACTAGGGATATATGGGGAGAAAAGCTAAGTTTATTGTCGATAATTTTTTTACTCCTAGGTACCGAAACGACTCCACCCACTCTAGCTGCTCGCCTTTGAAATACACATTTGGCATTGTTACGATTTTCTTTGAGGTGATAAGCATGAGCTTTGTTTTGCGTGCATTAGGAGTTAGTTTGTTCGACATGAGCCACTGTAATAAAACATTAATAAAACTGCGTAATTTCGCAACGGCCGCATCAAAACAATAGTAATGTATATAAAAAACGGCATCATCTGCAAACAGTTGTGAAGAGACACCATCGAATGGCATGTCGTTGATGTACATATTAAACAATAATGGGCCTAGAACGGATCCTTGGGGAACGCCTATATGTACACTATTTATCCGTGATTGTTCCTCGCCAATGGCCACATATTGCGTGCGATTCGATAACTATTCGGCAATCATTCTGCTTATTGGTCTTCTAATTCCATAATGATCTAACTTTTTCATTAAAATATCTTTATTAACCGTATCAAACGCCTTCTTGAGATCTAAAAACAGGCAAATTGTAAAACTTTTGTGTTTAAAAGAAGGCATTATGTCAGATATGAAATTAAAATATCCAGTGCTGTATTCCGTCCTCTCCTAAAACCATACTGCGTATCACTAAGTACAGAATTCATGACTAAAAATTGGACTAAACGAGCATGGATTAGCTTCTCAAACAGTTTGTTAAAAATTGACAATGTTACAAGAAAGCAAAGCTCCTTTAAATAATAACTACTCTAGCTATCACATTGAAAAATGTCTCAAGTTTTCACTGCACTGGACCCACACACCCTTTTGGCGTTCGTGCCCCCCCCCCCTTGTCTGGGAACCCCCACTTCAACAGAGACAATGAGCAGAGGCTCCAGCTAACTGTGCAGAAGATTTTATCCTCTGTCGATGTCGCGCTCTTCAGAGACCTCTGCTCTCCAATTTAGATTTCATTATTGATGTTCTTTCATTGAGGGGCCAAGAAATTCCAATTTCATTTGCACTCGAGCAGCTGAGCTATAAATTCGTCCCAAGAGAATGCAATCGTGTGGACCTGCAGAGTGCACGTCATGCCACGCTGTGTATTGGTGGCTGCAGATTTGGTCTCGGTTCTCGTGTTACCAAACAATAAATTTTTCCCAGCTGAATTTAGCCTTCTACGCGCTCAGTTCTTCGGTAATTAGACAAATTCAGTCTCTGCCATGTAAGGAAAATAGTATTGTCTTCTTGTTAGTGATACGCTTCAGTTAAAAAGGAAATCTGCAATTTCGGAAGGTTACCAGGAATTGCAAAGTATAATACAAGTGTAATTTTTCCGCAAAGAAAGAACAAAAATAACTTTAAACACTTAAAATAACACTCAAGTTTAGTGCTATGCACTGCTAAAAAAGATTTTTATTCTGAAAGTACCCATTTATCGTCAATTATTATTTCATTGAGTATAGCTCATCTAGGCTGGACTTGAACATTCACCAAACTCTAACTGGTCCCACAAATAATAAAAGACGTTCTCACATATATTTCTAATAGAAATGGCAATGCAAACCTAAATATTAACGATTGCAAAAGAATCGATGCTACTTGCAATAACAATTACATTTTGCCTTAGATTTAGAATTGAAGCTTCGAAGATCTTTTCTGTCATTCTCTTTCTTTTTTCGATTCCTTCTTTTGGCAATCTTTGTTTTGTTCTTCTTCGTCTTTTTCGATTTGCTATTCCGCGCATGTGTTCCCATTGTCTCTTTCCTTTTGTTTCTGAAGACGTCGTATAGTAGTGCCTACATGACGAGGCTGTAGCTAAAATCCTTAGAATTAATCATTTCTAGATTCCCTTTTCGAGTCCAAGACTTGTGAAGACCAGCTCCTTTCCTCGACACTCTTGCTCTCCCCCTCCCCCCCTCCCATCCCTTTCCCTCTCTCTCTCTCTGTCTCTCTACCACCCTCTCTGTTACTCTCTCTATGTTTCTCTCTATTTATGGGCAGTGTTTCCATTGACAGTGTGACGCGAATACTTATTGAGTTGTGGCATCTATTGCTGTGGAGTCCGATCCTATTACGGCACTGGCTACAGGTGGAGCCTGACCTTACGCAACGTCACTGCAGGGTATCTCTCGTGTTGGCTGCGCGAGCTGGGAAATTGGATTTTGTGGATATTGGTGATGAAAAATTAGGCAGGAGTGAAAACTTACGCGAAAAATGTAAATATTGGTTTATATTGGTACCAGCTATATTTACAACTACCGTTCAGCTGGCACTATGGAACGATCACACTTTAAAAAATATATATATATCTCCTGACGAATTACGGGCACTGTAGTCACGTAGTTGTACTCAGAATGAAACCATCTTTAAACTGATGGGCAAGGTGAGGTGTTGATGTAGGTATGTGAGATCGATTTGAATGTGAGTTTGACTTACCATAACTGGTGAGAGTAGGACCTACCATAACTGGTGTGAGTAGGACCTACCGTAACTTGTGTGAGTAGGACCTACCATAACTGGTGTGAGTAGGACCTACCGTAACTTGTGTGAGTAGGACTTACCATAACTGGTGTGAGTAGGACCTACCATAACTGGTGTGAGTAGGACCTACGGTAACTGGTGTGAGTAGGACTTACCAAACTGGTATAAGTAGGCACTTACCATAACTGGTGTGAGTAGGACTTACCACAACTGACTGCAAGTTACAGAAAAGCTCAATGACTCCCTGAAACTCTTGGCCAAGTCACGGGTACACTGAAACATTCATGACTACTGATGGTAGAGCTACGGAAAGAAAGAAAGAAAGACACAGCATCTACCGTGCGTTGCACAGGAACACCTGATGCTGTATTGCACAGAAACACCTGATGCTGTGTTGCACAGGAACAACTGATGCTGTGCTGTACAGGAACACCTGATGCTGTGTTGCATAGGAACCCCTGAACAATCTTTCAGGCCGTTGAATGAGTGACGGAGAGGCTGAAGTACCAACTGAGATTGTTGTCCAACTAACGTATGGAATAAAACGGGTCATTTTTTAGGATACCAATAATACATTGCAAAGAATGACCGAACTCAACTTTCTAATATGGACGGCCCACTGGTGAAAAAAGAAAATATTAGGTAAGGCTAAGAGTCGTGAGTATTACAAAAAAAAAAAAAATTCAACTAAACTTACTGATTTTGATGGCGGTATTCTGGTCCTCTAAATTTTCCATTTGCTAAATAATTACTTTAATTTCTCTTCCATTTGCTAAATAATTACTTTACTTTCTAAGACAGAACACAAAGTTAAGAACTCACAAAACTACTTACTGAGTATGAGACTGGGTCCAAATTCTGCTGGTAACTTGGACCACAGGGACCGTGCTGCGGGTCCCGGACACGCGGGACACTCCCGTGTCCGGTGAGACGTCCAGCTTGCAGCCGGTAAGTCCCGAAGTGTGCCCAGCTTCAGCCAGCACGTCGCTGGATTCCAGACTGGCGCTGTTGCGGGACTGAGCAGCACCCGCGCCTTCGTCCTGTAATTTGAGCAGTTCTCTTGTCGAATTATTTTGGCACAAAGTTGTACTTTTGCTTCCGTTTTGATTATCGACTTGCGAAATATTTGCGCTTTGGGGGCCAGCCCCCGTCTCCGCCTCACCCTCCAGAGTTGGGGCAACAGGAGCAGATGCAGCGTCCCTTGTGGAGGAAGACATTCGGCACAACAGGTTTAATGGACATTGTTCCGAAGTTTTAGAGAGAGTCTCTAAAGTTTGAGGACTATTGTGGCAATTTTCCCCAGGTGTACGCGAGAAGCTATTCTCGGCAGAAGCAATGCTGGTCTTACAGAATGCTAACTTTAGACTGTCGTCTTGGACATCAGCATTTCTTTGTGACTCAGGATTGTCTGCTTTTGAGATTAAGCTATGGAATGTTGGCGCCGTGACGGCGTAAAGTTTGTTGGTGAAGAATTTTTCTGACTGATCCATGGAGCTGTCCAGAGGAGCTACAGTGTCCCAGTCAATGCCTTTGATACTTAGTGGAGAATCTATTTTCGGCTGTCCTGCGAGACATTCCATTCCAGGCAGTTCCCGTATAAGCGAGGGTATTTCGTCCGAGTACACCGACACAGACCTGTCATAATCAAGAAAAGTGCTCTTAAGTGGCGATATAAGGCTGTCGTAGTGGTGTTTACCGACATTATGAATACCATTCTCATCACCGTTCAGGTCTTTCGGAATATCACTCAGGTCTTTGGAACAGAGCAGAGAACTTTCAGTGGAATTATATTCCTTTTCGAGTGCATTGAAATCGAGTAGGTCGCTGAACGATGTTGACCTCTCCGTCATGGTAGAGTGGGATTTATCTGCGACAAGTTCTTCAGTCGCCGCCAGATCAACTGGCAGCAAATCCGTCCCATCGATTTCGGAGTCAAAATTGTCGTCTTCAAACTCCGTTTTATTTTGCAAGTGCGGCTTACCGGCCGATGTCTTGGAGGCGGTCGAGGAGCTGAGCCTAAGGCATGGAAACTCCAGCATGGTGGCGGGCAGCTCAGCCAAATCTGCGAGGGAAGCAAAGAGAATAGATCGTTAGAGGAAGAAGCAACACTGTGGATCATCAGCAACGTTTTGGCGCATCACAAACTTGGTAGAAGACGCGAGTACGTTTTCTGTGTGATTGTCAGTGATTTCAATTAGTTCGTTCATTTCAGGATTTTGTGTAAGTTTGGAAGAGGTGCGTTTGTGTAGTTGAGGTGCATTAAGTCAGACGAGGTGCATTAGGTTAGCCGAAGTGTGCGATATGTTAAGAAAAGTGCATTAAGTTTGACGAGAGGCGTCATGCTAGGCAAGGTGCCTTAGGTTAGCTATGACAGGCAAGGTGAACGAACTAAAGGCTTGCGTAAATCACTGAAAATGTAATTACATGAAATCCATAACTGTCAGATAGTATATCGTAGCCCAAGTTTCACAATCTTTTGTACCATACACAATTCTACAGTTTGACAAGAGAAATTTTTCGCATTATTTTCTCCCCTGAGGGTTTTTCTATCATATTTAGCACAATTGTGAAGAGCATAAGTCCCAAGTCATAGATACGCTAACTTCAGATTTCTCCGCATGCAAGTGAAATTAACATGAAACACAAAAATCTCCTACTAATAAATTGACAGGGAGCACTGACTGATGACTACAGTATATTTATTCTTCTGCTGATATTTGTAGCGTCAAACGCAAAGTAATTTAGTTAAGTGCGACGAATTAGAACGGCAACACAATGCGTGTACCTACGATTACTTGCCTGATATCACTACTGACGTCATGCAATAAAACTTTACGATCGATTTCTATGACTTTCCTCAAGTGTTTGCTTTCAGTGAAAAACTGGTAATTTTATGTTACAGTCGTCGTTATTAAATCAAAGTCTAACGAATTCTTTGAATAACTTGTGGCATAAAGTGGTTACTTTGTTATGAATAAAAATTTTAAATGAAATAATTTGATGGAATAATGCATCAAAACATGCAATTCCCTGGTATACCTATTGACAAGTTTTAACTAGGCATCCCCAATACGATAAAAGCTGGAAAATATCCTCGAAGGAGCTTCAAACATCCTGAACAACTTAGGGGTTCATGCATGAACCAGCAAAGGGAGGAGGGGGATTCATACGCACCCCGATGCGAATCACCGGCCTAAGTGCACTACCTACACTCCGTTTATTGCAACAAGACTCAATTAGTAATGGTGACCTTCAATCTCTGAACAAATCTAAAACATCGCTACTAGTGTTACAGTAGAGGTCCTATCTGCATGTGAAGACGTTGGAGTTAGGTTGTTCAGTCGTGACTCGTTATAGGCCGAGTCTGATTCAAACTCATTTCTCTGTCTGCAAGAGTGAGGCATTTCAAGGGTAATCTGTTTGACATTAACGACTGAAATTCGATACTGAAGCGCAACTAACGCTAATGACTGAGGATATGGATATGCTGAAAGTAATGATATGAGCTTATGTCCATGAAACTAACCTAATTCATTTTACTGACGAATCAGTAGCTGGGAAAAATTTACGGTAGTGCTCAACCATAGACCGCAACGGTACTTGACGCTTAATTATGTCCAAAAGTGGCCTCTGACGCTGGCGGCCAAAATGGAAAAATGGGATTTTCTCAAGAGATATGGTGAACATGTCCAGACACGGTCATGCAGGCAAGCGCCCAAGTGCGTCCCCGCCGTATCCAAGATACCTTCTCCACAAGAAAAATGTTGGATACCTTGGAATTTTTCTTCAGTATTAGATAGGAGGAAGAGAATACCTCTTGAGAATATTCCATTTTTCCGCTGCCGACTTTTGGCCGCCAGCGTCAGACCTACGAGTCAAGTACTGTTGCGGTCTATGGCTGAGCCCTCCCATACAAAACTATTATATTCAAAAAAGTTTATGAAGGGAGCCACTGAAGGCTGGTTACTAGTGGTTAGTGCTTTTACTGAGACATAATATGCGTAAAATGCTCTTATTATTTTCATTTTTTATTCAATATTAGGAAACGCTCTTATTTCTGCATTAAGCCAAAATGTGTCGATAAGTTTCAGTGGCATAATATATTACAGCTGCACTACCGCTCTTTTACACGAACAATTAAATAATTCATAATTAATAAGCCATAGTAGGTAAATGCAAAGAATTGCGTAAATTTTCAATCTGAAGACTATCAGGCAACAATACCCAATACTTTTCACATTTCGTAAGAAATACCAAAGCATTTCATGTACAACGTAAAGTATTTTCTTAGTATTTAGATTAGATAGCTGGTCCCAAATGGACCAACAGTCCCATTCTCAGAGGGCAGCAGGGCCTTACGCCCCGGTGCTCTATGAGCCGTCGCCATTACGTCCAAATCATTAAGACATCTGTGGTTGCAGTTGCAAGAAGAATTAAGTAGAGACTCGACAATAACTTTCAGTCGAAGACCCAGACACGCTTCATATTTAGCAATAAATTTCCCAAGGTTCTCAAGCACAGATAATTTACTAACGCATATTCTTAGCATTTTTCTAGATTTTTTTATTATTCGGGAGGCCGAAACCAGCTCATTGCTCGGCCCGCAGTTTACGACCTGTGCTGGAGTGCATCATCAGCCGTTCGCTCCCCATGTGTGCAGGGACCTCAGCCCCTCCACCTCCTGTGGGGGGCGCCCTTGTGCTTGGGCTCGTGGCCCCCCGTAGATGCCAATATTGGCTGAGCGTGTCGCGGCGGCCGAGGGAGCGGCGGGTGTGTTACGGGACACTTGGGTGTAGGGGAGTGTTACGGGACACTTGGGTGCAAAGGAGTGTAATGGGACACTTGGGTGTAGGGGAGTGTTACGGGACACTTGGGTGCAAAGGAGTGTAATGGGACACTTGGGTGTAGGGGAGTGTTACGGGACACTTGGGTGCAGAGGAGTGTAATGGGACACTTGGGTGTAGGGGAGTGTTACGGGACACTTGGGTGCAAAGGAGTGTTACGGGACACTTGGTACAAGAGATTGTTATGTGGCACGTGGGTAGAAGGAATTATTACGGGACGGTTGGGTGTTGGAGAGTGTTACATGACACTTAGTGCAAGGGATTATTACGGGACACTTGTGTGCAAAAAAGGATTGTCGAAGGACTTGGGCGCCCGGGTGTACATATTACTCTTCAGCACGGTTAGCATTTTATCTTACACTTACAAACCATAAGCTTCGAATATCGTGTATACTGGGTTAAAAAACACTTTGATGGAGGACACTCCATAAAGATTACCTGGACTTTCCCCTATTTTGGTTTAATGTCGAAAATCCGTAATTTCTCCTTGTCCAGCTACTATATAACTATACCTGCTCCTACTTCTCGCGGTGCCATACAGCAGTTTCACCTAAACTATCAGTTTACTTGCTATGCAAAGTAGGGTTTCGTTCGCAATTTCATAAGTTTGTTTTGAAAATAAATAGCACATGGTGACGTTGTGATTCAGGCGGGAAATTACTTAACTTAGTAGTGATGAGTGATCAAACTCTTAAATTGAATCATAGCTGACCAGCATAGCAGAAGAAATCTGTCTGATACATATTTTCTGGTGCACTATTGTTTTTATTACAAACTTGGCCTTAGAACTCAGGTATTTGTCCAAGGTGGACAAATTATTCAACACTTATACATTCTGTGTGGACTACAGCATACAACAGATACAGGAGTATTATACGTAGGTATAGTTGTGTACGAATGAAGTACGAATAAAAATATAATGTATCGAAATTATTGTGATCACTGATCAAACTTGAGCACAGCTTTAGCATACGGAAGCATGTAAATTTTTGACACTGCTCGGTGTTCAAGCGCTCCATAGCGTACTCAGGTAAGGCGCTGACTTCGGGATTCACTACGGGAAGAAGGAATAAGCTGCGGGCGTGGGCTCGAGTCCGGTGGCGACATCTTTTCTCAAGGGTGCGAGGAAAACCGCGGGGAAAGTTACCGGAAATTCAATAAATCTTACGAAATTTTATTAGCATTTTTGCTGTCATCCCGTTCTCTGCTAAATTTACGGATTTTTAATTATGAATAGTCAATAGTTCATTTTTTAAAATGAAAAATGTGTGAAGAAACAAAATACATTTGCAAATGCATCATGTCTATTGTTGAAAATTTCTTCTGTCAACGATAGCTTAGTTGATTTTTTTTTTTCAAAGTTCATTACTTTCAGTTCTCTTCCAGGTGTGTCAAGTGAATAAAAGTAAGCACTTTTATCACCGTTACCGTATTGCATTATTTTAATGGAGGTGATGTAGCAGAAGGAGCTGCTCGTGCCAATATAGTGACATGATTATATAGGATAAGTAAAGCATCAAATTCCCGCCGATCATTGGTTTTCGCCCATGCAAATGGGAAATTTCCCTTGAAGGAAGGAACGGATCACACTCCGGTCGACCGACTGAATTTGGTGAGGATCAATTAAGGACGTTTTTGATTGTGACTTTATGGGACTTTATGTCCCAATCGAATACGTCCAAAATCAGTTTCTGCAGAAAAATCCTCGTTAGACACCTGGAGAATTGGTAGAGATGAACTGTAATAAAAAAAAGGTGATTAATCACATTCACTCATTGGGCAAGGTTCAGAATTCTAACTCATGCGAAAAATGCCGACAATTTATTCTTCAACCCCATTTAATATAAGCCCGAAACCTCGGGGAGAGAAGGATCCATTCATCAAACCCAGATATTTTTAGAATACTATAACTTTTCATCTGAAGCGATAAAATAAGCCTTGTGTTGCATCAAGAATCAAGGAAGGCAAGCAACACGAAGGCAAGTTGCAGGTATTTGCAGACCAGCAAGATATGTCACCAAAGCGCCACTTGGTATGAGTTAGAGGGCTGCACTCCAAACTTTGGTACAACACTCATGCCTACCAAGTGAGGGGCCACGACCCACCGGCCTGTGCTGTACTGTCTGCGCCCACCGGTGCTGACGTCATAAAGAGAGGGCCGTAGGAAAGGTGTGCTTATGAATAAAAACAATAAAGGGTAACTAAATCTAATGATATTTTGCACACAGGACTAGATAGTATTAATTATGAACAACAAGGTTCGTGACTGCTTTTAATTTTTGGTGCTTGTAAAAACAATAAAGGTTCTGGAATAGCATGTGGTCAATTGGGACGTCGCTGTCGAATATTTAAGTGCACTTGAGTTGACTTTTCGGACTGAATTAAGCGTGTCCCAATCGAACGGATTTTAGGAGTTAAGCTGTAAAATATTAACCTAAGGTGTGACGTCACTAGCAGAACCTGTCCTACTTTCCAAACATTTAAAACTTCATCATCCTTGGAAGTAAATCTTATGGATTTTTTACTCCCATGCTGCACCATTTAGAAGTATGAAACTGGCTCAGTTAACTTTTTAGAGGTTATTTGTGATATCTACAAGGGACACGACCCTGATGGCATTATGTAAACAGAACACAACATTGGTCCGACTGACTGAGTGACTCATATGTTTTTATCATTTTACCAATCCATGGCTTGAGTATATTGTGCTAGAGCAATATACTTATGTTAACCTTAAAATAAGTTTTCTTCTATTCGTTTATTGCTGTCATAGAAAACGAACTAATAAATTTCTTAAAAAAATCGTTGTTTCAGGAGGTTGAAAATTGTAAAAATTCTTACTTTTGTTTTAATATCAATTCGTCGAAAGGAAAAACGTTATTTACATGCTACCATTTTTGTTTACATTTGGGTAAAGTCAAGTGTATTAGCTTAGACAAATTAAACTACATCCGGAGCAGAATTAAGTTGTCGGCCCAAACCGGTTCCGCTTAAGGCCTTAAACTCAAGTCAAAGCGGCAAAAAACCGTCTGAATTGACTTTGCTCTCGATTTAATCTAAGCACATTAAGCTTATGTCCCAATCGTAAACACCTTTTGTTACGTAAAGGGAATCCTATCTTACGATAGCTTGGTTTCTACTGGAATAGATCCCTAACCTATCTTACAGGTACCTATACTGTATTATCAAAACCCAAATCTTATATAGGGTATAGGCTATTCTAAGACCAGAATAAAATTGTAAGAAATCAACTTGTATTTATAACCTAGCCTGCACCGCCGCTAAAAACTGAAGGTGGAGAATTTGAATGGGTATTTCCTCCAGTGTGTATTCTTCTACACGTGATTCTACAATTAGAAGGTTGCATTACCCCTGTTATAGCTGTAGTCTCTATTTTTAAAATATAATGATGATTGGTGCCATTTTCCCTCCAGTAAACACAGAGTTTTTTTTCCAGAGCAGAACCAACTCTGGAAAAACAAAATAGAACAATTATTTCTCTTTGAAAGAAAGACTGAGACAGTAGAGCAAAGAAACAGTGGCAGCGCTACTGCGAATACTTCTGTATCAAATTACTGCAAACCAAGACTCCTGGAAGCATGCGTCACCTACCATCATCACTTCAAGCATTATTCAATGGAACTTTCTGGTTACGCGTTTTGAAACCGATAGCAACTTTGGTCATCCGGATCACTGATTCTATTCTGAGGTTATTTGATCAACATCTGGGTTTGTTCTTTCGAGAGTTGAAGTTCTACCTATCTCATCATCATATAGGAAGAGTGGGCAAGGAAGATACTTAAAAATCGATAAAATATACTTAACATCTATGCTAGTTTTTGATGGTAAATGATGTTTATCTACACATACATATCAGGACATTATATTGTTATGTATTTTTTATTCCTATATATATATATATATTCATAGATGTAGATCTTTATAGTGTCACGCTGTAATAAAAACAGAAAAGTGAAGATTAGGCCAAGTTAATTCCACGGACAATAATTGGTGAGAAACTGTAAATTTCATTGGACCAAACAAGTTGTGAAATTCACACACCAAGATAACCGTACTGCACAGTGAGCTACTGCTGCTCGGTAGCTGACTTTGGTCTTTGCCAGAGATTCCTCAGAGGGGACACGACACACTGAGCTATCTGTATGTTTTCATAGCTCGGAGAGGGCCGGTTCCCGGGCCGTGAATGGGCCTGTTGGTCCATCTATTGCCAACTATGTAATTCAATCTTATCTAATCCATAGGGTCGAAGCTACAGTTCGAAAAGTAGACTTCCATCCTTTTTAAAATGAGGCATATTCCGTTGAGTAGCTTGAGGTACATTACTGTCCCGGCCTATTATGGCCTACTGTACTTCACATTATGTGTTAAGTTAGATTCTGTAAGAGTACAACAGCTTAGGTTGGTCAAGAATATGTATGTTTACTGAGCGAGCAGAGATGCCTGGCCTTATGTATAGGTGCATATATACAGTAGGCATAATAAATTTCCCTGAATCTTACTATGGTTTTCACTGGCCGTGTTACACTGTTTTTCGCTAATAATTCGTAAATGAATTGTCAGATCACTATGGTATTTCAACACAAAGCCTTTTACAACCCTACCTAATTTATGACCCACATAGCACACTGCTATATGTGTATTACACAGGGGTTTACTCCTGTATATTAGGCCTATGTTAAGCTGAAGCCTGGAAATCGCTTCTACACGTTCGAACGACGACCCAGTGTTGCCAGGTTGTCGAGGCGAAATATCTGTAGACCGGAGCCGAAATATCTATATTTTGCCAGAAATATCTGTAGATCTAAATACTTTCGCTAACGTGTCTTGTCTGTCATTTGTCTATAAATTATATTACAGACTGTTTCGAACTCTGTGAGTGATACGGCCTATGACACACTATAGATACCCATCGATCGATTATAGGTTCCAGAAAATACCTATCTAGCACAATAATTAAAAAAATAATGAATAGATCATTATGAAATTTATACTGGTTTTTAGTAATGTTGAAAGAAATTAATGATCAAATTTTGGTGCAGATCGGTTGGTTCGTTTGTATGTTTGACTTATGTTTGCAATAACGTTTGTTAGCAGTATAACTCAAAAAGTTATGAACGGATCTTCAAGAAAATTACACAAGCTGTTATTACTATCAAAAGACATAAATGATTCGATTTTGGAGTTTATACAAAGAAAATTATGGTTTCAGAGCCAATTTTTTTCTTTTGCTACCGCTGCCTCGCTTTTCGGAGGTATGCGCTCTCAGAGTGCTCTAGATGCAGATTTTAATGCCAGAAGAATCGATAAATGATCCATTTTTAAAATGGGATAGCTTCCTAATAGACTATTATATACAGAGTTATGCCACTGTTCTGAGCGTTTGTGGGTTGTGGCCACCGTAGATTGGTATTTTCTGGAACCTATAATCGATCGATGGGTATAGGCTATATAGTGTGTCATAGGCCGTATCACTCACAGAGTTCGAAACTGTCTGTAATATAATTTATAGACAAATGACAGACAGGACACATTAGCGAATGTATTTAGATCTACAGATATTTCTGGCAAAATATAGATATTTCGGATCCGGTCTACAGATATTTCGCCTCGACAACCTGGCAACACTGGGTCGTCGTCCGAACGTGTAGACGCGACTTCCAGGCTTCAGCCTAATATAGGCCTAATATACAGGAGTAAACTCCTCTGTATACACATATAGCAATATGCTGTGTGGGTCATAAATTAGGTAGGGCTGTAAAAGGCTTTGTGTTGAAATACCATAGTGATCTGACAATTCGCTTAAGAATTATTAGCGAAAAATGGGTAACACGGCCAGTGCAAACCATAGCAGGTGAGCCACGAACTGAACCGACACCAACATTACGTAACTCAAAGCCCACCCACACAATACGGAGATACTGTACTCGCCTTCTCACACCCGCACTGCTCGAAAGCTGCCGACATCCGGATTCGACGGTATATCCGGATTCACAGCGCGCAGAAGGAACTAGCACGTTCAATTTAACGGTTCAGATGCGACTACCGAAAGCGACGTCGCCGGGAACTCGCGGGGTGGATTGCTCGCTGACCTCCTGCTCGTTCAGATTTTTTGGAGGCCACCGAACTGTGCGGCTCTGGAATTCTAGAAGAAAATTCGAAGTCTTCGGTCGCGTTTCAAATGACCGGCGAAAGCAAGATTTTAGGGCTTGACTGATTCAGAACTTCAGACTGTTGCGCTAGTTTCAGCCCGATGAGTCGAACTTTTAAGGCGTTGACTCTGAATCGTTTACCGTTGAAACTTCCAGCAATTAAATCTTACTCTTTTAACGGAATTTTTTGCTGGCTCAGCGTAAACGGGCTGCTTCTAACGCTTACAATACGATTAAAATTAGCAATGCCAATGCTTCTGTTAAAGTTTCGGATAAATCTAGTCTAGAAATCTAAATTCTGCTGGCCAGTCGAACCCACACTTACTGTGTCTTTGGGGTGCTTCAGCGACCTCGCTTTTGTTCCTACAAAGTACATTTTCTACGCACTGAAGTTGGTAGTGCACCGAATCAAACGTGAAACCTTATGATTTGGAAGGCATAGAGAGCTTCAAAACGTTAGGTTGAATGCACCTAACAAGCAGTGGAAGTTCAATGACTCTCTCAAATAACATTCAACCTTGATGTTCACTATTTCAATAAATAAAAAAATCATGTTTCCATGACTTGGGAAAATATACAACAGCGCAAAGCATTTTCGGGCTCAATATATTGCAACCGAGTGCATTCCGCAAGTACGGCAACGCAGCCACGCGCTTTCCTGGCTTCCCACTTCATTCATTAATTGTATCTCCGAACTCCCTCACATTTCCGTAGGAGGGAATGATAAGATTGCGCCGCGCTGGAGCTGATAACGAATGCTACTGCTGACGTCACTGGAGGCAGATAAACAGACTCAATATGTCGTGCGGGTGTCAGCTGGAGGCGGCCAGTGTCAGCGGCAGCGGCGAGGGTTGCAGATAACGTCAGATGTGTCAGCTGCACGGCTGTCAGCGCTCAGACGCTCCTCATAAAACGGGAAATTTTAGCTGGATGTAAAAACTGGAGGATGTGAGTAGCAAGAAATGGGTCTTGTGTAAAGCGATATGTTCGCGTACCGGCCAAAGTTTTAAAATAATTTTGCAGCATCTGAAATTGGCTGAGAGATGATTCATGTGCGAATTGAAGAAAAACTTCATTTCTCGAACGTACGTTTCCGTGAATCGTGAGTTTCAGCTCAGCCCTTGCCTTCTTAGAGATGATAAAAGTTTGCTGTCCCATAGAAAATTCTCGCCTATGCAATACTCATCCCGTAATTAATGTAAAGCCAAACCATCCCGTAATTAATGTAAAGCCAAACCATCCCGTAATTAATGCAAAGCCAAACCATCCCGTAATTAATGTAAAGCCAAACCATCTCGTAATTAATGTAAAGCCAAACCATCCCGCAATTAATGTAAAGCCAAACCATCCCGTAATTAATGTAAAGCCAAACCATCCCGTAATTAATGTAAAGCCAAACCATCCCGCAATTAATGTAAAGCCAAACCATCCCGCAATTAATGTAAAGCCAAACCATCCCGTAATTAATGTAAAGCCAAATCATTCCGTAATTAATGTAAAGCCAAACCATCCCGTAATTATTGTAAAGCCAAACCATCTCGTAATTAATGTAAAGCCAAACCCTTCCGTAATTAATGTAAAGCCAAACCATCCCGTAATTAATGTAAAGCCAAACCATCCCGTAATTAATGTAAAGCCAAACAATCCGTAATTAATGTAAAGCCAAACCATCCCGTAATTAATGTAAAGCCAAACCATCCCGTAATTATTGTAAAGCCAAACCATCCCATAATTAATGTAAAGCCAAACCATCCCGTAATTAATGTAAAGCCAAACCATCCCGTAATTAATGTAAAGCCAAACCATCCGTAATTAATATAAAGCCAAACCATCCCGTAATTAATGTAAAGCCAAACCATCCCGTAATTAATGTAAAGCCAAGCAATTTGGGGGACTGGCTGATGAACGAATGGACGAACAGAAAGAAAGGCAAGATTAGATGATAACATGAATTGCAAATCACATAATGGTTTTATCAATGTTCCCTGGAAAGATAACTTTGTAATTTCGAAGTTAGATTTGCTGACAAAATACCCTGGCGTCAAGTATCCTATGTCGAGTGTTCACAGTGTATTCGGTGTGAAAAGAACAAACTGCAACAAAGACTACTGAAATATCGCAAAGTCTAACTATTTATGCTACGTCTAGAGGACAATTGTCTTAACTTTGCAGTTAAGCACAGCCGGCTCGGCTGTCCAGAAGTGATGGCAATAAACTGGGTCGATTCGCTTTCATTGTATGTGCTCGTTCTTGTGGTTCTGCCGTGGAGAATACTTTGCGCCTTACTGCTCGGGCTTCGAATTAATATCTAATAATAAACGAGTGCATCAACTTCTCTGCACTAAAAAATCACCATTCTTATTACCGTTCTGCCAAGAAAATTGATAAAAAAAATTAAAATGAATATTTTGAGTTAGCAAAAAAAAAATACTAGTAGCCTATAGCGTATGCAAAGATGCTTACATCTTTTATCAGTTGAAGGCGCTAAATTTGCCTATTTAAATCTAGTATAATTTGATGGTTGGCACCTTGAAGTAATTAAAGTAGGAGGGAACATAACTGATACGAAGTGTAGCCACTACATGCCTGTCTAGGAAGCTGTCACAGCTCCAGCCAGTTGGCGGTTGGGACATCCATGTTTGTGCGTACGTGATTGCGTGGGTGGCAGGGTGGGGCCAA
>LQNS02276924.1:3487081-3501636 GCA_001587735.2 Parhyale hawaiensis | reverse complement strand
TAATTAATGTAAAGCCAAACCATCCCGTAATTAATGTAAAGCCAAACCATCCCGTAATTAATGTAAAGCCAAACCATCCCGTAATTAATGTAAAGCCAAACCATCCCGTAATTAATGTAAAGCCAAACAATTTGGGAGACTGGCTGATGAACGAATGGACGAACAGAAAGAAAGGCAAGATTAAATGATAACATGAATTGCAAAGCACATAATGGTTTGATCATTGTTCCCTGGAAAGATAACTTTGTAATTTCAAAGTTAGATTTGCAGAAAAAATACCCTGGCGTCAAGTATCCCATGTCGAGTTGTTCACAGTGTATTCGGTATGAAAAGAACAAACTGCAACAAAGACTACTGAAATATCGCAAAGTCCCAACTATTTATGCTACTTCTATAGGATAATTATCTTAACTTTGCAGTTAAGCACAGCCGGCTGTCCAGAAGTGATGGCAATAAACTGGGTCGATTCGCTTTCATTGTTTGTGCTCGTTCTTGTGGTTCTGCCGTGGAGAATACTTTGCACCTTGCTGCCCGGGCATCGAATTAAAATCTAATGATAAACGAGTGCATCAACTTCTCTGCACTACAGAATCACTATTCTTATCACCGTTCTACCAAGAAAATTGATCTAAGATTAAGATAAATATTTTGAGTTAGCAAAGAAAAAAAATACTAAGAGCCTATATCGTACCCAAAGATGCACATATCTACAGTCAGATGAAGGCGCTAATTTTTCCTATTTAAATCTACTATAGTTTTATTGCTGGCACAAAAAATTCATGTTAATAATTAAACGAAATACGCTGATTGGATTATTCAGTCATTCCAATTGATGGTGGTGGTAGCCGCAGTTTAGATAGCAGGCAGTAGACGGACCAGCAGGCCCATTGCCAGTGAGTAGCCGGGACTTACGCTCCGGCCCTCTATGAGCTATCGCCTTCAGTAGTAATAGTAGTATTAATATTAGAATTAGTAGTAGTAGAAGTAGTAGTCATAGAAGTAGCAGTAAAATAAATTGAAGACACAACGGGGCGATTTGCACGGTTCTGCGGTACAGAGAAGACGATGAATTATGCAGTGAAACTAGAAGGAGGCAATATCGAGACATGGGGGACGTATAGGATGATCAGTGCGGTGGCTGCCGACACGCTGCGTAGCTAAGGGCACGTAGGAACTGTCGTGTCACGAGGTTGTCCAATCAGCTTTCAATTTTCGCAAGGAAATTGCATTATAAGCTGCAGTGTGAAGAGCAATGGTGGAGGTGACAGTGGAGATGGTGGCGATGGAGGTGGTAGTGGAAGTGGGCGCCGATGCTGGAGGTGGTGGTGGTGGTAGTGTGGAAGCGATGGTGGAGACGGGGGTGGTGGTGGGGGAAGTGCATGTGTTGTTGGTAGTAGCGGAGGTTGCCTTTGTGGAGGTGGAGTTGTTAGTGGATATGTAGGTTGTTTATTTGGTGGAGAAGTATTTGGAGGAAGTGGTGGTGCAGATGGTCATGAAGAAAATGTAAGTGGAAGTTCTGGTTTGAATACGCTGGCAGTAGACGGACAAGCGGGCCTATTCCCAAAGTGCAGCCGGGATTCACGCTCTGGACCACTATGTGCTATTGCCGCTATGTCAAAATCACTGAGATATCTGATGAAGTAAGAGAGAGAAAAAAGTCAGTCAACGAGGTAATTGTTCAAGCACGATTTGCTTCAGCAGATTCGCGTGGTGTCGGAGACGTTTGGATAGGTAGGACATAGATTTGGGTGGCCTCTAAAGATTTGGCTATTAACAGTTGGTGAGTCCTGGAGAACTTCGTAGCTACGAAGGGTGCTGCTCCCAGTGTTTGTTAGGCGATTTTTAAATGCATCGACTGTCTCTTCACCTATGATTTCGGCGGAAAGTCTATTCTAAAAGTTCACTATGAAGTATGGGAAAACCTCCCGTCTTACAGTAGATCTGAGATAATGTGATTTGAATTTTTGGCTGTTGTTTTGCAGGCGATCAGCGACTATGTTAATAAGTCCCGCTGTAGGCACGTCGTTGAAGCCATTAAAGTACTAGAATATTTCTATTAGCAATAAATAATAATTTTTTCCTTGTTCTAGCTTCTATTTTTTCTAGTTATACATGCTTTACTCGAATTACTAGAAGAGTTCTTATCAGTGAAGTTTTATGGCATTCTCTCAAGAGTTGTAAATGCTTTAACTAACGTAAATCTATTTTTTTCTAGATGACTGCCGCTGAGACAAGGAACGCTACAAAGATAGCTTTCGTAAAACCATTTTCCTCCCAAGTCCAGGCCGCTGTTTCTTAGACAAGGAACACCACCAAGGTCAGCTGAGGAAAACAAGCCAGTCTCCCATTCTAAATTGTTATGGAGCTATCTAAGACCCAGGGCGAGGTGTCGGAATGCCCTCCATTCTCTCGTCTGTCTCCAGCTCTAAAATGAGTAATGACTGCAAAGATGCACGAGTTTACGTAACTTCTCGGGAGCCAAAGCAGAGGCTGGTGGTCCTCTGATATAAGGAAGATGAAAACCTCCCACAACGGCAACCGTAGGAGGACCAAACTTGACTGATTGCCAGCTTTAGTTCTAGCTCGCTAAGTTGCTCCTGCGACTCAGGAACGGCCTTTATGCAACTGTGTGTTGGTGGGGACGAGGGTGACACCACGGGGACTTGTTTTTCTGACGGAAACGAAACAACAACAACACAAGTACTACAGGGAAGGTAAAGACTTGTCATTTATAAAAAGAAAATTTGCGCAAAAATCTTTACACACTTTAAGAGAGTTGTATTTAAATGGTAACAAGTCTGTAATATATACGGAGTTCTCAACAAAATATACGTACTTTAGGTTCTTTAGAAGCGTAAAAATAGACATGTGTTCAACTTGAATGCAAATTTACAAAGAGAACATGTATACATTTCAGTGAGGTAATATTAAAATTGTATCGTCAAATGTACGGAATTTGTGCAAAAATGTATTAAAATTTCAGGATGGAATTTATATAAAAGCAATAAAAACTAGAGCACTCTGAGAGTGCATACCTCCGCCAGGCAAGGTAACGGTTACGAAAAATTAAAATTGGTTCTGAGACTACGATTTTCTTTGTATCAAAAACAAACAAAACAAACAAAAATCATTTATTATCTCGTATGCAGGGTACAATGGATACACCCATCGAGGTTTTCTTTTTGCCTTAATTCTCTAGAATTTTAAAGATCCAGTAGTGTGAAGAGCAGGAGAAGCAGTCCGTGCTGAGAGTTAATTTAGGATCCCTCATCGTGCATCGCCTGGCCTCTCGGTGCTGGAGTGCTCCACGCAGTGTAAATCCGTAGCGTGCCGTCCGGGGAATCGAACCCGGGCCTCCGTTGGTGCGATGCCGAACCGTCGTGAAGTCAACACCAAAATCTAATCATTTGTGCCCTTCAATAGTGCTAACAGCTTCAGTATTTTTTTTTTTTTTTTTTGAAGATCCGTTCATAACTTTTTGAGTTATACTGCTAACAAGCATTATGACAAACATGAGTCAAACATACAAACGAACTAACCGATCTGCACCAAAATTTGATCATTTATGCCTTTTAACATTACTAAGAACTCCGATAAATTTCATAAAGATCAATTTATTATTTTTTTAGTTATTGTGCCAGCAAGTATTAAAATTAAAAACAGTGATAATCGAAAGAACAAAAATCGGATCGTTGCAAAAATTTGGTCATTTACTCCTTATAATTTCATAAGAATCCGTCCATAACTTTTGGAGTTATAGCATTTAGTAAAATGAGGCAGATAAACAAACGGATGGACAGATCTTCACCAAAAGTTAATCATCCGTTTCTCTTAACATATCGAACAATTTCTGTAACTTTCGTCAAAATCAGTCCATAACTTTTTGAGTTATCTTGATGACAGACAAAGAGGCAGATTCACAGACAGACAAATACCACGAAAACATAACCTCCTTGGCGGAGGTAAATATAGCTAGATACAAAAAGATTAGTGTAACTCGCTTATAACGGACTACTAAGTATAACAAGAGATCCCATACGGAGGTCACTGTAAGCCAACCATTTTTAATATTGTAAAAGTAGAATCTGTTGTAAAATTTTTGACTTTAATGCGCACAGTAAATTGCAGTGAGCGTAAAATTGATGAAAGTGTCCAATGGGACCAAACTATTTGCCAGTTGCATGTCAGAAATATACTATTGAACGTCCACGGGGGAAGGGTGGTGGTTCGCGGAGAGAACAAATATCCGCAGGATATTCGTGGAGATCTCTGACTTCAACAGAATGTCCCAGAGACCTCAAACATCCATAAGGGCTTCCTGTAATCTTCTAACACCAACAGGAGGTTTCTTCAGACCTTGGACACCCATAGGGAGTTTCGGGAGGCCTCTGACGCCCACACGGCCTGCTCGAAATCTCTGCTATGCACAAGTGGCTCTTGGATCGATAAGGTTAGGGCAGCACTGCTCAGGGGTAACGTAAGAGGTAATTAATAGCCCACGTGCAGTACCTTAGTATGGTCATCGTAGTTAGATTAGGTACTGAATAGCAGGCGAGCCCTAAGGCCCACTCGAAGAGCGTAGTCACAGCCTGCGTTTTGGGCGACTCAGAGGTGCCACCATTTCGTTGATGCACCGTAGATTTGGCAAAATAGTGGCGTCGGTGGGACAGCAATGGCTGTACAAATTTAATTTCTGTACTGAAATTTGAGACATTGCCACACTTGTCATATTAGCCTTGTAATTATATGTTGACAGAACTTGGTTACTCCAAAGCAGTGTTGCCATCACAACCCATGCAGGTCACCGCAACTTGCGGGACGCCGATCATAGCTCCAGATGCGGGGGCTTAAGGGGCCGAATGTTCAAACGCTTTGTAAAGTTACAAGCATCGTAACTGTACAGCTGCAGGCACGAATGTAACCATGTAGCTGCTGAAGTTTTATATTTTTACTCTTTGATTTAACTTCTGAGTCTGCTTTATTAGCTAGGTATGCATCATTTGGAGGTTCAAATCACTTAATCATAGCTTTGTGATGATCAGTATAAGAGAGTGACAAAATCTAAGCCGAGATATCGTACAGTTTACGTTACCGAAATTTTACAAGGCGTTTGTGCATCCGGTCCCTTAAAATATTTCTGATTGCCCTTAGAGCTGATTAGGGCAGTGATTGCTCACAGTTTTCCAGTGGCGGTTGACACTGATGTGTCACATGTCGCCAGGCGTTGTACTTGCGGTGACCCTTAGATTTTAGCTGCTAATGCTAAAAAAAATAATAATAACAATAAAAGATTGAGTGTTAGAAACCTTTACTGGCCCATTAGAAAATTTCAGGAGTTCGGGGTCCAATGAAGTAAATAATTTAGCCTAATTTTACTAACGACTTCATCACTTTCGGTGCTAGCGAGTAGTCCAGTTTGTTGTTTTTTATTTTTCAAGCTGCCTGCTCCTGTGAAACACGATACTGAGCTGTAGCCCTGTATGGCTCGTGCTGTGTCCATATATGCGAGTCATACTTCGTGGCCCACTGAAGCTGTCTACGATGCACTTTACTTAATTTGTCAATATAGTCTTTTGACTAGAATATGACCTAAGGCGTCAGGGCTGCAGGTATTCATACGGCTATTTATATATGTAGAAATAGTTACATACACTGTAGGTAGCTTTTTCTCATCTGAGGTTTGCCTGTGTATGTAATAGATATTAGATATTTTGTTAGAGGTAGGCACTTGTGGCCATATACTGCACCTTTCAGCCCCTCCACAGGCATCACAAAGGCCGGAGGTTTGCGGCCTCCGTCATGTTTTGTTCCTGTGGTTGAGACACAGGTGGCCGCATGTGCCCACCTCGATATTTTAAGATGGTACAGTTTGTCCTACGCTTATTTTAAATGGTAGATAATTGCAAGCAGTAGAATATAGATATATCAATGCAAATTTCCCTGGATAGAGTCTGTAAGTCCGACCTGTGCAACACTGTATGTTTAACAGTTTAGCAGAAATTTAAATAGGTAAGGGTTCAGTAGCTTATATATTTTTTGTCTGTTGGTTTAGATGAAATGCAGTCAGTTCTTACAAGCAGGTAATATAAAAATACTTAGAAAATTAAAGTAAAAGAGATAAGACTCGCAATATAACCGTTATTTAAGAAAAACTCGAGTTATAATGATCAATAGTGAACGTGCCTAGCATTCTTGATCAATTTTGTTTTCATATTTATAGATTCTTATTATGACCTTGAAAGTGGGAACGGTCACTTCTGAGCCTATCTTAGCCAGCCTATGACAAGTCGTAACCAAGGCTTTTGTTTTCGTAAGAATGCAAAGGGCAAAGAACCCTTGCAAAAAGTTAAATAAAATAATTAAATAACCTTGTTAACTACAGAACTTACAGTTTTCCCCAATAGAGTTATTTTACGAGTTAAACATAGCCAATCTATTTTTTCATTAGTACTCTTTGCCATGGCCTTGCGCCAAGGGTTTGCGTACGTCCTATCATCTGAAGTTAGCACGTAAAAATAAAGTATTCGTCCCAACAAGTGCAGCTGGGTGAGCGCGCATCTGGAACAATATTAATTAATCTTCTGCCAACCTTCGTCCAGACAAACGTTGTTTTACATTGTGCATCAGCACCCGGCACTATACCTTTTAAGTCTTTAGTGTGTTTTAGGAGCGTATATAAAACAAATTCGTGTTTGTGCTCTCAAGTGCAGTGCAAACTGTGTGATGGCAGAGCCTAGCGTACATGTGGTGGTGGAATGTCAGAGTGCTGCTCTTGTATGCGCTGGTCCCGGGGATCACCTCTCATTCGAACAGGTGAATTATCGAGCTGCCTGTCTTGCAGGGCTTGCATTACTGGGGTTCCTATGCCATTGCGGGGGTGTTTTACCGCTGCCGGATGTGAAACAGTCGGGAGTTGCAGTGAACATTGGCTTCTAGTATCTCTGACAATTTGCGGTAGCGCTGATTTTTCTTTTGTCCCGCTATTGCTTTCTTTGTTCAATCGTTCGTAAACATAGTGTGGTGAAATGAATTATAATTTTTACATTGATAATGTTGGACACTTCTGGAGTAATTGCAATATTGCTGAAACAACTTTGTTCCTTTAACATAAGAAGCGTATTACTTAGTTTGTAACTAGAGAAATCGGCGATCTAAAATCGTGCAGCATTGTCCTGTAATAGGTTTTAATAAGGTTTATTTTTATTTAGAGTAAAGTTGAAAATACATGGGGAAAAAGGCCTCCTCTATATTCCTGTGACACCGTTTATGCAAGCCTTCATGCTATGTGCGACAAAATTTAATAAGTAAATACAATTATTTTCTGAGGACAGAACGCGCTAAACTGGAAAATGTTGAACCACTATTTCAGGGCCCAACATTAAGTATAATCACTACGTTTATACTTAGCTTGTGCTCGTACGGACGACGAGAGTCGGTATTCATCTATTTGAGTTATAGGTTATGTAAATTTCCTTTGCATCAGAAGCTAATTATAAAATACGGAGAAATCCTCCAGCCTGCAAACGGAGGCAATTTTCTGCTAAAGCTTCACGATAGAAAATCTTTTATTAATGGAGCCTCATTAAGTTAGGAGATTTCTATGGTGATCACACAATGAGTTCGCCCTGGCTAATGAGACGCCTAATCTCTATGATTAACTGCAGGTTCAGAGAGAACTGAAGTGAGGTGTGTTGCTGCCGTAGACTTAATGAGATTGATTATAGGCAGGGCCAGGCACCTGTTGTGATGTGGCACANATGAGTTCGCCCTGGCTAATGAGACGCCTAATCTCTATGATTAACTGCAGGTTCAGAGAGAACTGAAGTGAGGTGTGTTGCTGCCGTAGACTTAATGAGATTGATTATAGGCAGGGCCAGGCACCTGTTGTGATGTGGCACATTGTGCTTCGGTGCCACACTGTGCTGCTGTGCCAAATTGTGTCGCTGAGACAGGAGTTAATTTGGTGACCTTCCAAACCGTCATCAGTTAGCTATTACTGCCTGAAGTTCATCCGCGCTGCATGTGCTTACGTGCCACATTATGAGCTGCGCCACATTGCGTTAGTAGGTCACATTGTGTTGTTGTGCTACATTGTGGTCCTATAGTGTCTTAAGCGTAATCGAGGTGCACTATAAAATTTATTAGCTTATTATTACCTTTTGTATGAGAAGGTCGTGCAATAGATATACATATATCATGTAGATTCAGTACCATCAGCAGCTGCAGGCATTATCCAGACAGGGGCTCATTCACCCCCCCCCCCCTTATCTCACAATGCCCACACTCTAACCACTAAGACACAACAGAGCCGTTAGCGTTGAGGTGTAGGGGTGGTAAACTGGAGATTTCTCTTCGAGTTCCTAACTCGCATCTTATTGTTTGTTTCAGTAAAACGCGTGAGAGGACGGAGGAGTCTCCTACCTGGATTATGTCAGGTGTTAACGGCACCAAAAACTGCATGGTTTCTCAGGTTATTAACTCTTCAGGATAGACGGGTGAGATTCCTTTCATGTACATACATACATACGTCTCTGCCTTACTAACTTCGTCATGATGCCTCGGGCCGCAGCAGCACATTGTCGGCTTTTGTGCTTTTATGCTGTGGCGGCTTAGTGGTTAAGAAGCCGGCGTGGTAAAACTGAAGGTCACCATTTCTAGTTCTTGAGCCGACTCAGTGTGCGCGTGTTTGTGTGTTCGTTAAAATCATATCAAAACTTGTGCATTAAGACTTAACATCCTAGCTTCGAGGGTGAAGGGTCAGCATACTGTAACTCCTAATGAAGCACTGGTCAATTTCATGGCAGGCTAAACTAGGCTTATGATGCAAGTAAATGTAGTTTTGGTGTATAGAATGAGACTTTGCTTTTTTATTTTCCACTTTAGCTCAAAAGTAATGCAAAATATTTTTGAGAGAATTCGAGAAAAGCCCCTATGCATATTCGTAGGTAGTGCTTCTAATCATTTAGTGATGCTATAGGTTTCTGTAAGAAGTATTCTGGGCTACTTCTTTTTGTCTCTGTTTCTACTCTTGGAGACGACCCTTGAGTATGATACTCTAAATCCTCTGTTACAACTTAGAGGTTCTGAAGCTCTACTTGTCGACTTCTTAGTGGAGTAAGGAAACGTCACTTTGCACAACTGTTTAATTTCACACTCTTGAGATGTAGACACTTTTAACGCAGTAACAGTGAAGTCTTGGTGGCAATTCTACAGACCCTCGTCGCTAGGGCTGTCTATTCGAAAGGCCTGTTCCCCTGGATCCTCGAGGTTTATATACTTTTGCTATCGTGTTCAACATGGCCAAATAAGTATAACCTCGCACCTTTTAGTAATTACAAATTAGTGCCACCTCGTAGTTGCTAGATATTTCATATTAATTCGGCTGAACAGCTTCTCGCCAATTGCATCTTCGCGCAGATGTTTCCCTGGTCACTAACCAACTTTGACTTTTAAAGTTAGCCTTCCTACGCAACTGTTCGTTATACGAACAGCGCGTATCTCGCAACTGGCCAAAAAGGGCTCTTACGCTAGCCTTCTGATGCAGCTGCTTTTGATGTACAAGAAGCGAGATGACATCGCTTATCGTCCTCCAATTGTCTTCTATACCCAACTCCTTTGTTGGTCACCTTCTCTATGCTGTGAACTTGCAGATAATCCTGGTTCACAGCATAATCTCACAAGTATTACAATATACAATGTTCAGTTAGATGCAACAATCGGTGTTCTTCCTATTGTTCCAAGATGTGATGTTACAATTATAATAATATGGAATACTGAACTCACTCGTACTAAAACTCATCGTTCAACACTCCAACAGTTTCCATGAATTTTGATTTGGAGAGGAGCGAAGAGTAGTTAATTGTGCAAAAAATGATTGAAACTTGTTCTATTGAGCGATACAAATGGTTTAATCAACGGTAAAATCTACCTAGAGTACCTGAGCAAACGACACGAACTGGGTATCTTCGGTGCATCAGACCGTAAAAACACAAATAAAAAATATTGTCTTAGACCCAAAGAAAATCTCGGACAAGATGGCTGCTCGCCTAAGCTGGGCAAGCCAAAAGAAATAAGCCGCACTTGTCTGCATCAATTACAGTAAGTAGGGAGGACGAACTTCTTAACGTGCGGTCATCAAAGGAATTACTTGGAATTGGAGGCAATTCCTTCAACTGTTATTGAGACAAGAGAGACATATACTGTAAGGTAGTGGGCGGAAATGCTGATACCACCAATGAAGATATTGGGAATCAGGGATTTAGATGAACAACTCAACTGTAGCAGTATTAACATCGATAACTTCTTTGGCAATCTGCACAAAAGCTGAACTGGTTTTCACAAACTAGAGTCCATCCAGATACATACAGGCTGCTACGGCACGAACCATCACCTAACCAAAACATAACCTGCTGATGTCTCTCAACTAACCAACAAGCCGCACCTACGGCACGGTGAAACCTCTCATCATAAATGTCACACACGAGTTGAGTGCTTGGCGATACTAAAAAAAAAACTACGCAAAAATATATACACGTACCAAATCAGCGCTGTTTTCAATAGAGCCAAGCTTTCGCTTAAATGACAGAGAGCAGTACGAATAATTTGCCTGGAATGGTAGTAAGTAGGACTTGGAATATTTCAACTACTACCTAGGAAATTCTGACGGGCACCCATGAGACAACCTGATTGGATTCTTTGATTATAAGTGAATTATTTTAAGTAAATTATGGATAGCACAGAACATGAGGCATGAAGTCGATCCCTATTTGGTTATTTAGAATATTTATGCATCCATATTTTAGTCTTTGTTTAAGCTAATATGACTACAAACACGGTAAGCACAGTGAACCACATGAAAAACAACCAGCCACGCAGCGCAACAGTCAGCCAAAAAGCACTGCAGACTGTCATACGACACAACAGACAGCCACACAGCACAACAGACTGTCATACGGCACAACAGACAGCCACACAACATAACAGCCACACAGGGCAACAGTCAGCCACACAGCGCAACAGTCAGCCACACATCGCAACAGTCAACCACACAACATAACAGCTACACAGCCCAACAGTCAGCCACACAGTGCAACAGTCAGCCACACAGTGCAACAGTCAGCCACACAGTGCAACAGTCAGCCACACAGCGCAACAGTCAGCCACACATCGCAACAGTCAGCCACACATCGCAACAGTCAGTTACACATCGTAACAGCCAGCCACACAGCGCAACAGTCAGCCACACAACACAACAGCCAGCCACACATCGCAACAGTCAGCCACACATCGTAACAGCCAGCCACACATTGCAACAGTCAGTTACACATCGCAACAGCCAGCCACATAGCGCAACAGCCAGCCACACAGCGCTACAGTCAGCCACATAGCGCAACAGCCACTCTCTAACTACCCCACTTCACAAAGGCCACCTCACAATCTCGCACTGATTATTCAAAGGGCAGCCTTCAGAAAGACTCTAAATGCACAATTTTCGCTGTGCCGCAGTGCACGGTAAACAAACTACGAATAAAGCTAAGAAAGACGAGGCAAAGCACGGCAATCCTGCGCACAGATTGCCTGTCTGCGTAAAAATAAACGCAATTGCAGCTCTCAGACTCTTCGGGTCAATGACAGATCATTGGGGCAATCCGCAAAAAATGCCTGCGAGTTGTTCTGAGATGGAGTATATATAATAAACATATTTAAAAAAGATAGTGACGGTGGCAAATTGCGACCATGAAAATTTTTAGAACGTGCGTGGGTTCGCCTGATGTGAGATCGGCAATGCCGGGGTGTCGTATTTCGAAAGTATTGAGGGTGGGTTAGGGAGTAAGTTAAATGTGGTAGTAGTTTCCGTAGATTTTGTTCTGATATTGTTCGCTCACTTCGTCCGAGCAGTTTGGAAGAGTATAGATTTCGTTGTAAAATGAGCAATATGTTATCAATTACTGAACTTATTCAGAACGGGTTTTTTTGAAGAACGAACAAAACGCTTTTGCCTAGATCATCAAGAGCTGAAGCAAATTAAATTAAGGTTCTCGAATTAATATTATTATTAAATTACACTAGACTGGCGACTTGGGAACAGAGACACTCCATGAGGTAGGCAGCCCCCCACGCAACCAGCCCAGCGAGCGCAGAAAAAGAAGAAAGAGAAGATCCAAAATCCCAGAATAGCTATGTGTACAGATCGTTTAAAGCTGCCAATACACGCACCAGCAAAGACAGAGCTATCTGAGCGGTGTAGAACAAGAAAATCCATCTGAAAGCATCGAGGAGCCTCAAACTACTAGAAACACTGTTGAAAAGTGACGCTAGAATATAAATCTTTCACGGTTTGTATGATCGTCAGCAGCCCCGCATGGCCGAGCACAGATAACCAAAAGCCCATGCCAACACGGATCAGGGAATAAAACAGTGATAGAACTGAAGAGCTCGAGATGAGGAACGTGCCAATAGGGCAATTAGTAAAACAGAAAAACATCAAAACGTAGCATTCGGATGTCCCTCATTTATATTATACTTGAAGTGTGTGAAATTTTGTTTATTTGTTTCTTGCTTGATTGCACCCAGCTTCTTCACTTTAAGGTAGGGAAAAATTCATCTACTATATAATAATTCACGTCGTGTTTTTATTTATTTATTTATTTATATATTTATATCTTTCCTGTCACGCTCTATGGGAATAAGATAGGAGAAAATTCAGATTTCAAAATGTAAANTTAGATAGGGGAAAAATACAACTAATAAGATAGGAGAAAATTCAGATTTCAAAAGGCGAAAAAAAAAAGTTGAGTACCTTGGAATCTTTTTCTTCAGTATTAGATAGGGGAAAAATGAGAGAGCCAGCGGGGGTTTTCCTGAAGGGCTAACTTACTGCCGTCTTTTATCGCACACGTGCACCAGTCATTAATAACCCAATATGCCGTCATTTACAATGACGGCTCGGGACA
Source organism: Parhyale hawaiensis (assembly GCA_001587735.2). NCBI lineage: Eukaryota > Metazoa > Arthropoda > Malacostraca > Amphipoda > Hyalidae > Parhyale > Parhyale hawaiensis. Next base: position 3,488,683 of record LQNS02276924.1, on the reverse strand, counting down.
CTGGTAAGTCAACATTGGAGTTAAGCCTCTGGGGAAGTTCTAAAGTTCGCAATAAATTCTATGTTACCATTCAGGAGTCAGGACGAGACGGACACTCAAGGAACGTTGTAACCTAGATACCGCTTGATATTCGAGTCGAATGAACTAAAGAATTTAAATTCTAAAATTTTTGTCCCTTAGCCAGTGTGAGCAGCTAAGACCATTGAAGAATAACATCAATTGAATGTTTTTAAAGCTAAAAGAATCTTAAAAAATCGATATAAGATGGGAAGAAATGGAAGCATTGAAGATTTAAGGACACTATATTAACATGGGGATTAATAAATGGTGGGGGTCCGCCTGAGCTCGGCTACATAAATGTGTTTGTTAAGTGTCAAAGTGATATGGGAAATGCTGACGGGAAGAGTGTGGAATATTTCTGGAGAGGAAATAAGCTGGTGAGGGCGACCCGTACGGGTAATTGACGTAAGAGTGGATCGTTAAGTAGCAAGAGGTGTGACAGCTGAATATCCCCTCCTTTTAAAGGGCAGTAAAAAAAATGGTGATGCTGACCCAACGGGTCACGGGCTGTCCAGAATTATTTTAAAAAAATAGGGTATTTCACAATCAACCGAAGTACAGAGTAGTTGACCAAATTGACTTTCATCGGAACATCGGTTACAAGTAGGCCACTGTAGCACGCTCCCACTAGTGAAACCATTGCGATACCACAAAAGCGTAAGTAAGTAGTAGGAGCCCAGTCTGGCTAATGTAATGTTTGAATGAAGTTTTTTTTCTGATTGGCAGGCCGTCATAGCTCCGTGCTTTTCGAAATGAAAATTTTTTTCACTGAGAATTGCCCATACTTTATAAAGTATCTGCAATGAAGGCATTTTGTTTCGCTGGTGCTCTGCTTCAGTTTCAATCCCCTTCATGCCTAAATTATCTCCTGTTGTAATAGAACGCTGCGTTGATGTCAAAATGACTTACTGTTGTTAGTAGACAATCATCTAGAGAAGTAATGGTATTACTTTTTACCAGTTATGAAATAAAACTTTCCTATTATGTTATACATCATAACAAAAAAAAAATTATATATTGTCAGTTGTTTTATAGTATACCATAAGAGTATACGAGTGTGATTTACTTGGCATTCCTTCTAATAACTTGAGAAATGTATGTTTATAATTGGCCTAAAAAACTGTTAGTCAACGAAGTCACACTACGATGATAACAAAGCGTGTTTTGAGACGCTTTAAAATATCTTCTCCGCAATTTCAAGTTCCTCCTCCCTTCTTTGCTAAGGGAATAACCTCTGCTACCAGTAGAATGGTACCACGAGATTTGCTGTAGGAAATATGAGACTCTGAAAAACAAGAGTACCTCGTAGAAGAACACAACCCGTAGCATAGCACAACCTCCACAGGATAGGTCTCAGAAGTACTGAGCTCCCAACAAACATTGCTCGCCTGCGTGGGGACTGGCACACAAGTAGAGCACACAATGTCGCCTGTACAACGCAGCTTTCGCTTGACATCAGTGAGGGGTCGTTGAGAATAGAGGACGTCTTGGTACTGTTATAAAAAGAACTTTCTTATTTGCCCAGTTAGTAAAAATAGAAAA
>LQNS02276924.1:3473644-3486740 GCA_001587735.2 Parhyale hawaiensis | reverse complement strand
CTGGCACACAAGTAGAGCACACAATGTCGCCTGTACAACGCAGCTTTCGCTTGACATCAGTGAGGGGTCGTTGAGAATAGAGGACGTCTTGGTACTGTTATAAAAAGAACTTTCTTATTTGCCCAGTTAGTAAAAATAGAAAAATAATCATATGCATAGCATCAGCACCGTCTATGTATTGGTTCCTAACGTAACACTCAGCATCAACTTGCGTTGAGGGTCCTGTAAAAAATTGCTCAGTGTACAAATTTATGAGTTCTAATTTATTCCACTGAAGGTGAATTTAAAAAATTTCTAGTTGCATTTGGTAAATAAGTTGACATGACGGCTAATAATTTAGCAAATCTCTTTGTAGATTCGAAAAAATTGTCTTTATAAGGCCCCCTCAACAGCACATTAAGACTCCAACAGCGCGTGTGAAGATCAACTGGAGTAATTCGACTCTGTTCGAGAAGGTCGAAAAGTCTAGTGCAGAAACAGAATTGAGTGTTTGGATATGATCGAGGGTAGCCGATATGAGGGCAATTATTCCTAAAACACGATCTGGTGAAGCGAGACCAGTAGTCTTGTCTCAAGTTCCATACAAATCGAGCCTAGAAGACTTAGCTTAATTTGACTTTGCAGGCCAATCGATGTCCCCCTTAAAGCTTTCGAAGTATCACGAGTCTGACTGGCCCTTGCTTCATGATGCAATGGTAATGGGAGCGCATCTTGAGACGCATCCACTTCGGGCCGAGACGAGGCAGCAGCAGCAGCGTGCATTCCGACTTACGCAAACTAATGTTGCTGCCGGCCACCGATAATGGGCAAACTTGTAGAGCAGGGACATCCTAACGACAGCCTCTGGCTGCTGTGCCTAACTTCTCATATACCTGAAGCATTATTGGTGCGGACATTGTGAACGCTTGATGTATTGCATCAAAAAGGCAAGTTATCTCATGGCGCTCGCTGTGCTGAACCTTATATACTGACCGATCTTTGCGGACCGTTCCCTACCGACCGATATTTACTGACCGTTCCTTAGTGGCCGATCCATACTGACCGATCCTAGCTCATTGGTTGATTCTGAGTGACCAACCTTTACTGAAAGAACCTTATAGATTTATTTTTATTGACAGATTCTTATTGACAGTTCCTCACTGACTATTCCGCACTGAGTGATCTTCATTGAACCATCCTTACTGATCGAATCTTATAGACTGGATCCTTATTAATCGAACCTTACAGACTGAATCCATACTGATCGAATCTTACAGACTGGATCCTTACTGATTGATGCTCACCTACAGCTCTTTATCAAGTTGGCTACTCCATAACCATGATTTACAAAGCGTCCAAAGGCGACGTATAATTCAGTAGCACTATAGTGTAAATGACAAGCCTTCCTCTTTAAAATAACAATCCTAAGAATTTTTAAGAAGCTTCAATGAATTACTGTATCAAATGAAGCCTGTCACGACTCTAAACATCGAATGTGTCAACGATAAGATTATTTAATCTCTGCTCTGTTGACATGTAGAATTAATGGTCAAAGGAATAGAGATAAAAGAAGACTAGAAAAGAAAATAAACCTGATACAGAGGATAAGTGGCAGAGAAGAGCGTTGATATTAAAACGAATAAAACAGAAAGGCGCTGGGGAGAATAGCTGACAGATAGGATGGCATTAGAAAGAATCACGAATAGAAAGGATGGCTCTGGAAGAACGACTTGCAGAAAAGATTGATTAAAAAAGAAAAATGACCTGCAGAAGAGAAGGAGTTAGGAAGGCTGACTTACAGAGAGAAGAGGGCATATGGAAGAATGGCGCAGAGAAAAGACAAAATAAAGAGGAACGAATTGTTGAGAGAAAGTGATGGGAAAGATAAGAGGCTAACGCAACTCTTCGAAGCAGGGAAGACAGAGCAAAGAAAGAGAGGAAAGAAGGAAGCATGGGAGGCCACGCCTGGGTGTCAGAGATTACGCGGCAATATATGGTGTCAGAGGCGCGGGCCGTTTGTTAGGGTTTGGTCGTGACGTTTATAGTGTCCAGTGAGGCAGCGTGTGGTCTACATGGTGCTGTGACGCAGAGCTGTTCGCTGCTTTGATGGAACATGGTGCTGTGACGCAGGGCTGTTCGCAGCTTTGATGGAACATGGTGCTGTAACGCAGGGCTGTTCATAGCTTTGATGGAACATGGTGAAGTGACACAGGGCTGTTCGCTGCTTTGATGGAACATGGTGCTGTGACGCAGGGCTGTTCGCAGCTTTGATGGAACATGGTGCAGTGACACAGGGCTGTTCGCTGCTTTGATGGAACATGGTGCTGTGACGCAGGGCTGTTCGCAGCTTTGATGGAACATGGTGCTGTAACGCAGGGCTGTTCGCTGCTTTGATGGAACATGGTGCTGTGACGCAGGGCTGTTCGCAGCTTTGATGGAACATGGTGCAGTGACACAGGGCTGTTCGCTGCTTTGATTGAACATGGTGCTGTAACGCAGGGCTGTTCGCAGCTGTGATGGAACATGGTGCTGTGACGCAGGGCTGTTCGCAGCTTTGATGGAACATGGTGCTGTGACGCAGGGCTGTTCGCAGCTTTGATGGAACATGGTTCTGTGACGCAGAGCTGTTCGCTGCTTTGACTGAACATGGAGAATTGACGCCGGGTTGTTCACTGCTTTGACTGAACATGGAGAACTGACGCAGGACTGTTCGCTGCTTTGATGGAACATGGTGCTGTGACGCCGGGCTGTTCACTGCTTTGACTGAACATGGAGAACTGACGCAGGGCTGTTCGCTGCTTTGATGGAACATGGTGCTGTGACGCCGAGCTGTTCGCTGCTTTGACTGAACATGGAGAACTGACGCAGGGCTGTTCGCTGCTTTGATGGAACATGGTGCTGTGACGCCGAACTGTTCACTGCTTTGACTGAACATGGGGAACTGACGCCGGGCTGTTCGCTGCTTTGATGGATCATTGGCTCCAACTGCGGTGTTTCGAAAGTACACAGGCCACGCAAACCAAGAACAAGTCAGAGAGGAAAGCGCGAGCTGAACTGCGGCAATGTGCATGTAAAGTTTCGGTAGCATCTTGTGCGCGCGTGGGCGTGTGGAGGTCGCCGCTGTGGCGCACAATATAGCGACCATCAAATCAAAGGGAGCCATAAGGGTCATGAGAGGCTCGTGAGTCTGACTATAGCCTGAATTAAAGCAGCAAAGAAAGCCTCCCGTTTTGTATGCGAAAAAAAAAATAAAGTCTATTTTCAGAGTTAAAATACTCACTTTCTTCTGTGTTCGTAGTTTTCAACGATGTGCTTCGTATGAAAAGTAGTAATAGTTTTAATAATATTATAAATGGTGATACGTAGGACATCGAAGCACTAAAACAGAGGTCTATGTACACATTCATATACATTTTATGTCCCCTGCATAGGGGATAAGATACGCAGAAATGTGACACTCGAATTAACAGAAGTAGATGGTGATAAAATGACTACTGAGCAAATTGATGAGGCTTTTCACTTTGCACGAAAATTTTTTAATCGCAGTAGCAACAATTGTTTTCTACAATACTTTAATTTCGGTGTTAGTTTCACTTGGCTAACTGAAGTCCTTATCAAACGTGAGATTTAAGTCATAGACAAAAAAAATGCTATTTTTTTAGAGCGGAAATACACAGAGTAATTGCCACACACGTCTTTTCATCTGGAAAAATTTCTGCTCATTAGCCAGTCAACATGTTTGACTATATATAGTCTATATACTCTGTTCAGAGTCCAATGCTTGCAGGTAATGTGCCTGGAACAGCGACAACTTTATTATTAGAAGAATTATTCAGTCGCTGGGAACATCAGGCACAAAAATGTATAAGCTGTTGAGAACCCCTGGCCAGAAGAAAAAAGCCTGCTGCCAGGCGACTTGCAATGGATGCTTCGTTTCTTCTAGACGTTGCGCGTGTTGCTAGGCTGACAGAAACCTAATAAAGTTCGGGACTAAGGCTTTAGAAGTGGCGGTTACTGCTATTCATCTGAAAAGAAGCAAATGCTGCTCCGAGTGAGATAGCCTTCAGCAGCGACCGGTGTTTTCAAAAATTGTAAAGAAAGAAAAAATGAAAGTGATCGGCAGTATTGACCTAGTTACAGCAAAGTAATATGAGAAGGAAACAAAATCACTACATTCGAAAAAGATGACGCAATATTCATGGTAATTCCGTCATAGTTTCATTACTGAAGGGAAGGAAAAAAAGGAGAAAGTTGAGGGCTTCTCAAAAGAGAAAACAAAGAAAATCCGCTGTATCTGCTTAGATACAATAAAAAAAACAGAAAAAATCAATATGTTTGGAAAATACAATTAGAAGATTTTCTTAGCGTCTCTTGAATTGCGTCGCTTTAAAAAGTGCAATATTCGGATCATTACATGAGACGATAGACAATTTCTTTCTAGTTATATTCAAGTAACAGCTGCTACATCCCGAAAAAGAAAAAAAAAACAGGACGATCTAGAGTTTCCTGTTAATTACAGCCAACTAAAAACGGTGTTATATTTGTCGAAAATACTTAAGGATTAAAAACTAATTCAGCGGCAGGTATGGATTTGTTAATTTTGATAAGAAATTATGCATAGTGTTGAATTAGTACAGACTTCTGATAGCCACAAGCGATATAATAAATAATAGTATTAGCTGTGTGTATATATAGTAGTGTAAGAATATTTCGTGGAGATATTTTATGGGCTATTGCTACATAATTGTAGTCATTGGGAAATGTTTATTACGTAGATGGTTTCGATAAATACAGTATAGATTCATGTGCATCTTTATATGAAATATACAACAGCGCTATTAATTATCAAAACGCTATAATTGTTTTTTACACAAGCCTATAAGATCAGAAGAGACATGGCTATAGTAACTTTGTTTTTATAACGGTTTTGACTACGCCTATAGAGAGGACATATGGTCTGTACTTAGGCATTTTGTGAAGTAGAGATGGGGTATGGAAAGCGATGAAAAAGATTTGTACATTGATACACGTGAATCACACGCTCAGGACTTGTCGCCACATTCCTATAGCCAGCTCTCTGTAAAGTCGAGCGAAAGTGAGTGCTGTATGGGAAACGGTGTCTGTGTATGCGTTCACTGGTTGTCTCTCCGGAATTCACAGCTCAGAGTTTGTTCGTCTATTGTTTTGGGAGTTTGAGCTGTGATGCAGGGTATGTATTGCCCCGAAGACTAGTTTAATGTGGTAGCATCCTATCTGTTGATAGCTAAATCACTCGCGTCTGTTTTAATCATTTAGTCTATGAAGGACAAGTTTCGGCTTGTTGTAGTTCTGGTAACAAATGTATAAATATTGCTTGCATTTTTAGCTCGGTACGATGGAAGAAAGCGGAATGTGGGCAGTCTGCGGCTTAATTGAAGCCTCTTTTACTCACGCGGCTGGTCCAGAAGTAGCCGCAAATGCCCATCATTGTCATAATGAAATTTTAAAATTAATCAAGCCTTTGTTGCACTGTGTAGCATGTAGGAAGTATTCAAAATAATACTACTTTTATGAGAAGCGTAGGCTTCAAACTAATGACTGAAAATGTTTTCTGTTGTATATGCAGAATTAGGTTAATGAGAAAAATGGGAAAAATACTCTACTGAGGAGATGAGAAATATGAGGACAGGTACACTGATGAAAAATTTTCCCATCATAAATAAAAACTGTAGAATTAAAATAGCACATATTTTTTCACATGTGAATCGCCGAGATCGAATCCATAGTGGAATTAAATTGACCTCAACTTTCGTTGTTTTGGGATGAACGTTTCTGGCACTTTTGTCTCCATATTGTAAAAGTAGTTCAGTAATGTTTTCTCGCGTTAGAAGCGCGTGCCGTAGTTAGAAACTGGGAGGCCGATCTTAATCTTCTAACATTTTTTGGTCTCTTCCGTGGAGATCAAAAGACTTAGCCGTGCGCCAATGGGTAGCAATCAATTATAGGCGCCCCTTCACCTCATGAAGGGAGGGGGAGAAGTGTGGGCCGATGGAGGTGATGGGGCAGCCAAAGGGCTGGGGGGGGAGTACCCCTGTTAATGAGATGCAGTCCGCGATAAAGTAATGGAGTTCGTAATACGTGCACTCATGAAACGTGTACCCATAAGCAGACGTGTACCTATGATATGTGTACCCTTAAGCACACATGTACCCATGATATATCTACCCATAAGCAGACGCGTACTCATAAAGTGTGTACCCATAAATACCTGAAGTTGTCTGCACAGGCAACTTGTTTGTCAGCCCTGGTTGAAGTAAATCATCACTGCCGGCCAGGCACTGAGCAGAAAAGACATTTCACACTGGTTATAGAAACGCAAACTGAGTCCCACACTGTCGCCAGTGCAGCCTTGCTGTCCCTTCTCTTTCCCGCAGTGAGCTGCAACAAAAACAGCTGATGATTTTCAGTAAAATGGATGGGCTGCATTGATAATTTTTCAATCGGTTCTTGAAAAAGGTGCTATTTTTGGACCATGCTGCATAAAGAGGAACTGCAATATTTCTGAATTTCTGATATTTGAAATTCCTTCAATAATTTGAAAGAAAAAAACACTGTCACCAGATGGAGTCTTTCAACAAAATTTGTCCTTCAAATGAATGCGAAGGTCTTTCGCCCCGTGACCAATGACTGCCTAGAGAATCTTACCCTCTGATCAATGACTCCCAAGAGAATCGTGCACACCGACCAATGACTGCCTAGAGAATCTTACCCTCTGACCAATAACTCCCAAGAGAATCGTGCACACTGACCAATGACTGCCTAGAGAATCTTACCCACTGACAAATGACTCCCAAGAGAATCATGCACACCGACCAATGACTGCCTAGAGAATCTTACCCACTGACCAATGACTCCTAAGAGAATCGTGCACACTGACCAATGACTGGCAGGGAAATCTTATCCACAGACGAGTGCCCAGTAAGGGAATCTCACCCACTGAACAATGAATAGTTGCAGAATGTCACCTACTAACTAAGAGGAAATCTTTTTGTCTCTCGAAACATAAACTGGAGCACTCTGAGAGCGCATACCTCCGCCAAGTAAGGCAACGGTAACGAAAAATTCAAATTGGCTCTGAAACCATGCTTTCTATTGAATCAACTCCAAAATCTAATCATTTGTGCCTTGTAGTAGTATTATCAGTTTCTGCAATTGCTTTGAAGATTCTTTCACAACTTTGAGTTATGCTGCTAACAAACGGTATGACAAATATAAGTCAAACATGCAAACGAACTAACCGGTCTTCACCAAAATTTAATCATGTATGCCTTTTAACATTACTAACAATTCCTGTAAGTTTCATAAAGATTCAGTGAAAATTTTTTGAGTTATAGCGCTAACAAACATAAAATCAAACACAGCAATAAACATACGAACGAACGAACAGATCATCACAAAAATTTGGTTGTTTACTTTTCATGATATACCTAATAACTCATGTAAGTTTCATAGAAATCCCTTCATATATTTTTTACTAATGGCATTGAGAAAAATGAGGCAAACAAACAAACTGATGACGGATCTTCACCAAAAAGTAACCATCTGTTTTTCTTAACACACCTAACAATTCCCGTAAATTTCGTCAAAATCCATCTATAACTTTTTTGAGTTATCCTGGTGACAGACAGACAGGCAAATAGACAGACAAACCTGACGGAAACATAACCTCCTTGGCGGAGGTAAATATCAAAACATTTCATACAAAACGCTCAGTTGTTGCCCGCCATTCATACAGCGATTGTTGCGGCCACCGAGCACAAACTTTTAATTCTCTCCGACGTGCTCGGATCATTTCACGCATAAGCCGGATTTGCATATCGTTTTCTCTGCAGTTTTCCGGACCGGCGGACGGCCCGGGGTGCGGAAATGAGCAGGACGAAGTCCGAATTAGCCGGGACGAGCTTCGTCCTACTGTGGTGGTCACAGGATAGATTTCTTTCAGAACATGGACCCTAATGCGGTTAGGATGGCATTACGATCGGGGACAATTCGGGCATGAAATGCAACCCTGTTTAAGCTGGAGGGACTAAACTGACAGGTGCTTTAATAACCACTGAAGGGAGGAATGAATGAGACTTTTAGGAGGCTTGCGGCACTTGTGGCATGAGTCTTCCGATTACTTGAACAGCCAAGGGAATCCAGGATGCTATTATTCTAGAAAATTTCACAGAAGAAATACTTATTATTACTAGGGTTAGAGTACTTGTGGAATAACAAATTGGGTTGCTTGCACAATCAAGGAAAGCTGCCACCAGGTCTTGCTTCAGCTAATCGATGGTGTGTTAGATGTAGTTCACACAGATACACATTGGTAAATTACGATAGGAAATTTTGAAAAGATCAAAGTGACCTCGTTATTGACTTCTGGTAAGATAACCCTCGAAGTTTCCAAGAAATTACAGCGGGATCATCAAGCAATAAAGGCTTATGCAATTGAAGGTAAAGTCAACAGGAAAACGCCGGATAGAGCCTCTACGAAGAAATTGACTGCTCGGGATATGCGGCATTTGAAGGTTTCGGTCAAACGGGCTGAGGAGAACGGGAAAACTGATTTCTCCAATGTCATATTTACTGACGAATGCAGAGCCACTCTTCATGGTCCAGAGGGATGGGCGTCTGGATGGGTCCTCCATGACCGACCTCAACAGACTTCGGCTTAAGCTTCAACAAGGTGGTGGAGGTATAATGTTTTGGGCCGGGACAGTAGGTGACACCCTTATTGGTCCATTTGAAGGAGTTAAACTAAATGCAGAAAGGTACTGCCAGTTTCTTGTAGCCAACTTGATTCCATGGCTTGTGTGCAGACAATCGCACGCAAATCCAAATTGATATTTCAGCACGATAACGCTCCCTCACACCGAGCACGGTACACTGCTAACTGCCTTGTGGTTGGAGGATTCAAATCAAAAAGGATTATGACCTGGCAACGAATAGCCCCGATAAATGTACATGGGAGATAGGGAAACTATTTGCAAATTATTTACAAAATTCGTACAGATATGATGAAGTAATGTAGATGAAATAAGTAATTATGAAATAATTAATGAAAATTATAATCAGACAATACTGAACTACTGAATCCACTTAGACTTTCATGTAATACAAAAGTTATGACGTTGTATACATAGAGTAATTATACAGCACCAAGGTATTGAAGCTGTCTCGCATATTCAAGCAATACCGATGTATGATCTTGCATAATCAGATGACAACGAAATANCCACCGAGCACAAACTTTTAATTCTCTCCGACGTGCTCGGATCATTTCACGCATAAGCCGGATTTGCATATCGTTTTCTCTGCAGTTTTCCGGACCGGCGGACGGCCCGGGGTGCGGAAATGAGCAGGACGAAGTCCGAATTAGCCGGGGCGAGCTTCGTCCTACTGTGGTGGCCACAGGATAGATTTCTTTCAGAACATGGACCCTAATGCGGTTAGGATGGCATTACGATCGAGGACAATTTGGGCATGAAATGCAACCCGGTTTAAACTGGAGGGACTAAGCTGACATGTGCTTTAATAACCACTGAAGGGAGGAATGAACGAGACTTTTAGGAGGTTTGCAGCACTTGTGGCATGAGTTTTCCGATTACTTGAACAGCCAAGGGAATCCAGGATACTATTATTCTAGGAAATTTCACAGAGGAAGCAATTATTATTACTAGGGTTAGAGTACCTGTGCAATAACAAATCGGGTTGCTTACACAATCAAGGAAAGCTGCCACCAGGTCTTGCTTCAGCTAATCGATGGTGTGTTACATGTAGTTCACACAGATACAAATAAATTACGATAGGAAGTTTTGAAAAGATCAAAGTGACTTCGTTATTGGCTTCTGGTAACATAACACTCGACGTTTCCAAGATATTACAGCGGGATCACCAAGCAATTAAGGCTTATGCAATTGAAGGTAAAGTCAACAGGAAAACTCTGGATAGAGCCTCTACGAGGAAATTGACTGCTCGGGATATGCGGCATTTGAAGGTTTCTATCACTAGAAAACAACTTTCTAGAAGTAAGGCGATATTTGAAGACGCTGGAGCCCCAATACTAAGTAGAAAGACAAGATGTGAGGTTCTGCAAAAGATAAGGAAAGTGAAGAGGCAATTAAAAGACCACTTCTAACAAAAACTCATAAAGAAAATAGGGTCAAATGGGCTGAGGAGAACGGGAAAACTGATTTCTCCAATGTCATATTTACTGACGAATGCAGAGCCACTCTTGATGGTCCAGATGGATGGGCGTCTGGATGGGTCCTCCATGACCGACCTCAACAGACTTCGGCTTAAGCTTCAACAAGGTGGTGGAGGTACAATGTTTTGGGCCGGGACAGTAGGTGACACCCTTATTGGTCCATTTGAGGGTGGCAGAAGGAGTTAAACTGAATGCAGAAAGGTACTGCCAGTTTCTTGAAGCTAGCTTGATTCCATGGCTTGATGAGCAGACTATCGCACGCAGATCTAAATTGGTATTTCAACACGATAACGCTCCCTCACACCGAGCACGGTACACTGCTAACTGACTTGTGGCTGGAGGATTCAAATCAAAAAGGATTATGACCTGGCAACGATTAGCCCCGATAAATGCACATGGGAGATAGGGAAACTATTTGCAAATTATTTACAAAACTCATACAAATATGATCAAGTAATGTAGATGAAATAAGTAATTATGAAATAATTATTGAAAATTATAATCAGACAATACTGAACTACTGAATCAAGTTAGACTTTCATGTAATACAAAAGTTATGACGTTGTATACATAGAGTAATTATACAGCACCAAGGTATTGAAGCTGTCTCGCATATTCAAGCAATACCGATGTATGATCTTGCAAAATCAGATGACAACGAAATATTGAAATTGTCAAAAGTAATCAAGTAGCGTTGAAAAACAAAGATTAGAGTAATCAGACGATGCAGAAGTATCGAAGCTATCTAGAGTAATCAGATAATACCGAAGTATCGAAGCTGTGTAGAGTAAACAGACAATACCGAAGTATCGCTGTCTAGAGTAATCAGGCAATACCGAAGTGATGAAGCTATCTAGAGTAATCAGGCAATACCGAAGTATCGGAGCTGTCTAGAGTCATCAGGCAATACCAAAGTATCAAAGCTGTCTAGAGTAATCAGGCAATACCGAAGTATCGAAGCTGTCTAGAGTAATCTGGCAATACCGAAGTATCGAAGCTGTCTAGAGTCATCACTCACTCATCAGGTAATACCGAAGTATCGAAGCTATCTAGAGTAATCAGGCAATACCGAAGTATCGAAGCGGTCTAGAGTAATCAGGCAATACCGAAGTAATGAATCTATCTAGAGTAATCAGGCAATACCGAAGTATCGAAGCGGTCTAGAGTAATCAGCCAATACCGAAGTAATGAATCTATCTAGAGTAATCAGGCAATGCTGAAGTATCGAAGCTGTCTAGAGTAATCAGACAATACCGAAGTATCGATGCTGGCTAGAGTAATCAGGCAATACCGAAGTATCGAAGCTGTCTAGAGTAACCAGGCAATACCGAAGCAATGAAGCTGTCTAGAGTAATCAGGCAATACCGAAGTAATGAAGCTATCTAGAGTAATCAGGCAATTGCAGGCTAGTGCAGTGTTGGTCGCTCAAACAAGAGCGAGGAGAATCTCTGCCATAAGCCTCGCAATCTGGGCGCCGCGCAGCACCCAAAACAACATGGCTGCCGAGGAAATTAGTCCGGGATGGCGCAATCTTGCAAAGCGATGCAGGAATAAAGACTACGTGGAGAAAAACGAGGAAATTGAGCGATTCTTGTATTAGGCAAAACTTCAGAGAACGATGCTGACCTCGGATAAAAAAAAGGATTTTGATTAGGGAGTTAATGATTTTTTTTATTCTTATTTTTCTATACGACTGCTTCCCAATCATGGCGATTCCAGTCCTAAGAGGAGGCTTATTGGGCTTTTATAGCAGCGTCAACAACGGTACGCTACCGAACAAAATAACAGAATAAGTGTTGTGGTCTACCAGGTGATGCACTTTCTCCTGTGCACGCCTTGCTCAACCTTAGTTTATTGTGCTCTAAGTTGTAGCTTCCAATTGTAGATACACAAGACTGGATGACTGAGTTATCTCACTCAACTTCATAAAAGTTTCGTATTATCTAGAATCTACAATAGGCGGCTATCTGCACCGTTGTTTAACTGTACCCAGCAGCAGCAGCAGGACATTTGAGCAATGGCTATTGCGTGCAGAGTTGCGGCACCGAGATTGTATGGCCGGTAGGCAATTTCTTGAATTCTTGCGCATGACTCGCTGAGTCAACATTGGTGCCTGGATGCTACATCCTGGGTACTGACTCTTACCAGATACGGTTAGGTCGAAATACAGTAAAAGAGTAACGTCGCTACACTACTGCTCTTGATGATCTGACTGCAGCTGTGCACTTCTCTGAAGTCAGCTGGCCTCTAGCTACAGAACGAACCAGTGCTTGTGGGTTTCCCAGTTGGTGTGTGGTGGCCTACTTCAAACAGAGTCTCATGTGAAAACACTCAGCTTGCATCATAGTACAACATCGGATGATAATACTCTGCCCTCTACTGAGCCCTCACACTCAAATTATATTATACAAGCTGGAGTCCTTTGGTGTGGGCGGTGGGATTTTGTCAATCATTCGCGATTTTGTTTCTGAGCGAACCCAGAGTGTGTCTGTTGACGGCGTTTTGAGCGCCTCAGTCGGGGTGGTGTCTAGCGTCCATCAGGGCAGTGTGCTTGGCCCGCTGTTATTTGTTCTCTATACTAGTGACATGTTCTCTTCACTCGAGAACACGTTGATCAACTATGCCGACGATTCCACTTTGATGGCGGTGATACCTGCTCCTCGCTTGCGTGAAGCTGTCGCTCAGTCTCTGAATAGGGATTTGTCACGCATTAGCGCATGGTGCTCGGCCTGGAGTATGCAGCTGAATGCCAGTATGACCAAGTCGTTGATTATCAGTCGGTCTCGGACACTTGTACCGCAGCATCCCCAACTGGAGATTGATGACACTTTACTTCAGGAGTCTAGCTCCTTAGAGATTCTTGGTGTTGTCTTTGATGAGAAGCTT
>LQNS02276924.1:3447827-3457891 GCA_001587735.2 Parhyale hawaiensis | reverse complement strand
GAGGTGCGTTAGTGTAGTTGAGGTACATTAAGTCAGACGAGGTGCGTTAGTGTAGTTGAGGTACATTAAGTCAGACGAGGTGCGTTAGTGTAGTTGAGGTACATTAAGTCAGACGAGGTGCGTCATGCTAGGCAAGGTTCCTTAGGTTGGCTAGGACAGTTTAGGTGAACGAACTAAAGGATTGCATAAATCACTGAAAATGTAATTACATGAAACCCCTAACAGTCAGGCAGTACATCACAATCCAAGTTTCAAAACCTTTTATAGCATACACAATTATACAGTTTGACATGACAAATTTTTTGCATTATTTTTCTCCCCAGAGGGTTTTTCTATTATATTTAGCACAATCGTGAAGAGCATAAGTCCCAAGTCATAGATACGCTAACTTCAGTTTTATCCGCACTCCAGTGAAAATAACATGAAACACAAAAATCTCCTGCTATTAAAATGACAGGGGGCACTGACTGATGACTACAGTATATTAAATCTTCTGCTGATATTTGTAGCGGCAAGCGCAAAGTTATTTAGTTAAGAGCCACGAATTAGAAGGGTAACACAATGCGCATAACCTACGCTTACTTGCCTGATATCACTGCTGACGTCATGCAATAAAACTTTACGATCAATTTCTATGACTTTCTTCAAGTGTTTGCTTTCAGTGAATAATTGTAGTAATTTTATGTTACAGTAGTCGTTATTAAATCAAAGTATAACGTATTCTTTGAATAATTCGTGGCATAAAGCGGTTACCTTCTTATGAATAAAAATTTTAAATGAAATAATTTGATGGAATAATGCAACAAAACATACAATTCCCTGGTATACCTTTTGATAAGTTTTCACCAGGCATCTCCAATACGATAAAAGCTGGAAAATATCCTTGAAGAAGCTTCAAACTTCCTGAACAACTTAGGGGTTCATGCATGAACCAGCAAAGGGAGGAGGGCATTCATACGCACCCCGATGGGAATCACTGGTTTAAGTGCACTACCTACACTCCGTTTATTGCAACAAGACTCAATTAGTAACGGTGACCTTCAATCTCCGAACAAATCTAAAACATCGCTACTAGTGTAAAAGCAGAGGTCCTATCTGCATGTGAAGACGTTGCAGATTAGGTTGTTCAGTCGTGACCCATTATAGGCGGAGTCTGATTCAAACTCATTTCTCTATTTGCTAGAGTGAGGCATTTCAAGGGTAATCTGTCTGACATTAACGACTGAAATTCGAAACTGAAGCGAAACTAACGCTAATGACTGAGGATATGTTAAAAGTAATGAGATGAGCTTATGTCAATGAAACTAACCTAATTGATTTTACTGGCTCATCAATAGCTTGGAAAAATTTACGGTAGTGCTAAACCATAGACGCAACGGTACTTGACTCTTAGGTCCAAAAGTGGCCTCTGACGCTGGCGACCAAAATGGGAAAAATGGGATTTTCTCAAGAGCTATTATGAACATGTCCAGATACGGTCATGCAGGCAAGAGCCCAAGTGCGTCCCCGCCGTCTCCAAGATACCTTCTCCGCAAGAAAAATGTTGGGATTTTATTTTTCAGCATTAGATAGGGGGAAAAGAATACCTCTTGAGAAAATCCCATTTTTCCGTTGCCGACACTTTTGGCCGCCAGCGTCAGACCTAAGAGTCAAGTACTGTTGCGGTCTATGGCTGAGCCCTCCCACACCAAACTATTATATTCAAAAAAGTTTATGAAGTGAGCCGCTGAAGACTGGTTACTAGTGCTTAGTGCTTTTTCTGAGATATAATATTATATATTATATTATTATATATTATATAGATATTATTTTCATTTTTTATTTCCATATTAGGAAACGCTCTTATTTCTGCATTAAGCTAAAATATGTCGATAAGTTTCAGTGGCATAATATATTAGAATAGATTAGATAGGCGGCAGTAGACGAACCAATAGGCCCATTTCCAAAGAGACACCGGAACATACGCCCCGGCACTCTATGAGCTATTGCCACATGCTCTTTTACACAAGTAATTAAATAATTCATTAATTAATAAGCCATAGTTGGTAAATGCAAAGAATTGCGCAGATTTTCAAACTGGAGACTATCAGGCAACAATACCCAATACTTTTCACATTTCATAAAAAATACCAAAGCATTTCATGTACAACGTAAAGTATTTTCTTAGTATTTAGATTAGATAGCTGGTCCTAAATGGACTAACAGGTCCATTCTCAGAGGGCAGCAGGGCCTTACGCCCCGGCGCTCTATGAGCCATCGCCATTACGTCCAAATCATTGAAACATCTGTGGTTGCAGTTGCATGAAGAATTAAGTAGAGGCTCAACAATAACTTTCAGTCGAAAACCCTGACACGCTTCATATTTAGCAATAAATTTCCTAAGGTTCTCAAGCACAGATAATTTACTAACGTATATTCTTAGCATTTTCCTCGATTTTTTATTATTCGGGAGGCCGAAACCAGCTCATTGCTCGGCCCGCAGTTTACGACCTGTGCTGGAGTGCATCATCGGCCGTTCGCTCCCCATGTGTGCAGGGACCTCAGCCCCTCCACCTCCTGTGGGGGGCGCCCTTGTGCTTGGGCTCGTGGCCCCCCGTAGATGCCAATATTGGCTGAGCGTGTCGCAGCGGCCGAGGGAGCGACGGGTGTGTTACGAGACACTTGGGTGTAAGGGAGTGTTACGGGACACTTCGATGTAAGGGAGAGTTAATGGACACTTGGATGTGAGGGAGTGTTACGGAACACTTGGATGTAAGTGATTGTTACGGGACACTTGAATGTAAGGGATTATTACGGGACACTAAGTCTTGGATGTAAGGGAGTGTTACGGGACACTTGGATGTAAAGGATTATTACGGGACACTTGGATGAAAGGGAGCGTTACAGGACAATTGGATGTAAGGGATTATAACGGGACACTTGGATGTAAGGGATTATTACGGGACACTTGGATGAAAGGGAGTGTTACGGGACACTTGGATGTAAGGGATTATTACGGGACACTTGGATGTAAGGGAGTGTTACGGGACACTTGGGTGTAAGGGAGTGTTACGCGACACTTGGGTGTAGGGGAGTGTTACGGGACACTTGGCTGTAAGAGATTATTACGGAACACTTGGAGGTAAGGGAGTATTACGAGACACTTGGGTGTAAGGGAGTTTTACGGGACTCTTGTGTGTAAGAGATCGTTTTGGTACACTTGGGTTCAAAGGTGTATTACAGGACATTTGGGGTGCATAGGAGTGTTACGGGACACTTGAGTGAAACAGTGTGTTAATGGATACTTGGAGTCGCGGGTGTGTTACGGGGCAAATGGTCTGTTGGGTCCATAAGCACTTATATTAAGAGGCTTAGGGTGAACGGTGCTTTACGGAGCATTTAGGTGCAAGGAATTACTACAGGACAGTCTGTACAAGGGATTATTACGGTACACTTGTGTGAAAAAAAGAATTGTTGAAGGACTAGGGCGCTCGGGTGTACATATTACTCTTCAGCACGATTAGCATTTTGTCTTACACTTACAAACCATAAACTTCGAATATCGTATATACTGGGTTAAGAACCACATTAAAAACAATCCATATCTTTGATGGAGGACACTCCTTAAAGATTACATGGACTTTCCCTTTATTTTTGTTTACTGCCGGAAGTCCGTAATTTCTCCAGCCACTATATAACTATACCTGCTCTTACTGCTCGTGGTGCGAAACAGTAGTTCTCTTTAAACTATCATTCTACTTGCTATGCACAGTAGGGTTTCGTTCGCAATTTCATGAGTTTCTTTTGAAAATAAAATAGTATATGGTGACGTTGTGATTCAGGCGGGAAATTGCTTAACTTAGTAGTGATGAGTGATAAAACTCATAAATTGAGTCATAGCTGACCAGTATAGCAGCAGAAATCTGCCTGATACATATTTTCTAGTGCACTATTGTTTTTATTACAAAGTTAGCCTTACAACTCAGGTATTTGTCCAAAGTGGACAAATTATTCAACACATCTACATTCTGTGTGGACTACAGCATACAACAGATAGAGGAGTATTATGAAGTACGAATAAAAATATAATGTATAGAAATTATTGTGAGCACTGATCAAACTTGAGCACAGCATTAGCATACGGAAGCATGTAACTTTTTGACACAGCTCGGTGCTCAAGTGCTCCATAGCGTACTCAGGTAAGGCGCTGACTTCGGGATTCACTACGGGAAGAGGGAATAAGCTGTGGGCGTGGGCTCGAGTCCGGTGGCGAAATCTTTCAAGAGTGCTAGAAAAACCGCGAAGAAAATTTGGAAATTCAGCAAATCTTACGGAATTTTATAAGCATTTTTGCTGCCATCCCGTTCTCTGCTAAATTTACGGATTTTTAATTATAAATAGTCAATAGTTCATTTCTTAAAATTAAAAAATGTGTAAAGAAACAAAATACGTTTGCAAATGCATCATGTCTATTGTTGAAAATTTCTTTTATCAACGATAGCTTAGTTGATTTTTTTTTAAAGTTCATGACTTTCAGTTCTCTTCCAGGTTTGTCAAGTGAATAAAAGTAAGCATTTTTATCACCGTTACCGTCTTGCATTTATTGGAGGTGACGTAGCAGAAGGAGCTGCTCGTGCCAATATAGTGACGTGATTATATAGGATAAGTAAAGCATCAAATTCCCGCCGATCATTGGTTTTCGCCCATGCAAATAGGAAATTTCCCTTGAAGGAAGGAACGGATCACACTCCGGTCGACCGACTGAATTTGGTGAGGATCAATTAAGGACGTTTTTGATTGTGACTTTCTGGGACTTTATGTCCCAATCGAATACGTCCAAAATCAGTTTCTGCAGAAAAATCCTCGTTAGACACCTACAGAATTGGCAGAGATGAACTGTAATAAAAAAAACTCTGATTAATTAATCACATTCACATTCACTCATTGGGCAAGGTTCAGAAATCTAACTCATGCGATAAATGCTGACAATTTATTCTTCAACCCCATTTAATATAAGCCCGAAACCTCGGGAAGAGAAGGATCCATTCATCAAACCCAGATATTTTTAGAATACTATGACTTTTCATCTGAAGCGATAAAATAAGCCTTGTGTAGCATGAAGAATCAAAGATGGCAAGCAACACGAAGGCAAGTTGCAGGTATTTGCGGACCAGCAAGATGTGTCACCAAAGCTCCACTTGGTATGAGTTAGGGGGCTGCACTCCAAACTTTGGTACAGCACTCATGCCTACCAAGTGAGGGGCCGCGACCCCCGGCCTGTGCTGTACTGTCTGCGCCCACCGGTGCTGACGTCATAAAGAGAGGGCCGTAGGAAAGGTGTGCTTATGAATAAAAACAATAAAGGCTCTGGAATAGCATGTGGTCAAGTGGGATGTCGCTGTCGAATATTTAAGTGCACTTGAGTTGACTTTTCGGACTGAATTAAGCGTGTCCCAATCGAACGAATTTAAGGAGTTAAGCTATAAAATATTAACCTCAGGTGTGACGTCACTAGCAGAACCTGTCCTACGTTCCTAACATTTAACACTTCAGCATCCTTAGAAGTAAATCTTATGGATTTTTTACTCCCATGCTGCACCAGTTAGAAGTATGAAACTGGCTCAGTTAACTTTTTAGAGGTTATTCGTGATACCTACAACGGACGCGACACTGATGGCACTATGTAAATAGAACACAACATTGATCCAACTGACTGAGTGACTCATATGTTTTTATCATTTTACCAGTCCATGGTTTGAGTATATGGTGCTGGAGCAATATACTTAAGTTAACCTTAAAATAAGTTTTCTTCTATTCGTTTATTGCCGTCATAGAAACGAACTAATAAATTTCTTAAAATATCGTTGTTTTAGGAGGTTAAAAATTGCAAAAATTCTTGCTTCTGTTTTAATATTATTTCACCGAAAGGAAAAACGTTATTTACATGTTACCATTTTTGTTTATATTTGGGTAAAGTCAAGTGTATTAGCTTGAAAAAATTAAACTACTTCCGGAGCAGAATCAAGTTGTCGGCCCAAACCGGTTCCGCTTAAGGCTTTAAACTCAAGTCAAAGCGGCGAAAAAAACAGTCTAAATTGACTTTGCTCTCGATTTAATCTAAGCACATTAAGCTTATGTCCCAATCGTATACGCCTTTTACTACTTAAAGGGAATCCTATCAAACGATGATTTTGGTTTCTACTGGAATAGATGCCTAACCTATCTTACAGGCACCTAAACTGTATTATCAAAACCCAAATCTTATGTAGGGTATAGGCTATACTAAGACCAGAATAAAATTGTAAAAAATCAACGTGTATTTATAACCTAGCCTGCACCGCCGCTAAAAACTGAAGGTGGAGAATTTGCAGCGGTATTTCCTCCAGTGTGTACTCTTCTACACGTGATTCTACAATTAGAAGATTGCATTGCTCCTGTTATAGCTTTAGTTTCCATTAAAATATAATGATGAGTGGTGCCATTTTCCCTCCAGTAAACACAGAGTTGTTTTTTTTCCAAAGCAGAACTAACTCCGGAAAAACAAAATAGAACAATTTCTCTTTGAAAGAAAGACTGAGACAGTAGAGCAAAGAAACAGTGGCAGCGCTACTGCAAATACTTCTGTATCAAATTACTGCAAACCAAGACTCCTGGAAGCATGAGTCACCTACCATCATCACTTGAAGCATTATTCAATGGAACTTTCTGGTTACGCGTTTTGAAACCAATAGCAACTTTGGTCATCGGGATCACTTATTCTATTCTGAGGTTATTTGATCAAAATCTGAGTTTGTTCTTTCGAGAGTCGAAGTTCTACCTATCTCATCATCATACAGGAGGAGTGGGCAAGGAAGATACTTAATAATAGATAAAATATACTTAACATCCATGCTTTTTTTATGGTGAATGATGTTTACCTACACACACATACCAGGATATCATATTGTTATGCATTTATTTATTCATAGATATATATTCATAGATGTCAATATATATAGTGTCACCCTGTAATAAAAACAAAAAAGTGAAGATTAGGCCAAGTTAAATCCATGGACAATAATTGGTGAGAAACTCTAAATTCCATTCGAACAAACAAGCTGTCAAATTCACACACCAAGATAGCCGTACTGCACAGTGAGCTACTGCTCGATAGCTGACTTTGGTCTTTGCCAGAGATTCATCAGAGGGGACACAACACACTGGGCTATCAGTATGTTTTCATAGCTCGGAGAGGGCCGGACCCTAGGCATTGGCTCCATTCCGTGATGGGCATGTTGGTCCATCTATTGCCAACTATGTAATTCAATCTTATCTAATCTGTAGGGTCGAAGCTACAGTTCGAAAAGTAGACTTCCATCCTTTTTAAAACGAGGCATATTCCGTTTTGTAGCTGGAGGTACATTACTGTCCCGGCCTATTATGGCCTACTGTACTTCACATTATGTGTTAAGTTAGATTCGGTAAGATTACAATAGCTTAGGTTGGTCAAGAATATGTATGTTTACTGAGCGAGCAGAGATGCCTGGCCTTATGTATAGGTGCATGTATACAGTAGGTGTAATAAATTTCCCTGAATCATACTATGGTTTTCACTGGCCGTGTTACACTGTTTATCGCTAATAATTCTTAAACGAATTGTCGGATCACTATGGTATTTCAACACAAAGCCTTTTACAACCCTACCTAATTTATGGCCCACATAGCATATTGCTATATGTGTATTACAGAGGGGTTGACTCTTGTATATTAGGCCTATATTAAGCTGAAGCCTGGAAATCGCGTCTACACTTTCGAACGACGACCCAGTGTTGCCAAGTTATCGATGCGAAATATCTGTAGACCGGAGCCGAAATATTTGTATTTTGCCAGACTTATCTGTAGATCTAAATACTGTCGCAAACGTGTCCTGTCTGTCATTTGTCTATAAATTATATTTCAGACCGTTTCGAACTCTGTGAGTGATACGGCCTATGACAAACTATATATACCCATCGATCGATTATAGGTTCCAGAAAATACCAATCTACGGTGGCCACATCCCATAAACGCTCAGAACGGTGGCGTAACTCTGTATTTAATTGTCTATTAGGAAGCTATCCCATTTTAAGAATGGCTCAACTATTGATTTTTCTTTATGTGAGGGTTTATGAGAAGGTGTTGGGTGCAATTGCCCCAGCTCCACTGCCATGATAGCTCCAAAACTGCGAAAAATTGGCAGGGAGCACACCACAATCGACCGAATTTTCGGCTATCAGTTAGACTATACACGCTCTCGGCTAGGAAGAAATGCAATCAGCTAAATTGGCATCACTAGAACTCACAGATAAGTTGTTAGAAAGTTGCCTGCGAGGATATTTTCGGCGATAAATAAATGAACGGACTTCACAAAGAAGATTAGGCACAATGACAGAGGTACTTATATAGCATCTATTCAACAATAAAAAAAAAAATAGACTCAATCCAGGAGAAAATGCTGATAGGAATCTTCTGAAATTTCATGCTTTTAGAACAAATCACTCAAAATATCTATAGATCTTGGGCAGTTTAAAAAAAATCGAAACATCAGTAGATCAGGATAAAAATCTGTATATTTACCTCCGCCAAGGAGGTTATGTTTTCGTCGTGTTTTTCTGTCTGTCAGTTTGTCTGTCTGTTACCAAGATAACTCAAAAAGTTCATGACCGATTTGGATGAAATTTACAGAGATTGTTAGGTATGTTAGGAGGAACAGATGATTAACTTTTGGTGAAGATATGTCCATCCGTTTGTTTGTTTGCCTCATTTTTCTTTATGTTGGAACTCAAAAAGTTATGAATGAATTTTTATGAAATTAACATGAGTTGTTAGGTTTATAACAAAGAGTTTATGACGAAATTTTGGTAATGATTCTTTTGGTCGTTCGTTTGTCACTGTTTTTAATTTTATGCTTGTTGGCACAATAATCAAAAAAATAATGAATAGATCATTATGAAATTTCTACTGGTTGTTAGTAATGTTGAAAGACAATAATGATGAAATTTTGGTGCAGATCGGTTGGTTCGTTTGTATGTTTCACTTATGTTTTTAATAACGTTTGTTAGCAGTATAACTCAAAAAGTTATGAGCGGATCTTCAAGAAAATTATACAAGCTGTTATTACTATCAAAAGACACAAATGATTTGATTTTGGAGTTTATACAAAGAAAATTATGGTTTCAGAGACAATTTTCTTTTTTTGCTACCGCTGCCTCGCTTGGCGGAGGTATACGCTCTCAGAGTGCTCCAGATACAGATTTTAATGCCAGAAGAATCGATAAAATGATCCATTTTTTAAATGGGATAGCTTCCTAATAGACTATTATATACAGGGTTATGCCACTGTTCTGAGCGTTTGTGAGATGTGGCCACCGTAGATTGGTATTTTCTGGAACCTATAATCGATCGATGGGTATATATAGTTTGTCATAGGCCGTATCACTCACAGAGTTCGAAACGGTCTGTAATATAATTTATAGACAAATGACAGACAGGACCCGTTAGCGAAGGTATTTAGATCTACAGATATTTGTGGCAAATATAGATATTTCGGCTCCGGTCTACAGATACTGTATTACGCCTCGAAAACCTGGCAACACTGGGTCGTCGTTCGAACGTGTAGACGCAACTTCCAGGCTTCAGCTTAATATAGGCCTAATATACATACAGGAGTAAACTCCTCTGTAATACACATATAGCAACATGCTATGTGGGCCATAAAATAGGTAGGGTTGTAAAAGGCTTTATGTTGAAATACCATAGTGATCCGACAATTCGTTTAAGAATTATTAGCGAAAAACAGTGTAACACGGCCAGTGAAAACCATAGTAGGTGTGCCGCATACTGAACCGACACCAACATTACGTAACTCAAAGCCCACCCACACAATACAGAGATACTGTACTCGCCTTCTCACACCCGCACTGCTCGGAAGCTAGCGTGTAGGCCTAAGCTGCCATATAGGCCTAAGTGTCGCGCGTCTTCCTTGATCGTGCAAGTTAAATTGCCAAGTCTACGCTGATGGCTTTCGCTGCAGCGGCCCTTGAGCGCCCCACCTAACGAGCGACTGG
>LQNS02276924.1:3346169-3384256 GCA_001587735.2 Parhyale hawaiensis | reverse complement strand
GACATTCTCCAACGTGAAAGAGTGCGCGCCAACCGCAGCACGTGTAGTTCTCGGAAGGACCTTATCGGCAGGGACAGAAGAATACAACCAATGCCTCTCATTGTTGTTCACCTTATAAAACATACAGAGTTTAGTCAACCTTCTCCTGTAGGACAGGTTCACCAGATCACTATCAGCACCAAGCCTACTGGAGGACCTAACAAGTCGGTCCAATCTCTAAGGAGCTAGACTCCTGAAGCAAAGTGTCATCTATCTCCAGGTGTGGATGCTGCGGTGAAGGCGTCCGAGACCGACTGACAATCATAGACTTGGTCTTACTGGCATTCAGCTTCATACTGCAGCCCGAGCACCATGCACTTCTAAGCGACAGGTCCCGATTCAGTGACAGGGCGACAGCATTACGCATGCGGGGAGGCAGGTATCACCGCTATGAAAGTTGAATCGTCGGCATAGTTGATCATCATGTTTTCCAGGTGCAGGTGTTGGTTGCAATAATTGCATTAGATAGAAGGCAGTAGATGGATCAACAGGCCTATTCCCAGAGAGCCGTCAGGACTTGTGCCCCGGCCCTCTGTGAGCTATTGCCGTTATGTCAGTATCATTTAGATAACTGAGGAAAAAATAAAACATGAAACTTCTGCCAAGGAGACGATCATACAAGCACGATTTACAGCTGCAGATCTGTGGAGCTTGGAGTTGTTAAGTTAGTTGGGCAGAAGAGAAAAGATTATGGATTAAGGTGGCCTCTGAAGCTTTGGCTGTTAAGAGTTTCTTTTTCATGGATTAGGTATTCATAGCTGTAGAGGGTCACTCTCCCAATGTCTACAGATGATAAACGATTTCTGAACGCTTTGAGTGTCTCCCCGCCAACAATATGTGCCCGGTGATAAAGAACTACATACCGTATATATATATATATATATATATATTTGCATACATCAACGCTATAGGTATATGTTTATCTTCCGACGTACGCTAAACTGTAAAACGTTAACATAGCGCCTGATAGAATGGTATTGTGAAGAATAGGAGAAGAAGAAAAATACCTCATCGAGAGATAATGTGCAAATCTCTCTTCCTTCCCCTGCCCTCTCGTTGTCCGAGCATCGCTTCTGTAGTTGAAATATCCGCGAATCGAACTTGCAATATCCGCGTTTCGTCACCGGGAGGACGAACCTCTTCACTAATCGGCCACGAGACTAATTTAATCAGTTTCATCATTATTTAAACTACTAACGTGAGTGCTGGTAGTGAAAACGTTCCAGAGTGACCGATTTCATCTTCTGCAAGAGTCATGGGCTGAGCTCGCATGTTTGGATGAAAAGGGAAACACGATAGAAACTTGATAGTTTATTTAAAAAAGCAAAAGATAACAGAGATAGTAATGAAATAAACACACTGCTGCTCTTGATGGTAAATGACAACTTTCGCCGCAGACTTTGTACTGCCCGAGAAGAAAGCCCATCCAGGTGAAGGTAAACCCAAAATAGCGCATAATGTACCAAATTTTTGGTCTATTTTGTATTCTTGCTTCGCTCAATGCGGGCTCCCGGCCCCCCTCCTGCAAAGTCTCTAATGTAATATTGCATCTTCCCCGAACCTGGCCGGGAGGGGGGGGGGCGGGCGGTGGCCGGGGACGGGGAACGGAGGAAAAGGGGTTAGTAAAGAAGAGATGCGCCTGCTTGCTGCCATGCTCTTACTTCGTACTTTTAGAATCAGGATACGAACCAAGAGCAGGAAGTACCACAGGCCTGGTCCTGGAGTACTCGGAGTCACGAGGAAACACTCAGTTTTTGTGAACAAGTTCTGCTAACGAGCTTACTGTAGATGTTCTTGACGGACAGTGTAGGCAAATCCCCGTGATATTGTGTGGTGACGACAGCAAACAGTCACAGGGCTGAAGGAAGGCGTTTTTTTACTACCCAATCGGAAATTTATAGGTAGCCGGTAAATGTATACAAATTTCCCATTGGGTAGGAATTGTGGCCATGGGAGCTGTTTCAAGAAAATTCCCTGTCACCTACCTCTCGACCGCCTTTAGGACGAAAATCCTACATGAGGCATAGCCCGCACGAATTTGAGTTACAGTACAATAGTAATTACTAAGGAATAGATTACAAAATACTCTATGAAGACTCTGCATATTTGCTGAAAAAAAAATTTTTGCCATTGTGATGGCTGAGAGGGCCGCAGCAGATGGTTGGTTCAGTCGCTGCTACTGTCATAAGGCCTCTGAAACAGGCGCGATCGGCTGCAAAGGCTTAAAATTAGAAAATTAACACCAAAGGGTTGCGTCCAGCCCCGTATAGTGAGTCTTAGATAATAGGCAGCCTCACATGATAACAGGCAGCCTCACGTGATAACTGACAGCCTCAAGTGATAACAGGCAGCCTCACATGACAACAGGCAGCCTCACATGATAACAGGCAGCCTCACATGATAACAGGCAGCCTCACGTGAAAGCAGGCAGCCTCACGTGATAGCAGGCAGCCTCACGTGATAGCAGGCAGTTTCACGTAATAACGCCTAATAACTGGACGGTCCAGACGAGTACAGGTACTCTAATTATATACTGCCTGTTTCATCGTTTACTGGGTTACTTGAAAGTGATGAACATATACTGCCAATATATCTGTATATACTATATGTATATACAATGGGAAAAATATTCGTACACCATCAAATTGTTTATTAACAATTAACATCTAGCCAACCAAAAATAAGTATATTGATGCAGTATTTATATTTAAGAGTTATCAAATGACATATGTTAACAAACCGAAAATGATAGTGAATTATATTATTTATTTATAATTTCATACATATGGAATTGAAAAAATATTCGCACAAAACGATTTTTTTAATTTTACAATTGATTTGACGGTTCAAAAACTTTCCAGAACCTTCTAGATTTTACGTTTGAAGCTTACTCTAGTCCAAAAACAGCTTTGGGGTCAATATTTCGTGCGACATGGTAAAAAAAGGCTGTAAGCATGGCAAAATGTAAGGAACCTACGAATTCTGGAAAAGCATTGATCATTATAAATGGAAATCCGGGAAAAATAATAGGCAAATATTACAGACACTCAAAATACCTTTTACCACCATCGGGTCATTCATCAAAAGGTTTAAAAGTTCCGAAACCGTAGAAAACCAACTTAGATCTTGCTGGCCGAGGAAGATTTCCCCTAGAGCTGCAAGAAAAATGGCCAGGAAAGTGTCCAAAAATCCCATGACTACTCGCAAAGAGCTTCAGGAGGACTTGCTAGCAGCAGGGACAAGCGTTAGCCTTCGTACAATAAGCCACGAGCTGCACCAAAACCGTTCAAGTTCTCGAACTCTTCGCAAAACTCCCCTGCTGTCTAAACGAAAAATAGGGAAGCTCGTCTGAAATTTGTCCGTAAGCACAGGGACAAACCTGAGTCGTTGTGAGAAAACGTGTTGTGGTCGGGTGAGACTAAAATAGAGCTATTTTTACGAAATTCAAAGAACCATGTGTGGAGGAAGGACG
Source organism: Parhyale hawaiensis (assembly GCA_001587735.2). Taxonomy (NCBI): domain Eukaryota; kingdom Metazoa; phylum Arthropoda; class Malacostraca; order Amphipoda; family Hyalidae; genus Parhyale; species Parhyale hawaiensis. The sequence goes on along the minus strand of LQNS02276924.1, from coordinate 3,380,745 downwards.
GAACGGCATTTGCACCAAAAAACACCATCTCCACTGTGAAATTTGGTGGTGGTAACGTTATGATTTGGGGATGCGTTTCATCACGTGGAACAGGTAACATTCATATCATAGAAGGGAGAATGGACGCTCTCATGTAACATTTGCATGCGTCGGTTCATAAACTCGGCAATTGCAAGAATTTCTTTTTCAGCAGGACAACGACCCAAAACCATACGGCGAAAACCACGAAGAAATGGCTCACCGATGATTATGTACAACTAGAATGGCCAAGTCAGTGTCCGGATTTGAATCCGACAGAAAATATGTGGCGATTTCTGAAATTAAACATTAATGCGAGGAAGCCGAAGTCCATTTCGGAACTCAAAGAAATCTGCAAGGAAAAAAATGGGCTAAAATTCCTCAGGAAACATGTGAAGACTTGGTAAAATAAAATAAAGAGATTAATTTGCCGCTGAACTGAACAAAGGCTACACCACAAAAAATTAAATGTTATCTTAAAATCGTGTTTTGTGTTGCACGAATACTTTTTCAACACAAAATATTTAAATTATTTCATAAATTCAACATAGAAGAATAAACATCTTTTGTTCTCGCATGTGTATTTTTTACGCAAAAAGACAAATACTGTATCAATATATTTATTTTCGGTTCACTAGATTGTTTTTAATAAACAATTTCATGGCGAACGAATATTTATTTCCCCCCACTGTAACTGTGTACATATTCATGAAGGTAGGCTGCAGCTCATCAGATGAAAGGTCGGTCTCACTGAAGGTACATGACATTCTGTTTTCGTTCTTTCCGCTTCGAGCTATTCTATAATAGGAAGTACTTGAAAAGCTCGAATCGCCAAAAAATATATATATTTTTTTCTTAGGCTCAAATATATATGTATTTAGGATTGCTGGTGCCATCAGTACTTGGATTTGTTTAGACAGGGAAACTTTAGCACGAAGATAACTAGCGTGTTGTGACCTCTGGTGACCTCTGGCTATTATTAACATAAGTGTGATTTTGATGAAAACTGCGTCACAATGTACGTAGGTGACCAATATGTAGGGACAGTATGTCATTCCTAGCAGAAATATTACCCCCTTCCCCTCAGAAGCTGTTTTGTGACTTTAGCTTCTAGGTCGGCCAAGACAGCCAAGAACTTTGTTAGGGAAGTGCAGCAGTTGGCCTCGACTTTATGTTGTTTTGCCCCACACATAATACTGAGCCAAATATGTCATGGCCGCCCCTCACTCGCACCTTCCAGACCCTCTGCAAGGCTTCCCTCAGTATTCGGCAGCGGCAGCAAATACGCAGCCAGCTGCCAGTTGCGGCCATTGCCGGAGTGTCGGTTTTCCTTAAGATGTTTTGGGTCGGCAGTGTATTCAGAACAGTACAAAGGAACGCTGTCAATCACAAGGGTTTCTCTATTGATCTCAGGGCCGAGGATAAACTAGGATATTGCGGCAAAATTGAGCGTTCGTTGGTTCGTTGCTTCCCGCAGGAAAATACGCCTCCGGGAAAATGAGCGTGTGCTTAGAGGGCCTGTTGAGCAGGCCAAACTAGACACTCCATCGGCGAGGGGAAAAAAATAGGACAAAGCTGCCCTCGGTCGCTCACGAGGGAGTTTGGCGATCCTGAGAACAAAACAGGAATGAGGTCCGTTGGAACGACTGGTTGGAGGATACGTTAACACTTCACAAGGTGGGTCCAATGGATTCCTTCCATCCCCCCCCCCTCCAAGAGAGAAGAAGTCTGGTGCTTCTACTGTGACTATGACCACTAATACGTCGTTTTACAATTAGAAATTGGAATACGTCACTGCACAGCAACATACAATTCATTTACTTTAAATTTTATCGTATTATTTCGGAAAAGGCAGGGATTCGCTTGGATCAATGAGTGAAATTTTACCGCTGGTATAGTGTTGCATTCATGTTCCTCAGTGAAATTAAAGCCAGTAAGAAATGTGTCCTCTTCCCTGTGTGATCAGATGTGAGACTGTACATAGTGCGGGGTTAAATCAAACATTCAGATAACAAAGACGATAGCAGCCAATTTTACGGAGAACTAATTATGTTAGAAAACTACTGTTGAAATGGACGAAAATTTTATTATGTTCACAACACTCGTTGTTCAAAAGTGTCTTTTCCGGCATCCAAGAAAAAAATTATGTGATCTAAATTCATTCATTAAATAACGTTGTTTTTCTCCTGCGAATAACACTGCGTGGAACGTTGCTAATAATTATTGCACGCTAAGAGAACTGCACACACAGGCCCGTAACTCGTACAGCTCGTGTGTTTGCTCGTAACACGCCAGTACAGCTCTCAACACACCCCACACAACCAGGTCATGTATTCACTCGGAACACATGACACTGCATTAACCAGAGATGTGCTGCACAGCCAGCACAAATATCAAATACCCTCTCACCTCCTCTCCCTCTCTCCTGCGTGGCCACTCATGACCATGAATAACCATGAATAAACACGAGGTTTTAGCGCGTCTCCAAATTTAGACTTGTGACAGCATCTTAACATGAGACCGGAGCATCACAATATGCACCAAATGAGATGGAAGACCTGCTCTATTATTCAACCCGCCAAAATTAAAGGCCATTCCGGAAGAGAGCGACGCGTGCTTCAGCGCACAAAATTTGGCGAGTTTTTTTTTAAGTTGCGGCACTTTCGAGAGATAATTTAGTCTTGACGCCATAAAGAGTTACTGCTGTTAATGAAGCGCAGAGGTGTGTTATGCATGATAAATGTTTAATTAAGCATTGGGGTGTGTTATGCATGATAAATGTTTAATTAAGCATTGGGGTGTGTTATGCATGATAAATGTTTAATTAAGCATTGGGGTGTGTTATGCATGATAAATGTTTAATTNATACGCCTCCGGGAAAATGAGCGTGTGCTTAGAGGGCCTGTTGAGCAGGCCAAACTAGACACTCCATCGGCGAGGGGAAAAAAATAGGACAAAGCTGCCCTCGGTCGCTCACGAGGGAGTTTGGCGATCCTGAGAACAAAAAAGGAATGAGGTCCGTTGGAACGACTGGTTGGAGGATACGTTAATTAACACTTCACAAGGTGGGTCCAATGGATTCCTTCCATCCCCCCCCTCCAAGAGAGAAGAAGTCTGGTGCTTCTACTATGACTATGACCACTAATATGTCTTTACAATTTGGAATATGTCACGGCACAGCAACATACACTTCATTTACATTGAATTTTATCGTATTATTTCAGGAATGGCAGGGATTCGCTTGGATTAATGAGTGAAATCTTACCGCTGGCTTAGCGTTACATTCATGTTCCTCAGTGAAATTAAACCCAGTAAGAAATATGTCCTCTTCCCTGTGTGATCAGATATAAGGCTGCACATAGTGCAGGGTTAAATCAAACATTCAGATAACAAAGACGATAGCAGCCAATTTTACGGAGAACTAATTACTGTTAGAAAACTTCTGTTGAAATGGATGAAAATTTTATTATGTTCACAACACTCTTGTTCAAAAGTGTCTTTTCCGGCACCCAAGAAAAAAATTATGTGACTTAACTTCATTCATAATATAACGTTGTTTTTCTCGTACGAATAACACTACGTGGAGCGTTGCTAATAATTACTGCACGCTAAGAGAGCCGCACACACATGCCCGCAACTCGTACATCTCGTGTGCTTTCTCGTAACTCGCCAGTACAGCTCCCCAACACTGGTACAGCTCGTGTGTTTGTCCGTAACACGCCAGTACAGCTCTCAAACACTCGTACAGCTCGTGTGCTTGCTTGTAACGCGCCAGTACAGCTCCCAAACACTCGTACAGCTCGTGTGTTTACCCGTAAAACGCCAGTACAGCTCCCCAACACTGGTACAGCTCGTGTGTTTGTCCGTAACACGCCAGCACAGCTCTCAAACACTCGTACAGCTCGTGTGCTTGCTTGTAACACGCCAGTACAGCTCCCAAACACTCGTACAGCTCGTGTGTTTACCCGTAACACGCCAGTACAGCTCCCAAACACTCGTACAGCTCGTGTGTTTGCTCGTAACATGACAGTTGTGGCTCACCCACGCACTCGTACAGCTCGAGTGTTCGCTCGTAGCACGCCAGTACAGCTCTCCACACTCCCCACACAACCAGCTCATATATTCACTCGGAACATATGACACAGCAATAACCAGAGATGTGCTGCACAGCCAGCACAAATATCAGATACCCTCTTACCTCCGTGGCCACTCATGACCATGAATAACCATGAATAAACACGAGGTTTTAGCGCGCCTCCAAATTTAGACTTGTGACAGCATCTTAACATGAGACCAGAGCATCACAATATGCACCAAATGAGATAGAAGACCTGCTCTATTATTCAACCCGCCAAAATTAAAGGCCATTCCGGAAGAGAGCGACGCGTGCTTCTGCGCACAAAATTCGGTGAATTTTTTTAGAAGTTGCGGCACTTTCGAGAGATAATTTAGTCTTGACGCCGTAAAGAGTTACTGCTGTTAATGAAGCGCAGAGGAGTGTTATGCATGATAAATGTTTAATTAAGCATTGGGGTGTGTTATGCATGATAAATGTTTAATTAAGCATTGGGGTGTGTTATGCATGATAAATGTTTAATTAAGCATTTGGGTGTGTTATGCATGATAAATGTTTAATTAAGCATTGGGGTGTGTTATGCATGATATGTGTTTAATTAAGCATTGGGGTGTGTTATGCATGATATGTGTTTAATTAAGCATTGGGGTGTGTTTTGTATGATATGTGTTTAATTAAGCATTGGGGTGCGTTATGCATGATGAATGTTTAATTAAGCATTGGGGTGCGTTATGCATGATAAATGTTCACTTAATCATTGGGGTGTATTATGCGTGTCAAATGTTTAATTAAGCATTGGGGTGCGTTATGCTTGATGAATGTTTAATTAAGCATTGGTGTGTATTATGCGTGATAAATGTTTAATTATGCATTGAGGTGTGTTATGCATGACAAATGTCCAATTAAACTTAAGGGTAAGGATCTGTTATGCATGACAATTAAATGTTTAACTGGACTTTAGGCATGATAAATATTCATTGAAGCACAAAAGCGTGCTATGCATAATAACTCTCGATCAGACATTGTGGAATGTTTGAATGATATGAGTTTAATTAAGTGCTTAGGAGTGTTTGTGTGATAAATGTTTAATCAATCATTGAGATGTCTTATGCTTGACGAATGTTCAGTTAAGCTTTGGGATGTGTTATGCATGATTCATGTTCAACTAGAGCGCTCTGAGAGCGCATACCACGGCCAAGAAAGGCAACAGGTTAGGGAATATTCAAATTGGTTCTGAGACTATGACTTTCTTATTTAATCATTTGTGCCTTTCAACAGTGTTAACAGCTTCATTATTATTATTATTTTTGAAGATCCGTTCATAATTTTTTGAGCTATGCTACTAACAGACATTGTGACAAGCATAAGTCAAACACACAAACGAACCAACTGATCCGCACCAAAATTTAACATTTACAGTATGTCTTTTATCGTTGTTAACAACTCCTATTAATTTCATAAAGATCTATTCATAATTTTTTAATTATTGCGCTTACAAGCGTGAAATTAAAAAAAGTGACAAAGCAACGAACGAACAAATAGATCATTACAAGAATTTGGTCATATACTTTTCGTGTATACCTAACAACTCATGTAAATTTCATAAAAATCCGTCCATAAGTTTTTCAGTTACGGCGTTGAGAAAATGAGGCAGACAAACAAACAAATGGATGGACGGATCTTCACCAAAAGTTAATCATCTGTTCCTCCTAACATACCCAACAATCATGGTAAATTTCACTTTTTCAGTTATTTTCATGAAAGGCGGACAGACAGAATAACAGACAGACAAACCCAACGAAAACATAACCTTCTTGGCGGAGGTAATTAACAGTTGATTGGGCATATTATGATTGACGCTAAATGTTCAATTGACTAGTAGTGATAGAGTGCGTGGGTTATGAAAGGTAAATATTTGTTAGTGCAATGGAGGGTAAATTTATATAGTCAGTGCTTGGGGCAGGGCTGAACAGCTCGTAGGTTTAAAGGTATTGGAACCTTTCTCTGTCACCATGAAAAAGACAGAGTCCCCAATGAGGTGCACGCAATACAGGCACCTGCCATGGGCCGTACGTTCGGAGTGAGATAAGTTTGCACGATAATAAGTATTGAGTGCTCCGCGGCGGGACTCGACGTCGATCCCTCAATTTGATATCTTTGATCGAGTTCCAGGCGTCAATCGCAAGCCGATTACGCTTGGTACAGCGAACATTCAACTTTGTAACGTGTATGCGACGGTACTTTTAGCATTATAGTAAGTTAACCGTATCTATTGGCATATTTATTGCCACAGACATAATTGCTGTAAGGGTCCCGGTTTACCCGTTTCTCTTATGAACAGCATTTCAAACAGTAATATTCCTGCGGTAAATGCAGATCAATTCATGAGAGAATAAAAAGGAATATTTTCCCGTGCAGCTACTGCACAGCTTTGGTCACTCGATCGTTGCGATCCAATAGAAGAACCCTAGTGGCATGACACCACACACGTGAGGTGACGTAAGCAACGCCAGCTGGACTTCGTCCGAAGGTTCACAAGGTAAGGTAGAGATACGCCCGGCATAATTACCGTATAAGTTGCGGGGTATTTCCAAACCGGCAGTAAACACCGTACCAAATCTCAGCAGCAGTGCTGTGCAGTGAAGCGCGAGGGATTCATCGCTAAGTCAATCAATATAGTGGCGGATTGCGCCATATTCCGACGCGCCGCAGGGGCGATGTTCTGCCCACGGATCCGGTGTGGCTGGGATGCGCTGCTACAAAGGGAAAATACTTTCATTTCGTCAGATAATGCCGGGGCCACAGTCCACAGTCGCATGCTCAACTTGATTAGCGTGCGTTCAGCTCGCACGTCGTTCATGCTACCGTATCCAAGATACCGACCTCATGACCATGTGTGAAGCTGCACATGCTCTCGCCAAGTTGCGCGAGCGATTACATTGTGTGGCCTCGGCATAAGAGGTACTTTAGGAAGTAAAGCGAATACGCGGAATTAAGCTCACAAAATTACTTCATTTTTCGGAATTGGACTCAAGCTGCTCTCACAAGCGAAATTTATTTTCAAGGATTTCCACACAAGGCGGGCACTTGCCGCTAGTTACAGTCCCTTGCGGCCCAAATGCATTAAGAAACTAGAACGCCTCGTTGCGTAAGACCATCACCCGTGGAGGGAGCAAATTTCATTGCCGTCACTTTTGATGGCCAGCCAGTCCTAGCTTTTTTTGGCATGGGTCTCATCCAGTGTGGGAGCACCTTCGTGCATGTGTTCCCCGTTTCTATCGTCATAATTATGTTCTTCGCTTTTCCCTATGTTAGATCGCTGTTGTTGTGGAAGTAGGCACTTATGCTATCCACTATAATAATATAGGAAAAATAGAACACCTCGACGATCTGCCGCGGTGGAGACAAATTCAACGCCGTCATTTTTAGGGCCAGTTAGGCCTAGTTTTTTTTATGGCATGGGTTACATCTAGGTCAACCCATCTAACTCCCTAAAAAAAATTAAAAACATTGCTCAACTCATTCGACCACTTTTTGGGTGGGCAGACAAATATATGTATAGTTAAATCTTCAACGAAAACATTATCACCTCTCTCACTTCATTCGCGGGTGATAAAAAGGGAGGAGAACTGCGGTGCACAGGCCTTTCTCACCATTTCAACTGGCCAGCGAGTGGCGGTTATCCTGTGGCCGCATATGCACTCACATGAACAACTTGAAGCAAGGACGGGTAAGGTCAACGCCCCTAACCAAAATGTTTTCTAGGTAGCCTTGGTAAGGCACTCGTCATTCTGAACTATATTTAAGCGCGGTAGCTTAGATACGGCAGCATGAACGACATGCGACCTGCTTGTTCTCTTACCAAACTGTTCGAGGGAATGTATAGTGTAGCACGGGCATTATGCTCATGTTCGTCATGCAATGAACGTGTCTCACCAGAAAGATACTGTCTCTTGATAACTTACAAGTTACAGCGCTGAAAATTTATTTACAAAAGCTTAAAGCAGATTGAATTAACCATACATTGATATAGTAATGCTTTACTGCAATAATACATTAGTGCATTTCGTATTCATGTAGCAATACATTAGTGTATTAATACCTCACTGCAATAATAAATTAATATATTACTACATTTTTACATTAATTCAGTAATATGTTAGTGAATTGATGCTGACAGCATTAATTCATTACAGAATGCATCAGTCGGCTCATGTATTTTGATTATGAAAATAAGAATTCTTTTCAATAAGAGTCGTCTTTGTGACGGGCTGAACCCTCAATAAGCCCTTAAGATAAAAGCCTATCTTGGTACACTGGAGACTTGGCCCTCAGTTGTTCTTTTGAGCTAACCACACGGCAGTAAATCAGCTCTGGTGGACAGTGCGGGGCTGTCGTGCTGCAGCTTATTTCTTTGGCAGCCCAAGTCAGATTTATGAATGTGAGTGCAGAATTTACAGCGTCACGCCAGTCTCACTCAACTGATTTACTTACTTCTCAGTAAGTGCTCTCATTCACTCTATTGTTCAGCATTGTAAGTCCATTGAAGAAATAGAGCTTGTATCTTCCTACCGCATATAAGAGGGTCGTTGTAAAACTAATGCCTCCTATTTTATTACTCAGCCCGAAGGGATTGTAAATTGTGTTGTTATAATGACTCAACTTATGCACTAAGAACCTAAAAGTTTCAACTCTCTGTTTGTAGGTATTGATGGTGTGACAATCTAAGAAAGCAATCCCTTCATGAACGTGCGTCAGAAGCAGAAATGAGATGCGTCATTGAGTTCCTCCATGTAGAAAAGAAATAAGCCAATAATCAACATTTACTGGTGTCTGCAGAACGTTCACGAAGCCGATATCAGCGCAGTTAGGAGACGCGTTTGTCGATTTCAGAGTGGCGACAGAAGTGTGAAGTGATAAAGTGCGTTCTGGGCGCTATCGACAGCCACCCCGGAAAAAAGTATACCTCGGTCAACTGATCCTTACCGATCGACAGATAACGGTAAATAAAATGCGCGTAGAGTTGGATGTAGGTGTCGGTGCACTGGAAACGATGTTGTCATTCCTAAGATACAGCAAAGTGTGCGCTACATATAGGTGGGTTCCATATGACTGCTCACACAGAAAAAAAAAACACCAACAGAATGTCTGTCAAGCTTTCGCTCTTCGCAGGCAAAAAAGTGCGTTGAAAATGGTAGTGACTGCATAAAAAAAAATTAAATTTTGAAGCACAAAACGCCACTCGTTTTAATGACGCCACTTCCGGCTTCGTAGCGCTTCAACTTTTTAAGTTAAAAATAGGAGGCATAACTCATGGAGTGACCCTCGTAGTGCGATTACGCCACGGTTCATGCGTTCTCGTGTCTGGGTTTCCAACATTACACATAAATAGGTAGGTAGATAAATAGATACATAGACCTACGGTGGTTAAACTAAAATATGATAATAATAATAATAGATACATGGATTCATATGTTTTCGCGTTGCGAAGGTTTTTATCTGCTAATGCTATTACATAACCTATAGCCTATCGTTATTGTTGCTAAAAGATAGTCTATGCTGCTTTTACACGAAGTGCTATTTACTTCTAAAAATAATTAACATAGACTAAAATAAGGAGCATACAGGTTCCATAGTGTACACTAATTCACCACAAACAATACAATAGTTGTTCTCAGGCCTTTCATGCTTGAATACTAAGCAACAATTTTCGTAGTAACAGCGAAACTTGTAAATTCGTTAATTGGGTTTGGCGGGTAAGAACGAGTGTCAGTAAAGTGGGTTCCGTAGAGAGCCAGTCTCAGGGGTTCGGTGTACGTGCAGAGAAAAATACATTATGTGTAAACTGATAGAGCAGCTACCTGTGTTTCAACCGTAAAAATTGATATTTTAATTCAAATTATTTACGATATTTTTAAATTATTTTACTTTTTGCAGAAGAAAACTATGTTAAACTAGTTAACAGATTGTCCCATGTATAGCTACCTGTCCAGAAGCTGCCCAGTGTATGTTACGTTACTCCAACCAAAATCAAACGATTTTGCAAGAAACTGGTTACTAAGTTAATTATAACGAAGGCTTTGTTGAATGTACATGCAGTGTAGTAAAATGAATGATCCAATTTTAGCAAAAGTTGTGCTAAAATACGATGATTGCAGCCTTTGCTCACTATGACGTCATGTCCCTTACCTACTTTACTCATGAGTACCACAGCTATCCAGCCCAGCCTCTTCAATCAAACACTACGTAAAATAAAAACCGTTCTGTAGTTACAGCATCGGCGAAACCTAGTGAGATTCTATAATAAATAAAGCTTTTTCTCCATAAACCTTATCATAATTTGTTAGTAGGTATATCACTGTGAATTTATTACGGCGACATTTGACAACTATAAATTAAAGAAGCTTCTATATTTGAATTTTTTTAATAGCATAAGAGATTTATTTCATAACGCTTCTTACCGGCCTCCAACGAGCCAAGGAAACAAATGAAAATTCTGAGAAAGAAGGGTATCCAACAGGCCAGGGAAACAGTAATATTTAAATACAAATTCCCTTAATTATAATCCGAAATATTGATCCAAACAGCTGGTAACTTGTACTGCGATTGAGCGCTTCACCTGCATCAGGTATTGGCGCGTCCGTGTCTAAAGAGCAAATCTCACACAAAATTGCTGAAAATAAAAAAAAAAAAGAATTTTCTAGGAGGAGCAATAGCTGGCTCAGTATCCAAGCTAATGATTTTGCCTACACTATCAAATGATGGAAGGGAATGTGAAAACTGCATTTCAAGTTTTATATAAAATCGTGCCTCAAAGAGTCAGAAAATTTATTGCGCACTTGGGTGCAATGACTAACGCATTTTATTTTTTTTTTTGGTATTTTANAATGATTTTGCCTGCACTATCAAATGATGGAAGGGAATGTGAAAACTGCATTTCAAGTTTTATATAAAATCGTGCCTCAAAGAGTCAGAAAATTTATTGCGCACTTGGGTGCAATGACTAACGCATTTTATTTTTTTTTTTGTATTTTACCTGCAACTCTGTTTATTTTTCCAATTAGATAACTTCTAAGAATTGCTGCCAACGCTGTTTCTCTTTGTCTTTTCACAAAACTTACTCAGGCCGTAACATATTGTAACCAATTTAGTTGTAACATGGATACCTACTGGAGTGTATTGTCGAAAGTGGGTAAAAGTTGACCCTAACTGCCTGCCTACGAATCTTAGTCACACGGGAAGGACGGTGGTAATGCAGTACTGCAGTGAGATTAGCAATGCTTAGATATAGAGATATTTTTCATTAAAAGCAAGCTAGCACGTACGGTATCTTCGATAAATATAATTATGACCACGGGCATAAAATACCATGTTGAGGTGTCGCTGTAAAAATCTAACTTGAACGATGCAACGACAGCCAATGACTGCCGATGGAACAGATTCGTATCCTCAGTGTCTCGCAAACCGCAGTGTCTAACAATGTCACGTTGGTGTTGTCCAGGCAAGGGCTATACTGAATATCTAGAATAACGTGCTGTCATTTTTGATGCTCACTCTTTATCGTCTGCAAAATTTCTACTGCACAAAAATATAAACAACAACTATTAAATATATCTAAATGCCAGCTTTTCAAAAAGTGTGTACTGATTTTTTTATTTTTTGCATCCAGATGGGCTACATTCCGTTTCCAGGTTGAAATGCTAAAAAAATAAATTTCCTCATTGATGAAGATAAATTTTTGTTTAAATTTTATCAGACTCAACTTCACATTTTTAACTGGTATCTAAATAAAATATCTTTCAGTGAAGAATTAGTTTCAATTAAGCTTTTGATGAAGTGCGCTTTAGAAATTGCGAATTTAATTTATTTTATGACTACTGACGTCGAATGCCTTTGAGGCGCATAATCTCTATATATAGTTGTTGCTGTTAACCCTGTATGGCATGCATTATCATATATGATACCTACTTCTATAGTGGCTTTTGCTACAAGAACTGTAGAGTTTAGAAATGATAGTTACGGATTCCGTTGGACATAGACCGGAAATGTAACGGTAAACTCAACTATGACTGGACCCTCCCCTGGGAAATCCACTCGCACTGGTTCGTGCGACAGACATAGACCAAATGGCTCCAGAAGACTAATTGCAGCTGCAGCCGACGACTGGTCGCCCCCCCCCCTACCGTAGGGCAGGTAAGCCCACGATAGCTATGCACACAAGCAAAATGCGCTGATTCAGCGCGCCGAGTGTCTTGAGAAAGACTGCGCCTGGTGTGGGGATCGATCCCGGGTACCTCGACACAACTGTGCAGCGCGCAATGTCCGCAGCTGCCACGGGTATCATATACTACACATGTATAAATCATGTAGGTAAGGCTTTAAAAACATTTATGAAACTTCATCCCACTCGCGAGTCCCAGTGCCTCTCACTACACGTGTTGCTTTGGCTGGCAAGGGCGCAGGGGCCGCGCAGTGCGGATGTGGCAATAAACAAAACATTGGAAACTTGTTATCGCTCTCACGGGTGAGGCAGTTCTGGATGCGATCCTTGTTTGTTGGAGGCGCGACTTGGTGCTGCAGATGAGGGGAGTAGGCTCTACAAATGAGGGAGTTGGTGCTGCAGATGAGGGAGTTGGTGCTGCAAATAAGGGAGTTGGTGCGGTAGATGAAGAGAGTCGGTGTTACAAATGAGGGAGTTGTTGCGGTAGATGAAGGGACTTGGTACTGTATATGAGGGAAATTGGTGTTGCAAATAAAGAAACTCAGTGCTGCAAACGGAAATATGCTGGAGTATATGCTGGCTTTAATTACGTAAATGTGTGGGCGGAAGTGATGTGTTTAAAAGCACATGTATAGTAAGTACGAACAGAACTTACTGTGTATACATCCTACCTTCCTCGTCTGCGCATAAGAACATTATACTTAGCCACCATTTCAAGTAGCTATGCCTTAGCTGCTTACCACTCTTAACTTACGAGTATAAGGACGCACAGTATACAAGACGCAAATAAATAAGAACTTGACATCGTTCCTTATAGCCTGACTAAATTATTATTCTACATCAAAGCTAAGGATCATGGCTTGATACTTGGACGAACTCATGAAGACCTCACACACCAACATTAGAACATAACAACTGCAAATGGAAATACTCGGTGCTGCACTAATAAGACTTGGTTCTGCAATTGAGGGAATTTGAAGCTGTAAATCAGGAGAGCTGGTGCTGCAAATGAATGGAGTTAATACTACAAATAAAGCAACTAATCCTATCACTGACAGAACTTGGTCCCGCTGTTTTGCTAATTTAACGAGCCAGTCTCGTGAATATCACTGAAGTTATTCCATATTTCCGTTATATTTACCGTACCATTCTATTATCAATTTTTGATACTATTATCTACCAATGCATTGTCTACTATGGACTCTATTTCCTACTATTGATACTATTATCTACTATTACTCTATCATCTACTACTGACACAATTATCTACTATTGACACTATTATCTACTAGTATCTCACTCATTATTGATACACTTGTGAAAATGACGTCAGACACTACATGTCACCGAGCATCAGCAATAACAGCAGATTTTGAGGTTCGTTTTTCTGGGTGGGGAAAAATTCCTGCAGCGATGAATTGCATGAGCAAAAGACCTCGGTAGCTGGTCGCTCCCAAGGTATTTCTGCAAAAGTTACCCCGAGCCTCCAAAGTTTGCTAGGACGATTACCCTAAAGTTTAGGGCGCAGAGGCACCAGCGATGGGAGGGTAAAAGAAGCAAGGAGCCATTAAGACTATTAGCTTCAACTTTTGCTTCAAATGGAAGGATTCGTAGAGTAAGGCAGCGGTTGGAATTATAGCTGTGAGAGCCGCTACAACAATTGCTCTAAATCTTCCAGAGGGATTCCCGCGAGCTGGTGGTAACAGCATGGCAACAGGAGAATTGTTGTGAGGGGCTGGCAACATTGGGTTGTGTGTTTGAAAGTGGCAAAAGGGGAAATATTGTTGTGAAGGGCTGGCAACATTGGGTTGTGTGTTTGAAAGTGGCAAAAGGGGAAATATTGTTGTGAAGGGCTGGCAACATTGGGTTGTGTGTTGGAAAGTGGCAAAAGGGGAAATATTGTTGTGAGGGGCTGGCAATATTGTGATGTGTGTTTGAAAGTGGCAAAAGGGGAAATATTGTGGTGAGGGGCTGGCAACATTGTGATGTGTGTTTGAAAGTGGCAAAAGGGGAAATATTGTTGTGAGGGGCTGGCAATATTGTGATGTGCGTTTGAAGAGGGGGGGGGGTAAAAAAGGATATATTATTACAAGTGACTAGCGACATTAGGATATGTGTTTGCAGGGAGCAACAGGGGAATTGTTATGATTGGCTGGCAAGTTCAGGGTGATTGTAAGCACGCTTCCTACTCTACCCATTCGAGACTAACTTAAAGTTCGACAAGCACAACACTGTTCAAGATAGCATGGGGATGGATGTAGTGACTTTATTAAGGAGGGGTCAACAACGACGTTCAGGCGGCACAAACACCGGCCCCCACGCGAGCTCTGTGCTTCGATAGCCTTTTGTAGACACGGTGTAGTGACGTCATCAACGTCAGCAGCGAGCTTAAGCAGTAGTACCACTTCCCCCAACGGGCCGTATCGTGTCGAGACACGGTGTAGTGACGTCACCAAAGCCAGTAGTGAGCTTAAGCAGTAGTACCACTTTCCCCAACGGGCCGTATTGTGGCTAAATAATAATAATAAGCTCATGTATTTCTCCTCTGGAGACTGCGTCCAACAAGGTTAGGACACAGTATCCTGAGGTTTTCATGCTTAGTACTAACATAAGAATAATACTAAAAAGTAACATAAGAGCCAATTGGTATTAAATTAGCAATGAATTTACTAGAACAATTTACTTGAACACTGTGTAGTGACGTCATCCAAGCCAGTAGCGACGCTTAGGTAGCAACACTGTTCCAGAAACTGGTAAACAGACCTGGTGCCTCGATATCTTCAGCTCCTGCAGCCCACCACCCACGGTTCCGGTTCAGAGAAAAATGTCCAGCATTGAAGTCCAGTGAAGTGTGTAGCGAAGATAACATCCAGGACACAGGCGACCCAAAACTGGGTCATATTCAGCTGCGTCTTTTGTGGTGGGGGCATTAGCGGACTTGCTAAAGGGACGGTATTGTTGTTGGTGTACTTATGATTATCTTCGTGTACTGAGTTCCGAGTTGAGGGAAAGTGTTAGGATATTTCGACAGAATGATATGGTATGTCTATTACGAAAGTAAGAAATGACAAAAGTGTCGGCTTGAAACTTTCGCTACTGACGATTATTCTGGATACAAGTACCAGTATTGTAATCGAAGAGACAGGGTACTGCTGCCTTTTTAGAAACAACAGCAGTTTTTACGTTTTTATGAACAAGACAGCCTCTGAAGGGCGCGGTTTCTTACTACAAAATGAGAGCACTTTCAATAGCCAGTCACTACACCAGAACTTGACTTATCTTTCTTGAACGTCATGACAGCCACCAGACCAGGTCCAGATAACGTTTTGCACACCAGCTCATGTGTGTAAGGTCAAGATGCCGGTGTTTCCGTTGGGTTGCAATTAGAGACCAAAGGGAGAGCCAGCAGTGAATTATCTCCACAGTGCACGTAACCGCTGACCGCTAGTGTATCCGGCATTCTCTTTGAATAAGATTTCAGCAAATCATTGATTCTATAAACTTTACACCAATGGCGTTTCAAACGTATTGAGGTATATTGTTAAACAGCTTGCTCGTACTATAGTGGAGCTATTGGAATATCTTAGGGCCACGGCTCTGCCCCCTCTTTGATTAGAATACGTACGTCACAAGTCCATCCAGTCATTTCAAAACAGGTCTTCGGCAACAATCCGTTCATTCACACTCACCGTCATAAGTTTCAAAATTTTTCAAACATATATGATTGTGAAGCGTTCGAGTCTTCGTTGTATTAAATTGAACTGGAGAAAACTAAGTCGTTTGCGATAATCGAACTTTTGCATGCCTCGAATATGGCAGTGAGCGATCTCTGAATAGTTTCAAGTTGTTCTAGCTTTCTCTCGCATTCGGCATCTAAACTGGAGAACAGCACTCTATACTTCGCAGTATTACTTGCTTCCATAGTGTGCGCATCACCTCTACTTTGCGTGACGAGACTGTTCATAAAACCCATCCACTCCAATTTTTTTCCACTGCGATAACTTTAACTATGCGTTCTTCGAAGGTAGCATTATCTTGAGGTCTCACGCAAGTTCTCTTAAGACTGTCTTTCTTTCAATTTCATGTCCATTACAAGTTGTAAGTCATATTCTAGACTCGATGAGTAACGTATTTTTTTTTCGTATCAATGCAGCTCCAGTTTTGTTACATCGGAAGCCTTGTTATTCTTTACCGACCTATGGCAGAGACTTTCCAAATCTCGACGGACACACAGCGCGTCTTTAACTGATGACACAGCAGCTAACATTCGTGTGTTGCATCCATACTCCATGTCACTGATTAAGATAAGAAAAAGTTCTAGAGACGTTATTTTGTTATTACGAAATTCGACAGCATGTTTAGCAGTCCCTTCACGAGTACACTATTACAATCGGGTATTCATGACATTTTAATTCAAAAGATACGTGAATTATTATGAAATAAAAGTGACTATTCGTAACGAGTAAATAAATTTTCAGTGGCAGTTAAGTTTCTACATCAAACGAGATACCAACTTCTGAGCAATTTATATTTTCAATCCTGCAGCAGTAGCACCAGCCTTAACTTACGCAACTTATTATCCGTGTGAATTAAGTGGACTATTATTTAAAAATTTAAATAAAACAACAGTGCTCAAATTAGTATACAGCACTAGCAGCACATTCATCTTTCCTTTGAAATCCAGCGTAGGGGCAGCATCTAGGGGATGAGGAGGGGAAGATAGGGTGGAGGGCACTTGCGGCCACAGCAGACGAGTAACTATGGCCGAAGGTTTGCAGGCTACGGCCATTTCTTGTACTGTGGTTGACATGCCTGTGCTTGCAACTAGCAGAAACTGTCCACCGTTGGCAGTATCTCCGTCTGGTATTTCCCAATCTAAAAATTGCAGCCGATTACCCTACGTTGTTCGATGCCGTCTATTACAGATATTGGCTAATGTAGGGTCAACTTCCGATAGGTTTATGCCACGAAATGCATTTCGTCAATACACAATAACAGACACCAATACATGTTTACGATCGGTAGGTATTAATATGTCTGCAAGAATACTATCCAGTCATAAATAACAAAGCATAGGCATCAGCACCTCTCCACCGTACACGGGCCTAACCAATATTCTCTTTGACTAGAATTAATTTAGCTAAAAAAAATACGGAATAAAGAAGCTGAGCAATGTTATTATCACCAGCTGAAACCTGTGGGAATTTCGCAGAACAGAAAAAACAAATGGTCCTCACTGATATCTCAGACACGTACCATCTTAATCTTCCCCTATCTAATGCTGTGGGAACTTGTGGAAACTCTACAGAACAAAAGAATTGTTCCTCAATTATTATGATGTACTCGGACCCGTATCATGCATACGAAGGTTGAAAAGTCTTTGAAGTCAGTCAGTGAATTTTCTACCTAAGACGTGAGTAGAAGCAGCTTAAATTCGAACTTGACTCCAATTGCTACCAATCCCTTTCCACGTAGTATCAGGGATACGTCATGAAGCCCTAATTTTTCCCTATCTAATATTGCTAAAAGTGTTACTAACCAACTAAGTAACTAACAAGGAGCTTCAATAGAGAAGGAAGGAGCCCTGTGGCCCATTTACAGATTCTCCAGCGAGTCAACCAGATCTTCCATGGCTGAGACGCTCATTGGTGGAAGTGAGAGGGGAGCAGTGAGTTTCACGGGGAGCAGCAGACAAACCGAGTTACTGATATGCGATTGGTGCTTACGCGACTGGCTGCAGCCATAAGAGACTCTTTACTGATATGCAATTGGTGCATACAACTGGCTGACAGCCATAAGAGACTCTTGAGCTTCACGGGAGAGGCTCCTGGCTCCCTCCTCTCTATAGAAGCTCCTTGGTAACTAACTAACTAACGGAGAGACAAGCGGGATTATAATATAGATTCTACTGATAACGTTGCTTGACTTCTTGGCTGGTTCATTTCGGTAGATATTAACAGATTCTCTCAATTTGATTCTACATAGCGCCAGATTGGGACGCGCAATGAAATTCGTAAAAGTAAATACTTTGTGTCTGAGGCATAGTTAAGATGCGGACAGTATGTGCTACCCGCCCGAAACAAAATGGGTTTGAAGCCTCGATCGACAAAGTCAAATTTTTGCAAGATGAGTGGTGGATAGAGATTTGAAGACGACCTATTTAATTCCTCACACTGTCATTTTTAATGGGTCACGACATAATTTATATATATTTATATCAAATCAAACTCAAATAACTTTTATGAAGAATACAACAGGTTCAGAAATATGCCTACAAGTAAAAAGTAACCCAGATTACACTAGAACACTGTATTGTTTTTCTTATAGCAAGAATAGTCTAACCCTCAACAAATGAATTTTCGGTCTTCCAGCGAATGAATTTTTTCCTATCTAATCCTTCACAAGGGGACGGAGAGACACTCAGATGAGCAATCAACAAAACTGTATTTTATTTCATAAGTTCGATTTTGTTCAATAACTGGGTCATCGTGTTCTACTTCAGTGTTGTCATAAGTCAACTGAGTGTATGTAGGTAGGATACGGGGGGGGGGTTGTCCTCAACGGTTCACAGCGCGTTTGTGCCAGTTGTTGCCATTTTCCAACGCTACAACGGCTTACAGCTTTGCGTCTTATCTGCGTTAATGACTTAAATGTGGAAAAATTTTACTTCTGAATAACTGAAATCTGTTCAGGTTTGCAGCTCAAATAAAAAAAGGTATATTTTCCAGCTACTAGTGATAAATTCCTAATAACTATTTATCTCTCACAGGATCTGACGCCATATTTGACGGACGGGTGCAGGAATTTCCCAATAAAACTGCGTACGGAACAATGAATTTATTGCATATGCAAAACACGCGCTTGGAAACTCGCCCCGGATACGCTGCGGGAAACTCTGTTAATTTCCGGCCCGGGCTCACGGCCTTGATGGAAAATCCTAACAATCGTCCTGTAATTTAGTGAAATACAGCACAGGCGTCTCAGTTGCGTCTGCTAGTGTGAAATGCACCGCACTTTCTAGTAATTAGGTTCTTTAATTGGGTAAATAAGCGAGTAGTTTAGGTAACTTTGGATGCATAGCCAAAGATTCAAAATGAAAAAGAGATATTGTTTGTTGAGAGAAACGGGGAAGCCATGCATGAGGGTGTTCCTACAACTGATCAACGTGTAGGGTAAGTTGTTACGTGAAGAGCAGCAAGACCTACTGGGCTACCAGGCATTGATTCTAACTTAGACACAGCTCCAGCCGACCTGAGCTTCACCCAAGTGTGCAGCGTTAACGTTGACACGCATCTCAGCTCACGGTACGCGAGACATTAGGCGCCTCGGTGGTGCCGAAGCTCCAGTCGAAAATGGAGCTTCTACTTCGATGAAGAACCAGTGTCATGGGTGAAAATGGCACTCAAACGGCCGCTGGCCGTCATTTCTTCGAATAATGGAGAGGTTCATGGACGGTGAGCCGTAGAAGGCAAGATTTCAAATGCGGGGGAAAGCTAGAAAGAATTTGCGGCCATCACCCAGCTTTGAAGGCTACTAGACTCCATCATCACATGATCAACAACTACACACACACGTGTATGTTATTCCAATCGGTGCTCCCCTTGCATGTAAATTTGTTACCCAATTTTCTAGTACTCGATGATTATTTAGTTCAATTAGTTCAAGTGAACATCGCACAATATGCTGTAATAAATTTTAAAGCGCCCTTGGTAAGCCTGCGGGACTTGCCTCTAGGAATACCTGGTGTGGTTAGCGATGCACACTGTGTCCTTCGTTCGAGTGAGATCGTTTTCACTAACAATTTTTTATTTAATGACGATATAATGATATCCACGGCAATGAGTAACAAAGGAAGCAATCAATGGCAGTAGTTCAGAATTATGCTGCTATTAAAACCACTTCCCGATACTCTGCCTAGTAATACAACATGTTTTTCTCTACACTCAAATAAACTTATAAGGGGAACAATAGTAAATCTAACAACGTACAAAATTTTCCAACGCGAACTTTTTTATCGCATATGAGTATACAGCATGTATTTATAGAATACTTACATGAGATCTACCACACCAACGGTCCGTCAATAGCTACCGTGCACAAAGCCATAAACTAAATAGATACAAAGTAGTAAACCTGCGAGGAAATTGTATTGTACTTTTGTAATTAAGTGAAACGCTCACTTCAGGCGAGATAATTATTCTAAAGGTCCACAGAGACAGCGTGTAACTCCGGTTGCAATTCACGCGCTCGCTCTAAAATTAAGAAAAGTAGCAAATTTAAATAATGCTGCGACACGAGTCTTAGAGCCTGCTGAACTTTTATTTCGTTAACACAAATTAACATTAACTGCTTTAGCAATCCCCTGACTAAGGCGACAGATACAATGTGGTGCAAATGGCAAATGCAAAGTCACTAATGTATAAATAGAACGTAGATGAGCATGGTGCCAGTACAACCTAAACTAGGAAGTAATCAGTACTATATAATAAATCACGTCGTGTTTTTATTTATTTATTTTTTATATATTTAAATCTTTCCTGTCACGCTCTATTTCTTTCTTATAAGATAGGAGAAAATTCAGATTTCAAAATGTAAAAAAAGTGGGGTACCTTGCAATCTTTTTCTTCGGCGAAAAAAAAAAAGTTGGGTACCTTGCAATCTTTTTCTTCAGTATTAGATAGGGGAAAAATAGAACTAATAAGATAGGAGAAAATTCTGGGTCCCGCGCTCTGGATCCCGAGCTCTTCATCCTGGTCTCTGAATTCCCGGCTCTGGATCCCCGGCTGTAAGAGCAGTTAGAGACGCTCAATCTCGCTCTTCAGTCTTGGAGGTTTCGTTCCTTTCGTGCATAATCCATTCCGCTTATGCTTTCATCAGCTGAATCATGTAGCAGTTCAATCTACACGCTGAGCAGACGCCTTTTTGTAATGAATTTGCATCGCAGAAATATTTCAACGCTAGAGGTTCAACAATCAGTTGGTATCCACGATACGGTGAGCCCTGGGCATTGCCAGTGAATTCCAAGCTGATATTCATGCCTTATTATGCAGCGGGGATATTTTGCTATCGCCAAACTCATGGCTGTACAATTTGCGTTTCAACAACGGAAGATCAGGCCTGCAGGGATAAGACCTATAATAATACAACAAGACCTATACTGAAAACCGGTACAATAAAAAGCTTAATCACAACATTTTTGCTGTCATTTTTGATGCCTGGGCCCTTTAATCCTTATATAGCAAAACGCTTCGTGTATTTATTTATTCCGTGTCAGCTCATAAGGAAACAGATAGGCGAAAAATAGGCCAGGTTGCAAATTTTATAATTGAGTTACATACGTTTTCGTAAAGATCGATGATCAGGTTGCAGAAAATTACGAAGCCCTCTATCCGAATGCACTTCTTTCTTGAAACACTTCTTCAAATCGGAACTATATATGCAGCTTCTGGAGTACGATTCTATAATTTTTTCTTTCAGGTCACGTCGTATATATATATATATATTCAGCAGATGATCAACGGAGCACTGACGACGGGCAGTGGCGAATTAGATCATGGGCAGTAGACAATTAATTCTAGTAGCTTACTGTCTTTCTATCAGAGAGCGGATTTCGCTTCAGAGACTAAAATTGCATCACTTCAGTGAAGCAGTTTTTTGAGTATGGAATGCAGTATCAAGGATACAGTGTACTAACATTGCATGTAAGCCGACTGGAATGACATTCAAGTTTAATGTAATTTAGTGTTTTACTTAACATTTTACTTTGGAAAACGCACGTTTAATTAAGAATGAGGATAGGGCACGTAAAAGAAGAATGAGACTACTTCAGTCTCAAAAACGAAGCCGAACTAGCTACGAAGCATTCATACGACACAGTGAGGAGAAAGATTTGAAGCAGAAAGCTTGCAGAAAGGAATAAGAGCTGTTAATAAACGTGAGACGGTAAATGTGGAACCAGTAAGTCAAAGAAGAGCGAAAATATATCGGTTATTGCGTGAATTTTTTTCACGTACGGGTCCACTAGTCTACAGTATAATAAAGACAGATGTGTATTTAGCTGTTTACATATTTATTTGTTTATATGTTTATTTGTCTGTGTATTTATTTATCCATTTTCTGCAACGCTTTAGCAAAACAGGTAGGTGGAAATTAGCCCAGGCTGGAGGCTCTCCATGGTCATCTTGTCAAGCTTCATTGGAAACTGATAGGTAGAAAATAGGCCAGGTTGCAGATGACAGCATACGTACCTTAATCAGTGACAGTTGAAATTCAAACTATGAAGATATCGAAAGCTTAGTCTGATTTGTACTAGCATATACCTTCTCCATATATCGAATCTATGACAGAGCATAAGGAGACCTAGCTTATGTATGACTGCACTTCTTGCATTGCCAAAATTGAAGTCTTAGCAGTAAAAATATCTGACGCTTTCATTAGTACTCTCATGCATCTTGATTTATAATTTCTTCCCACAGATAATTGTGCTGTATCAGTTATTCTTCCTAATTTAATTCAATGGTCGACGAAACAGCTTTCGCTAAGCAAAACCATTGGACCTACTGTATATAGGATAATCTTACCATACCCATAATACCGAATCGAAGCTGTTACGGTACTTTGAGCGTTGCTGATCGGCCTACAAAAAATAATGAATTTTCTCAATGNATGGTCGATGAAGCAGTTTCGCTAAGCAAAACCATTGGACCTACTGTATATAGGATAATCTTACCATACCCATAATACCGAATCGAAGCTGTTACGGTACTTTGAGCGTTGCTGATCGGCCTACAAAAAATAATGAATTTTCTCAGTGTCAGAGAGAAAAAAAAAGTTTCGATACTGAGCAGTCGAGAAGCCGTAAACTCTCATCTCAGGGTGCGTTTAGATAAGCAGTTGTAATCACGAAAGTATGATGAATGAAGGTCATCACAAGTTCTTCGCTGTCATTCTTGACAGCGCGGGCCGTCTAATAGTCTAATAATAGTTTTAACTGTTTAACTATATGTACAATCCTATTTAGATAAAATTTGAAATATGTATCTTGGATACTGGTCGTACTGAGATAGCTCCGCAGTATTTGTAAATTTTCGCCCTGACAATGGCACGAACTTGACCAGTGCCGAAAGCTTGTAGAGGTAAAGGTAATGTCAGCTTTACCGCACCCTCAACTGGGAAATCCAAGCGCACTGGTTTGTGCTGCAGAAATAGGATTCCTGGCCCCAAAGGAGTAAGTGTTGCTGCAGTCGAACACGGGACATCAAAAACTATGGCGCCGTTTTAACGGAAGGTTCAATGACCCGCGCCCCCTATTCCTCTTATCTCTGAGGAAGGTAAGTACTCTCACGGCTGCTCTGCATTCCTAATACTGCCGAGTCAGCACACGCAGATCAGCAAAGAGTTCGCATGCCTGGGTTGGCCTCGATCCTGCGATACAAGGAGTGTGTTCTCAGAACGTAAGCGTGCTGTTTCGGTGGCTAAATAAATATAAGGCTGGAGTCGTCCTTTAATAATTTTCAATATGAATCAGACCAGACGTCAAGCAACGGCGTTGTTACTCCTGTATTACTCCTGAGTAAATATATGCTACCTGAACTGAAGCTGGCATGTGTACTACAGTAATATCACATCCAAATTTAAAATTGTTGCGGTGCCAGCTAATCAACCAAGCTAATTTGTTCAGTGATGCTTGCAGCGTTATACTTGTAAAATTAGCTTTCTTATTAGCGCCCGGTCACTCCTGAGGGAGAGATAATGTGTCCTCANATCCAAATTTAAAATTGTTGCGGTGCCAGCTAATCAACCAAGCTAATTTGTTCAGTGATGCTTGCAGCGTTATACTTGTAAAATTAGCTTTCTTATTAGCGCCCGGTCACTCCTGAGGGAGAGATAATGTGTCCTCAAGGGCTTAGTATTGCAGGCCTTCCTGCTGTGCCGAATCTAACCTGCCCAGATGTAAGCTGTTACCTAACCGACATCACTTAATTTACGGGCTGGGTGCCCCCCCCCCTCCAATAGTTTTATTCGTTTTTTTTATTTAGACGAAAACTGGCCAGCGTAGAAAAATGCTGTTATAGTTATGCAGCAAAACTCCTATAACAGACTATTTCCAAAACAGGAAATTTATGAAACGGAGACTTTTCGAAAGGGGGAAAACATGTTGAAAACTAGACAGCATACAGGACCATCAGCCAAGAATTGCAGGTGCAGAATTGAGTGACTAGCAGAATAGTGCTGTAAAAGTTAAATGGTAGAGCGGTAGAGCGGCAAAAAAATCCTTACAAATTTGTAAAAACGGGTATACTGTACTGTGAAACTTGTCTTCACGGAAGTGAAGACTACGATCAAAACCTAAATAATATTTCTGCCTGGGAATTAAGAGTGCTATCATATTATATACAGGGTGTTGCAAAATTCTTGGTACAAACTTCGGCTACTGGTAGAAAATATCAATATAAACACTTCTTCATCAATAAACAAAATTCGAAAAATGTTTTTTTTTTTTTTTTTTTTTTGAGATACTGGGCTTAGAAAATTTTAAAACTACTCTACAACAGAACGACGATGAATTCACAATCGACAAAACCGACCAGAACAAGGGCAATTGGGAGAATTAGAATCAACAAATTGAAGCAGGATTCTATGCATATTAGATTAGATTAGATAGGCGGCAGTAGACGAACCAGTAGGCCCATTCTCAAAGAGCCACGGCACTCTATGAGCTATTGCCATTATGTTAGTACATGTACTATATATAGGACTGGGGAAAAGAGAAGAAAAAAAGAGGGGGGGGCGAAGAATCGAAGAATCTAAGTACAACAGATGATCATGAATGCACGCAAGCACGATCAATAGCCGCTGATATGCGGAGTTAAGATGTCAGGCTGTGTAGTTAGAGCTGAACAGAGAAAAAGACAGATTAGGGTACCTCGGTAGCTTTGGCCGTTAAGAGTGTGCGACTCCTGGAGGAGGATTCTTAGCTGTGGGGGATGTCTCTCCCATTGTACAGTATGTCAAGACGATTTTTAAATGCGTTGACTGATTCCGTACTAACAACGTCAGAAGGGAGAGTCTATTCCAAATGCTGAATATGAAATACGGAAAGAACTGCTGACTTAAGGTTGTTCTTCGAGCTTTATGATTGAGTTTTGACCGTTGTTTCGCAAGCGATCATTAAGGTCTTGTTCAAAGAGTCGTGTTGTAGGTACGTCGTTGAAGCCGTTCAAGTGTTTAGATGTTTCTATTCGTTGCCCCCTGTGTTGTAGTTTGTTTGTAATAGTGATTCCAAAGTCACGTTGTTGGGTGACATGAGCCAATTCTGTCCCATTCATTTTCAATGGAGTTGAAGGGTTCACGAGCCCTACGTGCATTACTGAGCATTTGTCGACATTAAGGCTGATCTGCCACATTGTGCTCTGTTCCATGAGGTGGTCAAGGTCTTGTTGGAGCTCGGCTCTTTTCGTAGTAGGATGACATACAGTTGATTGTATCATCCGCAAATTTACTGATATTACTACGGATCCGGGTCATTGATGGAAATTGAGAACAGAATTCGGCCAAACACGCTACCTTGTGGAACTCCTGATGATACCTGCGTCCAGTCACTCGTTTCTCCTTCAAGCTTCACTCGCTGCTGCCGACCCGTAAGCCATGCCCTGATCCATCGTAAATAGTCTCCCTGGATACCAAGGGCTTCCAATTTTTTCATTA
The DNA here is from genome assembly GCA_001587735.2 of Parhyale hawaiensis. NCBI lineage: Eukaryota > Metazoa > Arthropoda > Malacostraca > Amphipoda > Hyalidae > Parhyale > Parhyale hawaiensis. The sequence continues at coordinate 3,354,724 of LQNS02276924.1, read as the reverse complement.
GCCGTTGATGGGGGACTTTTTCAAAAGCCTTTTGGAAGTCTAGAAACACAAGGTCTACACCCATATCTTCATCTTTAACACCCGTAACTCTTGAGAAAAAGTCCAGAAGATCTGTTAAGCAACTTTTCCATTTCGAAAGCCATACTAAGAGTCGGATATGAGCTGATGGATTCTCAGGTGATCAGTGACACGCTTTTTCAGGAGACGTTAGATAGTTTTGCTAACGACCGATGTAAGACTGATTGTTCGATAGTTGTTGGGGCTCTTCATGTTCTTCTTATGTATCGGTGTCGTGGATATATATACACATTTAAGCGAGTAAGTTCTTGAAGGATCTATATCTCCGTGAAAACACATGTGTTTATGGGAGTAACTCGCATAGGTGCTGGTTCAGGAATTCGTAACATTTTCAACAGTAAATAGAGAGGTGAAATAGTTGTTCATAATTGTGGCTTTGTCTCTTAGGTCATTGGTGATTGCACAGTCAGGTGTTTTGAACTGACCTATAGTTTCTTTTTTTATTCTTTTTTCATGCAAATATTTATAGAATGCCTTTGGGTTGCGTTTTGCCAGAGTGGCTACGGATACTTCCTTTTCCCTATTTGTGGTCCTGACTATTTTCTTTACATCACGATATGCCCTTATGTGACTGGACCTGTTCTCTTCTCTTAGATTACTCTTCCAAGCTTTCATGTTTTCTTATTTTTTAGCCTCTAAAAACTTGCTAGTCACCTTCAATTTCCAAATCGATGGATTGTTCGTAATAGGCTGTGTCCTGGCCACCAAGATCACCTGATTTGTTTCCACTAGATTTTTTGTGGGGTCTTATGAAAAGTCTTATTTATGACACACCTGTGGAGTCAGAAGAAAACCTTGGCGCCCGAATTACAGTTAATTGCTGCTGGAGATATCACTGAGATACATAGAATCTTTGGCAACGTACGCAACTCCCTTCGGCGAAGGTGTCATGCTTGTATCAATCATTGTTTATGGTAGATATTTTGAACAAATACGTAATAAGATTCTTGCTAATAAATTCTATCTCTTGTTATTTAGTATTAGAACTACCCTCGTGTGTATTAATGAGCAGAGTGCATGTAAGTAACAAAAATATAGCGTTCATCATTTACATCATTATCTCACAAGCTAAGCGTTTTTCGAATTCCTTTATTAAGGAAAAAATGTTTATATTGATATTTTCTACTGAGAGCCGAAGTTTGTACCAAGAATTTTGCAAGCCCTGTATACCTACACTACGGTTAAAATTATTTATTTGCTGAGAATTATATATTGGCTCTAGCCGAAAATTTTACCCGGACAATAACTGAAAGCTAAAACGGTTTGGCTGGAAACTAAATGTGGATCAATATGTAATTAAAGATATCTATATATATGCAGTTGTGCGGGTGTACGTGCCTGTGTGCATCCTTGTATCATTTAAGTTCATCTTCACTAAACTTCTAGATAGCCGACAAAGTATAAAATATATATATATATAATTATGTATATGTCATCTGTGCCTGTGTATGTGTGTGCATTTGCCTAGAATATGACTGGTACTTATCGACCACGAAAATTTTGACAAGATTTACTATTTTTGCTTTAGCTGCGTGGAAAGTTTAGACAGGTGGAAAGAGTACAATGGAGCTAGGTATATAACTCACTGTTAATTATTTTATAGAGCTTTCAGTAATTTTTCAGTGTTGAACATGCTAGTACTAAATCATATTTAACAAATGTATCACAAACATCTCCGAACATAAAGGTTTTGAAACTGTAATGGGGAAATAAACATTTTGCTACACGGTTCAAATAGCGAAACAGAATTCTAATGATTTCTGTGTTGCAAGAACCGAAAAAGGTATATTACACTTATTTGGCAACTTTTAAGCGATAGTGATAGTTGGGCATATTCATTCACTACTATGGGAATCTGAGTAGGATGTTATAGAAAAACAGAGCTTTCGACTCTCGCTTCATATATGTATTCACAAGAAGCACACTATAGAGAGCACGCAATGCCCAATCAAAACATGCTTGAGTTCTTCTCGAACTCACCGCAGATATTCAGTTATAAAAATCCCGTGTATTTTTTCGCTCTCATCGAAAACCTTGGTAAAAATTCACGTAAAATCGTCGGTCCTCAACGGCTCTCTTCAAACGGTCGGTTGCCCTCAGCTAGAAGATCTGCAAAAGTCTACGGGGTTTACTCCTGAGATTTGAATAACTCCTGGGCAAACTCGACTCTGTAGGATCGGTCGTCCAGAAAAGTTATTAGAAGAATTGTAGCTTCCGTCAAAAGATCTCCGAAGAACTTTGAAGTGTACATTTTTGTGTGAACAGGAAGGGAAATATGGGACAGAAAGTTCAGAAACCACGAGTATCTAAAGTTATTCACGGGATAGAGGGAAGTATTTGGGATTGGTTCGATAGATATAAAATATTAACTAAAAAGCATCAAGCGGTGTTAAATTTGAAATAAAGATGAGTCGATCATGGTGGCTATTTTTCAAAGCAGTAATACTTGAAAAAAATACATGCTACAATTTTTCTTGATTACTACATTTCGCTGACGTAGTAACTTAAAACTACTTCAAATTTTATGACCTCGACTTCATTGCACACTAATAAAACAGGAGATATATTCGGTTCACATAAAAAAGGTTTATATGTGTTTGGCAGAAGAATAGATGAACATTTTCTTTTTATGAAATTTTTCTAAAAGCTGTAAAGCCGGAGTACGTGAACCCTAGTAGCTCCAGAGCTCAAAATAGAAACGCTTCAGGTTCTTGGAGCAAATGCATTCGTGACTATGACTTAGCGAGCTTTAAAACCACGCTATAATTCAACCCACTGTGAACTTGAGGAAATTCAAACTTAGAAATATCTTCGAAACTTTGCCATTGGCACTTACTTCAGTGTAAAGATGGTGCCGGTAGAGATTATTAGCACCTGGCTTATACAGTGTAATGCCGAAGACACGCATGCAACGAACAACTGGAAGCGAAGATACAAAGGTCACTCGTTGTCCTGAAATGTATTTCAACTCGGTAGCATAGATACGGTAGCTTGGACGACACACGAGCGGCCCATCCTCGCATCTTCTTGATTATGCTAACGTATAGTGTGGTTCCATCATAAGATGTTGATGCTTAATCTCTGCACTCGGACAGTGTATTGAGAAACTTTGTAACGAACGTTCCTCATGTTGTTCTCTCGTGGTCAGCTGCGGTATCCGGACACCGATTTTGCGTTCAAGTAAGCTTTCTTGCGCGGGCCACCACAAAATAAACACTACCTAGGCTAACCTAACCTACCCTTACTTAACCTAACCTCCATATCTAACGCATCTAACCTAACCTAACCTTACCTAACCCAACCTAACCCAACCTAACCTTTCTAACTTTACCTAACGTTACCTAACCTAACCTTACCTAACCTAACCTTACCTACCCTAACCTAACCTAACCTAACCTAACCTAACCTAACCTAACCTAACTTAATCAGCGATACAGCCAACAGAGCGGCGCAACAACTTGGACGCCGCTCACACGCACACGATCTGCTTACACAAACACGCGCACAAATAGTCGCGAACGACGAAAGCGCTATCCAGGCAAAGGCACCGGAAGGAAAAAATCCGGCGCAAACAGGGCTACAGGAAAGAAACCTCGTTAGAAAAACCCTCACCTAGCACTTGAAGTATACAAAACAGCCAAACTCATTTCTTTCAACTATTTTATTTGGAGGTGAACTAGATTTATATCGCACAAAACAAATTTTTACGAAGCATATGTAATGTATGATCAAATATGAGTTGGATGAACCAGTAAAACAGGTTAGGTTTGATGAGGTGAAGTAAGGATAAGTTTGGTTAGATTATAGGTCAGGTTAGAATAAACTTGGCTAGGTCAGAATAAATTAGGTTAGGTAAGGTTAGTTTGAAATATGTTGGGTTAAAAAATGTTGCGACAGGCTAGATTAGGATACGTTAGGGTATGTAAGCTTAAAATAATTTCATTTATATTACGTTAATGCAATGTACTTCAAAATAACTGATTTGAGTTAATAAACGTTCTTTAAGTGATAGGGGGAGCTTTTTCGAGGTGTTTTTTCCCCACCTGGGCATTTTGCTCAGGTTTTTTTTCTATCCAGGTCCTGCTTCCTATACCCGCCAGCTGCCCTAACATTTCCTACGTAATTCCATCCCAGGGGCGCGTGTTTGCTTCTGAATTTTGAATCAAGAAGGGCTTCTTTTTAAAGATATTCTCGAGACAGTGTTGTATGCCTTGAACTTGGTTTCATTTGTGTTTTGAAAAATTGAATGTCTCTCAAGGCACAAAAGATATATATATACTTCGCTGCTTTGTAGCAAACTCACTTCAGTCAGAGCAATATTTAGAGCTTTAAAGGATAATCTGATCACTAGCTAGTTAGCATTTTCACTTGGCTGGCAGCATTGATTGACAATTTTTGCCCATGAAATTTTCAGCCAATTAGAGCAATATTATAAACACCGTCGTGTGTTTATAGGCATATTTTTATGTTTATATATAACGTATTTGTATCTTTCGTGTCACGCTCTTAGCGCAAAAAATAGGCCTGATTGTAGGTTTTGTAATTATGTTGAGTTTGATGGAGATCGATAAGCGAAACTTAGGCCAGGTTGCAGAAGAGGCCAAAGTGGGATCACTTACTCTTTCTCACAGCTGAATGAACTAATTACAAACCTAATGTTGCATTCCAAACAATGAAAATATTTACACCTTCACTTAGCGGTCCCTTGGGGCCTGATTTTTATTACTTTCTCCATGCATTGAAACTATACTTGCTCCCAGTTCACGGCGTTTAAGTCGAGTAGATGATCAACGGAGTACAGGAGAAGCACTTCTTCACGGTACAGCAGCTGCAGTAATTATATTATTTCACTTGCATTTTTATTAGCTTTTTTTCTGCCACTAACGAAGTAGTTCCCACTGGAGCGCAAAAATTCAGATGCACTGAAGCTGTATCGTGGCGTATAAAAGATATGAGGCGGAGAATTTTATTTAATTCGTGATGCTTCATAGTTAGCAAATGCAACCTGATTTTTTCGTTTGTCACCTAATGGAAACGAGTGTGTGTTTCAGTTGATTTGCTACAGAGGGCACTCAACTTTTATGACAATTGAAGTTGGCCGTTTTAGTATAGGCTATCCTTCAGAAGCATGTAAGTAACGAAAGTATGATCAATGAAGAAAGGTTATCACAATCCCACGCTGCCGTTCTGTCAGCGCGGGCACTCTAGCCGCAGAATAATGCTGATCACAGAATACTAACACGTCGAGATATCAGTTTTAATTGGTCCACATAAGCTTTTGAGCCGCATCATGGTATACAAAGCTGCAAAAGGGTGTGTTAAATCAGACAATTTTCAATAAATACTACAATAATGATGATAGAATGATGTACCATCGAGTTGTAAACAGTCATAGTTTGTCCACATGAACTTTGGAGCTGTACCATGGCTTACACAGCGCTGCTAACAGTATAAGTTAGCCCTTGGAAATTTTTGACCACTGATAATGACAACAACGCCACACGAAAATATCAACAGCTTGAGTCGGTCCATAAGCTTTCTATCCCACCCACGAAAGATGGAAAATTAAGACAGTCTGCAGGCGCACGCTGTGCAGAAGAACAGCCGGCTGCCTGCTTCTGCTGTTGCTCGAGCGACGCGCCTTAAGTGTCTCTGATGGGATGCCGTCAATTGGGCAAAGTGTACAAAATCGATTATGTGTGACAAATACGCCTGTGCTGCACGCCAGGACTCTTCTCTAAAAGCTTTCTAAAGTCCGTAGTGACTGGCAGATGTGTTTTCCTGCGAACGCCTCCGCCATATTTTTCCAGAATTTGCTCCCTGAAACTTCAAGGGTTTGGCAAAAGTTTGCTGAACATTTGGGACGACGGGCGGGCCGAGGCCTCGAGTTTTGCTTGCCCCTCCGTCGTCTGCCCCAACTGTGATGCCGATAATAGGCCTTTGGCTCGCATGCAAAACAGACCAATTAACACTTTACGTAGCGACGCTCAGTAGATTCTAATTATTTCCTGAAAAGCAATTCTAGAGATTCACTTTCCTACTGAAGCAATGACGGAATAGAGTGAAGCAGTAATCTCAGAATGAAGTGATGAGAGGTAAGTGCAATTCTCAGTATTAAATTTTCTTAAAAAGCAACACAAGAAATTCGTATTACAACTGAAGGTGAAAAGAGCCATAATAGGCAGGTGTAATACTTATTATTATAATTCACATTATTTTCTTAAATACAACGCAGGAGATTTAGATTATTACTGAAACAATAATGGAAAAGAGAAATAAAAAGTAAGTCTAATAGTTTTTAATCATCTGCCATCGTGTATAATCGTGCACGGGTAATCATGGAATGAAATGAAAAGTAGCTAGTGCAAGGATTTCACTTGAAGTCACTCAAAGACAAAACTACATCAGATAAAAAGAAAAATTACATACACAATTAGTCCACTATGAAAGTCCAGGAATGGGTAAAGACCTTGTAGAAAGCATTCAAAATAACAAAATTGACTTTCTTAATTGATTAAAAATATTTAATCACACAGTTTATTTCTGAAAGACCAGGGACGAGACGGAAGGTGACCTTTTGTACGTCATTCGATTCTAGTTTATTTGTTAATTTATCTATTTTTTGTTTTCCTAATTTTATTAATACTTAAGCTTCTTCACCAATGGCATCCAACTATGCCCAGACTGATGGAAAAACGGTCATGGAACGTCATACGCCAAATTTGAATATTTCCAGTGAGGTTCTTTAGTATCAGCTAACTGAACCTCACACTGGCTAGGAATATAAGCCGTCTTGGCTAATGAGTTTCATGCAGCGATATAGAACTCTAGTAGAACACAGAATAATATACCATCCCGCGCAGAACTGGAGGTAGGACATAGCCAATTGCACTTACACGCTGAATGGTTCTGTCCAGTTTTCGATGGAAAATATTGTCATTTTGAGTACAAAAAGCCAGTGGGAATTAAAAAAAAAGCCTTTTCAGGACATAGCAACGTCTATCTGTGTTAACCAACAAGGGTTCACCAATGTGGTGACTACATGTTATTCAAAAAGCCATCGTGACCATCTTGGTGAGAGGTGACTGGTAACCATGCAGCCGTTCATTCTGGTAACCAGGAACTCAGTTCTCATCATAGACAACCACTTGGCCATTATAAATAACAACATAATCACCATAGTGGCCATCAAAATAACCATCTAGCTGACCATCATGACAGCTATCCGATGCAGATCATCACTCAGGTGGCACGACGGTTCCCACTTCAAAGCAACGCTGGGTTATGGAATTACGGGTTCCGAGGGGGCGATTTGAGGGAGCTACTGGCGAGAATCTTGTAAATGATTCCGCAGTGACGGAATCTTTTTGATCGATAAAAATATTCCGTAGCAAAAAACTAAGGATGATTGTTGTATTTTTCCAGTTTTTTGATGATTGTACCCAGCATAGTTACTCCAATGCAGGATTTTCAAAGAAAAATTCAATATTAACTAGAGCACTCTGAAAGCCCATACCTCTGCCAGGCGAGGTAAACGGTAGCAAAAAATTCAAATTGGCTCTGAACCCATAATTTTCTTTGCATAAACTCCAAAATCTAATCATTTGTGCCTTTTGATTGTAATAACAGCTTGTGCAATTTTCTTAAAGATCCGTTCATAATTTTTTATTTATACTGCTAACAAACGTTATGACAAACATGAGTCAAACATAAAAACGAACAAACCAATCTGCACCAAAATTGAATCATTTATGTCTTTTAACATCACTAACAGCCCTAAAAATTTCATAAAGATCCATTCATTATTTTTTGAGTTATTGTGCTAACAAGCATAAAATTAAAAATAGAAACAAACGAACAAGCGGATCATTACCAAAATTTCGTAATGTACTCTTTGTTATAAACCTAACAACTCATGTTTATTTCATAAAAATCCATTGCTAACTTTTTGAGTTATGGCATGGAGAAAAATGAGGCAGACAAGCAAACAAACAATTGGATGGACATATCTTCACCAAAAGTTAATCATCTGTTTCTCCTAACATACCTAACAATTCCTGTGAATTTCGTCCAAATCGGTTCATAACTTTTTGAGTTATCTTGGTGACAGATAGAGAGACAGACAAACACGACGAAAATATAACCTCCTAGGCGGAGGTATTAATCCATCTATTTCAAACTAGCTTGTCCACTGCCAGAAGTTTCATTCAGGATAAGAACAGGCTTCAGTAACATTTGCTGTTTATGTTATCAGTAGAGCCCGGATTTATATGCCCTACCCCATAAACGCTATAACGCCTATAAGAGCATAGAAAAAAATATGCTTTATAGGCATTTGACTATTTTGCATATAATGCATATACACGCCTATTGAAGCATAGAAGTTGTGACAATTGCCTTGAAATACATAGCAATAACATCCCATTTTGAAATATATTTATAGCTGCGATAATGAATTACACAGATATTAAACATTA
>LQNS02276924.1:3305167-3331046 GCA_001587735.2 Parhyale hawaiensis | reverse complement strand
TAGTTTACCCAGGCACTGCAATCGTGCTTAGTTTACCCAGGCATTGCAATCGTGCTTAGTTTACCCAGACACTGTAATTTCTACTCGTGGCTTCAGTTTACTAAGTAGATGGTGGCAGACACACTCGATGTCACTCTTATTTTATACCCAAGCACTGGGATTGCTAAGCGTGTAATTCCAGTTAACTAAGTAGATGGTGGCAGACATGACAGAAGAGGTCGGCAGAGTTTTGAAGGCAGCCACATCACAGGAAATGAGCAAGGCCCTGGCACTCGTGTAATCAATCAGCGCTATGACGGGTCCAGCAAAACTAAAGGCATTTTATGCCCCAGAAATGAATGGAAGTGCGCGGTGCAGCCCCAGCACGCACAGCAACATAAAAACAATTGGATATAAGCAGCATAGCTGTAGCTATGCTGCTGGTGCTGCGGTGTTAGTGTTGGTATAGAGAGAGATGAGTGAGCTACTGTATTTAATTGTACTCATTTGGGGATAAACGCATGATATAACTGAGAAAATAATTTACTTATTTAGTCGCACTCATATCTAGAGAGAAGTCCATGAAAGAAAGGACATTTATTCACAGTCATAACGACCCGCTTGTAGTCATGTCTACCGTACACTTCCTCTTGAAATTTATTCATGACATGAATCAAGTGGTTGTTATTTCTGAACCAATATTATATTATTGATTATATGAATTCACAGTGAACAGTTAGGTATTCTCCTTTCCGGCACTTTTCCATTCAATATGTCTCCAAGTTGTGTATAGCAGAATGTATAATACAAATGATTTTTTAGCTTTTACTTGACATGGATAATAAATTGATTTGTTTAGTCATTTTTTTAACTGTTTTTGTTCTACTTAAGTTTCGCTTGCAATTAGGTAGATAGTGAATAATATAATTTACATTCCAGAACTTCTTTTACAACCTAAAAGGTTCGTCAAACATATGAGAAAAAAAGACTATTAATTACCTCCGCCAAGGAGGTTATGTTTTCATCGTGTTTGTCTGTCTGTCTGTCACCAGGATAACTCAACAAGTTCTGAACTGATTCGGACGAAATTTAAAGGGATTGTTAGGTATATTAAGAGGAACAGATGATTAACTTTTGGTGTAGATTTGTCCATCCGTTTGTTTGTTTGTCTTCCTCATTTTTCTCAATGCCATAACTCAGAAAGTTACGAATGGATTGTTATAAAATTAACATGACTTGTTAGGCATATAACAAAGAGTAATTGACCAAATTTTGATAATGATCCGTCTGTTCGTTCGTTTGTAACTGTTCTTAATTTTACGCTTTTAAGCAAAATAACTCAAAAAATAATGAATGGATCTTTATGAAATTTATAGGGGTTGTTAGTAATGTGAAAAGACATAGATGATTAAAAATTTTGGTGCAGATCGGTATGTTCGTTTGTATGTTTGACTCATGTTTATCATAACGTTTGTCAGCAATATAACTCAAAAAGTTATGAACGGATCTTCAAGAAACTCGCACAAGCTGTTATCACTATCAAAGGACACAAATGATTAGATTCTGGAGTTTATACGAAGAAAATTATGGTTTCAGAACCAATTTGAATTTTTTGATACCGTTGCCTCGCTTGGCGGAGATATGCGCTCTCAGAGTGCTCTAGTTACAGTTGTTTTGTAGTTAATTACACTCTACGTTATTCCTTATTCCATCCAACCTAAAATGTGTACACTCGCTTCCGCTTAAAGTGACCACATCGATCGGGATCAACGGATTTGGCTACTATAAGCGGCTGGTCATAAAAGGCCTAGTTAACAGCTTTAGGTACATATGTGCTAAAAGGTTGACGTTAACCAATTAACCAAGAGCAAGATTATCGAAAATTAGTCAATGGAAAAGTATACCAACCTACTATAACTTCCAAAAGCTTCCGAATATGAAATGGTTCAACACAATTGAAAAGCTACTCAAATTCGACTATTTCATACCCTGATTATAAGCAAATTCATTACAATAAATTGGAGACCGTACAAACGGATCGCTGTCCACAGTAAGCGAAGCTACTTTGTTCATAATACATAGCGTGTGATTTCGTCCCTGCAGAATTGGGGTTACATTATACGGCGGGTCTTATTACCCACTGGTCCTATAAAGAGGACTCAGCTCCATTGTTTACAAGTATATTCCATGCTCTTGCTAACATAGAGTTAATATGAACATTTTGTATCTTTCAACGCTTAAGAAGTCTAGTAACACCAGCAATTTCATCTATTAACGATCTTTAATAATAAGAATAATAATGGTTAGGTACAGTGCTTGATTACACAGGTGTTGCTTATAGCACTGACTGCACTTTTGAAATGAGTCACTCACTAATAAGTCCCAGCTCTTGGAGGCGACGCAGTTTTATAGCTCCAGAAGAGTGGTAAACCCAGCAGTGTCACTGAATAAAATGGCGCGATGTTTATTGCGTTTACTGAACTTTTATAATGAGTCGTTCAACTGATATTTTCAGCCCTAGGTACCCTTCATGCTGCCCATCTATGTATAGATAGGTCAGCGGTTCCCAACTCGTCCCTTGCCGAGGGGCATCAACCGAAAGAAAAAAAGCGTGGACCATCTAATTTTTCGACAAAGATAAAGAATCGGTCAACAAGCACCTTGGTTAGCAATACACTCACTCAAAAAAATTACGAAAAATAACACAAAACAACAGCCAGTTTAAATTTCAATATACCTAAAGACCTAATTTTCCGAAAGTGGAAAAACTGTGTAAAATTTTGTCTTTAAACCTAATACGTATTAACAGAATTTTCAAATTAAGTGTAAAGAAATCAATATCAATTGTACCATAGCTTGAAGATTGCCAGAGCAATTTTTAAATAATAATGTTTTTGTAAAACTAATGACCAGTTCTTCTGATCGAGGACAGATTCAAGTCAAAATTGTATAGTCATTTTTAGCGTGTTGAAAAAAACTATGAAAATCCCACGGCTCTATCACTCATTTTTACCTCTGCCAACAAGGTCATGTTTTCATCGGGTTTGTCTCTCTGTCTGTCTGTTATTCTGTCTATCATCAAGATAACTCAAACAGCTATGGACGGATTTTGATGAAACTTACGTGGATTGTTAGGTATGTTAGGAGGAACAGATAATTAACTTTTAGTAAAGGTTTATCCATCCATTCGTTTGTTTGTCTACATTTTATTGTTTGCACCATAACTTAAAAAGTAATTGACGGATTTTCGTGAAATTTACATGAGTTGTTGGGTATATTACAAAGGGTGAATGATCAGAGTTTTGTGATGATCTGTTTGTGCATTCGTTTGTCACTGTGTTTGAATTTATTTTTCTTGGCCCAATAACTCAAAAAGTTAGGGGTGGATCTTTATGAAATTTACAGGAATTGTTAATGTTTAAAGACATAATTGATTTAATTGTGGTGATGATTGGTTGGTCCGTTTGGGTGTTTGACTTCTGTTGGTTAGAATGGTTGTTAGCACCATAACTCAAAAAATTATTAACGGATCTCCAAGAAAATTGCAAAAGCTTTTAATATTGTCAAAAGACACAAATGACTAGATTTTGGTGTTGATACAAAGAAAATCTTGGTTTCAAAGAAATTTGAATTTTTCATTATCGCTGCCTTGCTTGCCATGGCAGAGGTATGCGCTCTGAGAGTGCTCTAGTTTATCATTGTTCCGTTATAAACCCAAGAAATATTAGAATATTAAGCATTCTTCTCATTTAATGTACACCCTGCAATATTCTCACTTACATCTTGGTAGAATATGAGCGAAATTACTTTTTCTGGACACACTTTTTGGTTGTGCAAAAGATATTAGCTCTTTGACTGCAATATGGACAGTAAGTTTTCTTTCAGCCGCCTTGTAATTTCTGAGAACTTCTTTTTACACACAGATAGAATAAGAATTTAATGATTAACGTATTCTTGGACTCACTGTATTTGATGTCGAGCCTTTTTGAATTACAAACCAAAGAAGAACTTGAAGTATTATGCAATTCTCCTGATTTTTTCATGGCCATGTTTCATTTCCATCTAGGTGCACAACGAGCACTGTCATCAATATAACCCCACTCGTTTCATACCTACCCTGTCATAATAACTCGCAGGTCTAAGAAAAAAATTTAAATGTAAAAATTTTCTGGCATTTTACACGCTCGGTGTACTTCCCTTGAAGATGGTGGTAACATATGAGTTAAATAATCAATAGGGCCGACCTCATCTGACCCAGAGAACCACCTGGGGCAACATAGGACCTCGTTATGAGGTCGGTAGCGTGAGTGCGCCACGGGACGCCGAGAGGCAGCTCTCAATATTGTGCAGGACACATGTTGACCTAACCACACTGTGTCAATATTGCCTCAATATCCTGCCAATATCTTCACTACAAAGACCTTATATTGATACACCGCCGTATAAATATTCCCTAAGTGTTATTACAGTTATATGCGCCTACTTGACGGCGGTGCATGAGAACATCAAAATATGTGATAATGCTAGTTTTACTCATTTCTCATTGTAGATGAATAGTTCTCATAGCTGTGGAATGGAGTGATATTTTTATCAATCGAAAAATATTTGCCTTCAGTTCATGACGTTCAAATTGAATATATGAAAAACAAAGCACAAGATAAGCGTTCTTAAAATGTGATGGCGCAGCAATTATTTATTACAGCTTATTTTCTGCCTTTGACGAAACACTTTTCGCTTGAGCGTAAAAATTTCAATGTACTGTAGTTTTATCATACCGTATTTAAAATGTAAACGGCTGGGAATTTAATTAAATCTAGTGGTGTTTCACTGCTTGCTAATACAGTATAAACTCATTTTTTTCGCATTTCATCTAAGATAAAGAAGGAGTGTTCTGTTCAGAAGAACTGAAACAGCGAGCATTCAACTCTTATGGCAATTTGAGTTAGCCGTTGCAGCGTATCCTTCAGAAACATATGAATAACGAAAGTACGATAAGTGAAGAAGGGTGATTTCAATTTCCTCGCTGTCATTTTTGACAGCGCGTCGATAGTCTTGTATATAATATTATACAGCGTATGGGCTGCTTTCTTTGATTCTTCGTCTCCTGTCACGTTGGTTTGCTGACCGTCGATACTCGCTGACAAAAAAAAAAAAAAAGAAAAAAAGAAAAATGGATGTTCTTTCCAACTGAAATTCCTCACTTTTCTTCGAACATCCTCAACGCATTTTGAATTACATTATCATTTCCAGAAGTTTTCGATAAACCGGTTACCGTTTCTGCAAAGAAATACTTGCCTGTCATTTTGCTGCTGACAGAACGAGAAGTGGACGGGAGTGTCCCACTCTATAACACAGTAATACAATGCTGCTTGTTGGTTCGTTGCTTGCTTGTTTGCTTGTTATGGGAAAAAATATTTGAGTATGAGAGAAAGTTATTTGTTAAATGGCAAGGCAGTCGCCACCATTCCAAATTAAGAAAAAATTGAACTAATACCGACGACTGAGGTACGTCTAATTGGTAGCATAAATACTCTCTATAATATATATATATATATATATATACATATATATAATGTAGATTTATATGCACCATGTACAAAAATTTCTCGCTAATACGAAGAATTGACCTAGTTACCATAGCAATTTGCGGCAGGCTTGTTGATGTGGAATTTGTTGCACTAGCTTCTTTTGATTTTAGTTATCGAAGATCACGCAGGAGGGCGCCATGATTCGCCCACGGTAGGATGACAACCACGAAGAGTCACAAATAAATAAAGAGGCTGAAATCCGAATTATTTGCCGGCAGTTTTAAACGCCGAGCTCATTAGCGTGTTTAGAATAAGTCATCTTTTTAGTACATTTTTCTTACTGCATTAATTGTATTGTGCTACGTTATTAGCAACCTCCCACACTTTTTCTTATGGACGGATAAGACAGAAAAAATGAACCAGTCACCTTTTGACTTATCCTATACAGGAGAAGGAATGTATGCCAGTACTAACTACCTGATGCACTGTGACTCGTAGGTAATATGAGACGATAAGGATGGCCGTCAATGAGCATTCATTAGGCGACTTGTGTAACGTGCTTCTAGTAGCTAAGATTGGGCTTCTGCTTATGGTGAATTTTGTGTTTGGTGACAGTGAGGTCATCCGCAGATGCTTTTATACTTTTCTGCTGCCTGTGTTGGAGTATTGCTCACCGGTCTGGGCTTCAGCTGCTGACAGTCACCTGCATCTATTGGACCGGCTTGTTAGTTCAGCTAGCAGGCTGAGCGCGGATAATGATCTGGTGAACCTGTCCCACAGGAGAAGGGTGGCCGAACTCTGTACGTTTTATAAAGTTTCTAACAATGAGAGGCATTAGTTTCATTCTTCTGTCCCTGCCCTCAATGTCTTTCCGAGAACAACACGTGCTGCGGTCAGCACGCACTCTTTCACGTTGGAGAATGTTGGGTACCGAACTGTTCAGTTCAGTCGGTGCTTCGTGCCCTGGTCTGTTAAGGTTTGGAATTTATTGCCGGCATTCGGCTTTCGCTCGTATTGGCCTGCAGGCGCTTAAGTCAGCTGTCAATGACTTTTTTTTTTATTTCCCGTAGCAACATTTCGGGCTTCCCGGTGTTGCAAAGTGCTTCTTTTGGGTTGTATTACCTATCCGTGGGGGCTCGAGTGTGAAGTTTTAATAATAATAATTATTCAAAGCTTATTATTGTAGTATAGCAGACATCAAGCCCAAGCGTCGAGGTGTAGCAAACTCCGAAGAAGCACCGATCAAGCCCAAGAAGGCCGAAACGCTGCTTCAAAACACCGCTCCAAACAGATAAATAAATAAATAAACTATCGCAGATGACATAAACGCCTGCACAGCCAAGCACAGATTCCGGTAATGACTCCGCTGATGCAAAGCATCGGGGTTTAACCCTCTACCGGGAGGCTAAAACACACTATCGCAAGAATAGCATTATAGAAATGGCCGTATACGATTACTTGCCCGGTAAACCGGTAAGAGCATAAAACACCCACTCAACTGATGAGTTTGGCATCGCAAAGCCATCATTGTCGAGGCATGGGCATCAGCAAGAGCTTGGGGTGTTTCTCCTAAAGATTTTGTTATGGATATTACCACTTGCCTTCTCTTTACAAACGGTTGCGTACCTTGTGCAATAGAAAAAGAAAAACACAGTAGTTCATCTTTACGATCTCTGCGGGAAAGCAATGTCACTATGACGTTCATTTACGCAAGTGATGCTTTTTCACTAGAAACTCAAAGCTTATACAACAAACGCTCGCCAGTGTGATATCACTGTTCTATTTTGATTTACTGCCATTCATTGTACTGCATACCCCAAACAATGCACGTGACTGATTCGTGGCGTGAAATGATGAGTCGTTTATACAAGATTAGTTATAAGGAAAAGCAGAATGTGCAGGACCCATTCTCATAAAATCAGCGAAGCCTGAGTTTCGGTCCTCTCTGAATCAATGCCTTCATGCGCCATGTACACGTCGACACCTTTTGTTGCGAAAATTAGAAGGCTATCACATTAATTTGGTGTTCGAGAGTACGTCGCTACGTTCAATTTCTAATATGAGAAAAATATATTACAATAAATTTAGTGCAGAAACGGCACTGGTCTATTGGAATAATTTTTTAGAAAAGTTGTAGTAATTGTCACCGCCTGTCCCAAACCACTCATGGGTACATAGGACGGGGAATACGATCCCCGTACGGATGTAGCTAATACGGATATGTTTTTTTATTTCTTGGTTTCTTAAATTATAATAGAGCTAGTACTTTAGAGTGAAGAGTGAACTATTTCCTTTCGTGGGTGGATGAGACGACATGCATGACCCACGTACTGTATGTAGCTCATCCTGACCTTATTACTTCTTGGGGTTCTATTTTACAAAAAGTCTCGTACTGTGCAATACATGTCATCCGCTTCCGGTCATGAGTGGATGAGACAGCAAGGATGACCTTCATATTACATCGAGAGCGTATTATTTCTTGGTTTTCCATTTTAAGAAAGGTCTCGTACTCTACAAAGCACATCATCCGCTTCCGTTCATGGGTGGATGAGACGGCAGGGATGACCCCCGTACCACATCCAGAGCTCATCACCTCTTGGCTGCTCGACTTGCCTTTGGTTAACTCCAAATGAACTCAGAAGCGGTGGCCATCTAGCGGGCGCTGCTCGCAACTGCTGCAACTTCAAAGCAAAACTAAGGGCAGACGGGCTGTGTTTCTGCCCCGAATATTGCGGTGCGTAGCCAGGATACCTGGCCTAATGGAGCCCACTGACGCTCTCTAACGCTCGCTGCCATGCGTTGCTTCTTGTAAAGTAAACGCCTAAAATTGATGACGTCAATTAAGATATTGCATACGACCGTTCGGGTTATTTTTGTAAGATTAGTTGATGGCGTCCATGAACAGGTTGTGGTAGAGTTCAGAGTTTTCAGTGATTGAAAATAATATATTGAAGAACCTAGAAGTGGGATACATTTTAACAGCGGATGGAAGCATTCCAGAGATGCTGTTAGACGGGTAGCCCTCGCCGTTATTAAAAGGACGGCAGAAGATGAGTACTTCAGTAAAACACTCGTTTCCTTAATTTTTATATGGGGATTTGTTTTTTTCTCATGAATATATTTCCCTGCATTGATATTCTACTTAATGTGCGCATCATGAGATGAGAAAAAAGATTTGCAGTGTGTAGGAGTAAAATAGTTGTTAGAAGTATTCTCCTTATTTAACCACCACTGCCATCATAGTGATCTGCGCGAAGGAAGTACAATCTAGTATCCATGATACCACTTACAAGTACTTCAGACGTCTTCAATGCTTAGATTAGTTTAACCAGGCAATAGCCCGCTTGCTAATTTGCTGAAAATTTTCTTTTATCCAGTGCTTCAGATCGGGAGAGAGAGACAAACCAATCGATCGACCAACAAACGAACCAACCGACCGACCAGGTCACGATCTCCGAGAAAACGCAACCTAATTACAAAATCTGCAACGTAGCCTATTTTTCGCCTATTTCTTTAAAAGCGTGGTCCGAAACATACAAATATATAAACACATAAATATTAGTGTAAGTTGGCAATAAATTTTCTTTTAAGCAAGTATTATTAAAGACCAGAGAAGATTCACAGTTAATTATCTTCTTGATGTTCTTTTCAATAGTACGAATTAAGCGCTTTGTAGGTTCTAGTAAATGATAGATTAAAGCTCTTAAAGTCATTATAGTTTATTCATAAAATACAGTTTGATCAACGTTTCGAATGGTCAACATTTGAACAGTTATATATATAACAGTTATACATATATATCAGTGATGCAAGACATCTTATTTCGAATATGGCATAGCAAAATTGACTCCTTTGGATAAGACCCGCTCTTCATCGTCGTGTAGGGGACAGTCAGAGAGATTCTTGATCCAATTCGTATTTACCGGTTGACTTTTATTTAGCTGCATCATATTTTCGAACTTACTTTTCAATGTTGTAATATATATAAAACAACAGTTTTATATATATATATAAAACAAATAAACACACGACGGTGTTAATTATACAGTGATGATCGATTCTGAAAGAGTCGAGCGATAAATGATGACAATCTAATGCCAAGGTTGCACTATACGATTGTACACTCAACTAACGAGCGGACGCTGACCTCGCATATTGTCCCGATTACACAGTGAAACATTTCCATCAAACGCACACGGCAAGAGCAGCCCGCTCGACCTGTAGCAGCACAACTCAGGTACTTCCATCAAACTTATTACTAAAGGGCTACAGAAAGTAAAGATGTTATTGTTATTATCGCATCCTAGAACTCATTTGCAACTGGTTTTCCTCCTAGGGTAAACTACTTGTGATAAATGACTGTGTCACTTCCTTGGGTAGCAAATGCTGGGGTATCTGCTTAGGGTAATTTTGGTTTGCTCAGTGTGACGATAATGTAATCTAACTTCCTGAGCTTTGATTTATCTGAAACTTAAATCCTCAGCGTATGTTTCGTTTTTTTTTCTTTTTTGTTTAATCGAGAGTCTGGATGCGTGTATGCAGTCGGACCACTTTTATTGGCTGCGGCTATAGCTGTCACCTCGTATAGTGAAAAGGGATTCAAACGCTTAAGTTTAAAGTTTTACATAAAACAAATACTATAAGTCTAACGCCATTTCGACAGTAGTTTACTATTTAAAGTCACCTATAGTATCGTCGTTTGATAACGCTCCTGCCTGGAGAGATGCAGTAGAACTAACCCTGAGAAAAGCGTTTTCCCAAAACCAGCACGCATCACGAACACGGCAGATTCCGTGCCGTACAGGCACGCGAACGCAGCTATTTCCTATCACAGCGCAGTAAGGTGTGCTGACTTTGGGACAAAACTTATTTCTCTCTGTGTTAAGGAGTTGGACCACAGATGACAGCATTAGGTCAACATCAAAGGAAACTGTGGAAATGAGACAAATCAATTGATTGTATTCCATATGGATATGTAAGTAGCTACGAGCAATGGTGGCTCGTGCCCTGTTGTAGGTGGAGCCCGCCGTATATTTTTTTTAAGCCATTAGGTGGAAAAGCTATTTTGTATACTGAATTCAAATCTTAACACATTTAATACTTGAATTCAGCATGGAAAATAGCTTTTCCACTTAATAGCTTTTAAAAAAAAATTACGGCGGGCCCCACCTTAAACAGGACACGAGCCGCCGCTGGCTACAAGTATATGCGTATCCATATGAGAAAAAAAAATGGTTTGTTTGTTAGCTTGCTTGTCTGCTATGTTTTCAAGCATGGATACATATTTGTGCACTGTTTTATCGTCATTATCTGCAGCCTGTATGCGTTGGCCGATAGTGTCCGTTTCGTCTCCTTCATATATCTTTTTATAACGGCTTTTCGGGTCTCACAACCACTCAACCGGTGCCGTACGTGTTTAGGTATAGGCTCGTACTTAATCCTATTACAGCAATGCTAGGTTTTTGGCAAAGACTTCACTCATGCTATTAATACGTTTACAGGTTGGGCACGTACAGCATGCAATTTGGGAGCAGTTAGAATGTAGGGACGCCGCCGCCCCCCCCCCCCCCCCCCCCCCCCTCCAAAAAAAAAACTATAAAACACAAAAAAGCCCCAACAAAAAAAAATANCCCCCCCCCCCCCCTGCGCTCTAATCTGCGAAGCCAAAACTCCACAACAGTCAATGGCTCAAACGAGAAAGCATTCAAACATGGCTAATATAATTGCCGTAATTAAAGCATCAAAGTTAAGGTGATTGACTTAATGACGGCATGAATGGGTTGGTTAGAACTAGCGCTAACGACAGGTTGCAAAATTTTAATGATGCAGTAAGTGAATTTGCATTGCAGGAATATGTGCAGCAGCGGCGTTTCTGATCAGCGCAGGGTCTTGGGCGACGACATTTTTGAAAGGAAAGTTGAGGAAAATTCAGTCAGTTGTGATATTTGCAATCTGATATAAGACAGGGAGAGTGAACAAATAAAATCAATGAATTTACTATTATGCTGTATACTTAACATTATTGGTAACAGAATGGAAAAAATATAATTGGTAATTAAAGTGGTGTTATGTATGTGCAGCCCCAATTTCCAACTCTGGTGGCAAGCAACTTTTAAATCATAACGTCATAATGTTTGTAAGTAGAGTGATTTCGCAAGTAGCAACAATTACGGATGAAAATATTGGGCATAATATTTTTAGCCAGTCGATATAATATGTTCAGTAATGTCAGGTGAATCTGAGAATGACATTAGTATTGTCAAGCCACACTTATAAATGGTAAGTAAAATCCGCACTGTAATACCATAATTAGCAGTGGTAAGTAAAATTTGTGCTTTCAAATCACAAATAGCAATGGTGAGTAAGATCCGTACCTGGAGAATATAATCAGCAATAGTGAGTAAAATTCGTGCTGTCATTAGTGAGTGAAAACTGTGAAAACATAATTAGCAGCGGAAAGTAAAATCCGTACTTTCAAGTCACAATTAACAGTAGTAAGTAAAGTTTATACTGTCCATTGTGCCCAACCATAATCAATATCTGGTAAGTAAAACCTACGAGTCAAATCCGTAGATTATTGATTATTTGGTAACAATGCACGGCTTATTATAAAACCTTTTTTTGTCTTATATTTTAACCCTGATAATATTTCAAAATCTTTAAAATATGTACTCATATAATATTAATGAGATTCTTAGAGAAAAAGAATAATCAGTATTTTTCAGTCCGACTAAAATATGCTCGAATGAGCTGCAAACCTATTCAATATACACAGTGAAGGGACCTACAACTTCTTTCTCATGGCTGTTTTCAAGCTCTCTTTTATCGTCTACTATTCGAGTAATTTTCTATTATAAATTCTATTCAGTCGATGGTCGAACGAAATATCATGAAATATTGTGCTTCTTTCGATTTGTTACACAATATGGATCTATGGATTACCGCACTTAATTATCTGTTTAGAAAATAAAGGTGGAAAACAACGTGGCAGTGCAAGCGTCGAAGATTTAAACGATATTTTTAGTATATATTTCATGAAATACCAACCTCATACTCTCATTAATTGATAACAGAACGATACTGCATCATTGTTAGTGTTCATTACGTACTTCACCCCAACATGTTCACCATCACCTCCTCACATTTCTTCAGAGAAAAGATGGTAATAGCTTTAAGTGCCTCTGATGTACTATGACACAAGTTCGATCAGTACCACTCGTCCCTTCGGAAGGTAATGTTATGTTAGCCTGTTCATTACTACACTATCTTTTACCTCAGAGAAAGTAATACCGCTGTTGCTCATGACGTACCATGACCCTATCATGTTCAGAATCCTCCCTCCCTGCACCATTAAGAAGCTCCAGCTTTGTCTCACTGCAAGCCCCGCAAGGCCGCCATGAGCAGCAGCTTTGCGGTGACCTTTATAGTCTGCTCTCTCACCCACGCTTGATAGGGCCCCAATTTTTACTCATAAGCCTGCTATTTTGGTTCATTTTTACTCGTCTAGGCTGCGGTGTTTGTCGTACCTCTACAGGGCAGAGCGGCGCTATATAGTGCTGGATATTTCGGGACTTTCACAAGCAAAGGATCGTCGGCATTTTCTGCGGCTTCGAAGACCGCCTTTTGTTGGAAGAAAATTTTGCTGGCTTATACACGGAGCAGCGGTGTACCCAATCAAGATATGCTTCCTGAGATTCTTGCAAAAATTCCGGTAATGTCAAAGGAAAAACATTTATTTGTTGCGTAGTCATCTAAAGATCTCGGCGACGTCCAAAATAAATGCGAACATCTTGTAGGATGGCTTATGTTGGAGGAGGTAGAAGATGCCGGAATACCAGTGGGAGTGAAGTTTAAAGACAAATACTTTCGCATATGCACTAAAAACAAGGTAGCTAGCACTATCATTTCTGCCTTATAACTGTATCTTCTCAGCAAACAATGTTGCTGCACATCAAAAAGTTACGAGTTTTTATTTTTGAAGAGAAAGTAACAAACATCAGGGCTTAAAAAACTAGTCTCAAATACATACAAATTAGATTGAATATTAGTACCCATGGTGTTGGACAAAATTTGACTTCATTTTGAATTTTTCTGGTATAAAACATCAGGTTAGAAGAGAGTTCTGTATCAAATACTACAGACTCGCATAACGTCAAACTATCAATAGTTCAGGCGACCCAATCAACTACAGCCCAGTCGGAAATTTCTAGGCATTTATCCGAAGTTATCGGATACTATTCACAATTTTTTCATAGGCAGCCAATAAATGCCTATGTATTTCCGATTGGGATGCAGCGGAATCAGTCTGGGAACATTCCTTAACTGCGCTAGCCGATCTCTTTATTACTCTTACTGATAAATAGCAAATGATGTAAAGTAGTTTCTAATTCCTTCCATTCAGCTATTTACTGTAGACATCAGTATCCTGTTCCCTAAACTACAATTTCCGCCACAGAACTTGCCAAACATTACGACACAACCACAAAGATTGTGGGCATCAGTAGCCTGTTCTCCAAACTACAATGCTTGTCTCAGAACTCGCCAATCATGGCGACATGAGCCACAAAAATCGTGCGCATTAGGAGCCTGCTGTCCAAAAAAGAAAGTTGTCAGGAAGGCAGTGATCGTTTGTCTCGCAGAAAGGCGTCGAAGTCCATGTCATATGAGGCAGCGCTGGCGCGTCCATCCTTCGTTGAATGAAAAGCTGCGCAACAGGTGGTGCCCCTGTTGCGCCCACGCTCTAGCGAGGCCCTGGGGACCGACAGAGCACCCTCCAGCAGGGGAGGTAAGGGGGGAACAATTGCACTCTTCCGAGAAATTGGTCGGAGACGCAAAGTAACTCGAGAGTGTGCGCATGATTGCAGAGTCGGCCTGGGCGGTCGGAGGTGCGACTGGTGGGCCGGCAGGCCTTGCTTCCTTCGCTGCTTTAGTAAGAAAGAGTCGTGCAGTGGAATGGAAACGATCTCTGTTGTTTTTTTTTTAATAGACGGTGACCACAAAAAAAAATGGAGCAGAACTTAAATAGCTATTAGATTGTCCGTGACCTGTTTGATCACTAAAATCTGTCCTAAGATGAAATTTCTTTTTTCATTCTTTTTTGCTATTTTCTTTTTTTTCTGAAATAAAAGTTCTGCCGAACCGTATCTTCGATATGGTGGTCCCAGAGCTATATTGATGATAAATTGAAGTAACAAATCGAAGCATTATTTTTTGAAATCTCCGAGCTAATCTTAGGTTATTCCTCAAGTATAATCGCGAAAGCTGTAGGCAGGGTGACAACCAAACAAACAAGCAAGCTTACCAGTGTTTTATAAGTATACAAGCAGAATTATAATATGATAGAACACTCAATAACAAACATAGGTACTGTAAGTACAGGGAATCTTTATTGGTATTCAGTAATCAGTATCCAAGATGCATTTAGAATCTATGTACATGGTATCCAACATACTAATGGTCTCATCCCAGAAATAATGGTGACGTAGAATTTGCGATGATACTGTGTGTTGTTCATGCTTGGTGCATAAGGTATATATATTGACTTGTGACCCGGTCCGTAATTAAATTATAGCACAAAATAATTGAACGAAGCCCTTTCCATTTACTCTTCTTGCTTTTGCTCTCCGCAACATCATTCCTTTATCCTTCACTGATTTCCTTATCAATTAGGACATCTCGGTTGGTGTCCCCACCATCACTTACCATCACCGAGAATGTCCAGGGTTCAGACTCGTGCGTCCCGGTCCCATCGTCCTGCCAAATTGCCGAAGGCGTCTGAAGTACCCAGCAAGGTAGCATTGTTTTTCGACTTACAAAGCTTGCTACCAACTAACAAACAGTTAGTGCGTTAGTAAACATTAGGACGATTGCGAACGCCCCAGGTATTACTTCAGTAGAGCTGCATTCCCGTTCTGGAGGGGTCGATCACGATACTTGCCTCCCTAAGTCTGCGCTGACAGCCTTCTAGACGAAGAAAAATGAAGTTCATTGTATCAAATTCACTCTATGAATGCATTGTGTTCAGATATTTAAAAAATGGATTTATGTTACAACTTTCGATCGTTTCCTAAAAAAAATCTATGTAATTCTGCTAGTCCCTCCGTTAGTTAGTTACTTACTTAGTACGACCGTGACACTTTCCTCAGCATTAGATACGGAAAATTAGGGTTTCCTTCAGGTATCCTTGATACAACCGGGGAAGGGATCAATAGGAGATGGAGTGAAGCTCAAATTTAGGCTGCTGCTCGCAGATATTTGATAGAACATTCACGGCCTGACTTGGAGTATTTCTCAACCTTCGTATCTATGATACGGGTCAGAGGGCATCATAATTGAAAAAGAATGCCCCTTGTTCTGCAGAATTTCCACAGGTTCCTGTAGTAGGTATAGGTATGGGAAAATCAAGATGATAGCCCTGAAGAACTTGGCTTTTGATGTGTGGAATTTCCTCAGTTTCCAGCTAGTTACTATTTTTGCTTGTGCTCCACTAAGATAGTGACATTTTTTATTTTTAACGACCGTCACGCTTTCAATGTCAGAAAGGGGAAATTAGGCTATCCCTGATACGGTTTCGAAAGGCAACAGCTAGAGTGAAATTTAAATGTTACTTATTTTAGTTGCTACCACTCACATGTCATATGTAGAAGATTCAGTGTGTGGCTTGAAACATATTTCCGCACTTCGTATACATGATACGGACTCGCTTGTATACATGGAGAAAAAACTGTTTTGTTCTGTGAAACTTTCACAGGTTCCAGCTAACAAGCAAGGTACTGGTGTTCTCTGCCACGAAGTTTGAGAACAGATGCAAGGACATAATCATTCCTTTCTACAAAGCACTAATGCGCTCGCATTTAGAATTTGCTGTTCAAATTTTGTCGCCACATCAGTGGAACGATATCAACAAAATGAAAAGAATCCAAAGCAGAGTAATGCAATTTATACCTCACTTGAGAAACAAACCATATGAGTGTCACCTAGAGGAAGTGGGCCTCATCTCTCTCAAGTAAGACAAGTCAGGAGACGACTCATGGGAATATTTAAGTAGTTGAACGGCTTCAACGATATGCCGACAACGGGACTTTTTGACAAAGACGTTGATGATCGCCTCCAAAACAATGCTCAAAATCTTAAGCATAAAGATCGAGTAATTACCCTAAGCCAGCATTTTTTCCCGTACATCACAGTGAACGTTTGGAATAGACTCCTCCAAAATTATCGGTGCAGAGACACCCAATGCTTGCTTCAAAATCTCTTGACAAACTCTTGGAGCAACACCCTCCCTAGCTATAAACTTCTACTCCAGGAGTCGCAAACTCTTAACAGCCAAAGCTTCAGAGGCCACCCTAATACTATTTCTCGCTCATGCCCCAACTAACTTGACGTCTCCGAGCCCCTGTGGGTCTGCAACACTTAATCGTGCTTGCACGATCAACTCTTGGCTGAGTTATTCTTCTTTTGCTTTTCTTCCTCACAAGTCTAAATGATTTTGACAAAATGGCATTGCTGGTATGGGAGAGGGCGGAGCGGGAATTCCAGTAGCTCCTTTGGCTTGTTGGTCCGTCTACTGCCAGCTATCGAAGCTAGTAGTTATTAACCATTTTTTTCCGGCTTGGAATGATGAAAGTTATACAGCTTTTTCAGTTTTCTAAAGTTTTTCTTTTTTCCTATAATATTTGACTTTATAACACTTCATATATCTTGAAATATTGTACCTAAAACCGATCCAAAGTGGTAAGACTAGCGCTCAAGATAGGAGTTCCAGGCAAGTTAAAGTCATTCGGATTAAATCACCTAACTCGAAGTATATGATTGGCAGCCAGCTCTAGTAAGTAATGATGCCAGGGGAATAGGCTATCGCTCTTTAGCAAGAAGAAGTCAGTCGACATTGCAAAAAGAGGAAATTTGACAATATTTTTGATCATCAAAGAAATTATTTCCATTAAAGCCAATTTCCTTTGCCAAGTCAGAGCGAATGAATGACATCATTAAAAATAATTGGGAGAGTGCCGGCACATTCGTCTCTCGCTAGGTACGCTTGGTATATTAGTACTAGCTCATTTTCTCTTTAATTAACTTCTATACAAATAACTTCAACTATATTTACATCAGCTCATTTTCTCCTGAAATAAATTGATATCTTCAGAACCTGGAGTAGAAGAATTATACCACTTGATTTTGTCTTTAATTAGCCTCTTGTTTTTATAACGTGAAACACTTACAGGAGGCAGTTTATTTTTCATGTTGAATAACTTCCTAATTTTAGTTTAATAAAATGTTGAAGGCACAAAGTTATCATTTATGTTTCGGCAGGTACACTTAGCGAGCACAATGCAGGAGTTTTTTTTAACTAAAATTCGATATTGAGAAAACTCAAACACTGCAGGAGTTTTTAAAACTAAAATTCGATATTGAGAAAAATCAAGATAAGAAATCGTCATTCAGACTGCATCAAATATCCCAAGGAAATTTAACTTTGAAAAATATCTAAAGAAAAGTTTATACTCTTACATTTTTTAAACACAACTGACAGTATTTGCCACACATACACTTTCTTGCGAACCATTTAATTGACTACAGACTAATATCAGGGAGAAGTGTTTCAGGGATTTTTGAATAACCTGTGCAGTGTGCACTCCGGAGAAGATACTACTGTCGGCTCTCCCTTAGGACGCAGCATGCGACCCAACAGCAGTGAACAAACAGTGTGATGCTGCATAAGTGAAGTGGCGTGCATAACATCACCTGGACTTAATCCGAGACGCTCAATGCCACTCAAGGTAAGGTAATAACTAAAAATGCCTTTAAAATTATATTTAAAGAAAAGTAAATGAGCACCCGAGTGTAGTACTTTATATTTTAAAATAGTAAATTGAGCTCGCAGACAAACTTATCGCTAAAGATGCTTTTCAGTACAACTTGAGTTTCAATTTTCGAGCGCTCTGTCTTGAAAAATTATTGATACAAGAAAAACAGGAAGAAATACATTGACAGGTAGAAAGTAAACATGATACTCAAGAAACAAGTAATATTTGCGAATCAAAATTAAGAACCTGCAACTATGAACAATATATCTGCTGCATAACAATAAGTACTATATAATAATTCACGTCGGGTTTTTATTTATTTATTTATTACAATATTTATATCTTTCCTGTCACGCTCTCTGGGAATAAGATAGGAGAAAATTCAGGTGCCGAAGACGGTATCTTGGATACGGAGGGTCGCACTTGGGCGCTCCAGGGGAGGAACCTGAGCTTGCGTGCATGACCGTGTCTCGACATGTTCATTATTCAAAGGTGTGGGGCTATACTGTACCATATGGTAGATAAGATACCACCATTAACAAAGGTGCTACAGGAGATCTCACTTAACTACGCCTCATAATATTTATCCAATTTTTTAGGCAGAATGCTGAATTTTCATTTAAGAAGCCTTCTGAACAGTAACAAGCACAGGAGGCAGCGGGGCTTTTCCAGACGTGCCAATTTTTTGCCGTCATTTATAATGACGGCTCGGGCCACTAGTAATTGTTAAAAAAGTTTACCATTATTTTTCCCTTATACTATGTGCATTTGTTGGCCAATTTCACCAATAAGATCTTCCTCTTTATCTACACTGTACTTGCCACTATGTTATCTCTACATTTCCATATGTTTTTCAATAAAAAAAAATTGAAGTTGCATTTCTACACCGTACCAGAATCATTTAGGTTCCTTGTGGTACTTTTATTTTAGGAATGAAATTGAGGCATAGCCATGAGACTAAGTGTATTTTAAGTGCTTAACAGATATATAATACTTAGTTATTCCAAAAATGTGTGTAAATTTGCACATGTGCTACGGCGAAGGCAGTGTTACAGTGTTCTACAGGAATCACACTCCACAGATGCGTATCACATACAGTTACTCACACTGTCAGTGTAAAATGTCAATATGACAACACTCCTTCTCCACGAGTCGCAAGCACTTAAAGGTCAAAGCTTCCCAGGTCATTTTAAGCTGACTTCTTCTCACTTCCGCTCCATCTCTATATTTAAGCTCCGCATATCAGCGGCCATCGATCATGCTTGCGGGCATTAATGACCATCGCTTTGGCGTCGACTCTTCTCCCCTTTTTTTTCTATTTTTTCTCATTTCTTTTTTCTCTTTCGTCATCCATTTTTTCTCTTCTCGTTCCTTCATTCCTCTACATTCTACTAACATAATGGCAATAGATCATAGAGGACCGGGGTGTAAGTCCCGGTATCTTTTTGGGAATAGGCCTTTTGGTTCGTCTACTGCCGCCTATCTAATCTAATCTAATCTAACAACAGCAGCAGCAGTCTTTGGTACCAGATATACGACAAGATGAAGCATTTCTTGGGAGATCCAATAGTTCATAAAACAGACAGGGAGATAACTCAAGTTGGTAAGTTAACCACTGAACGTCCAAATGGAGTCCAAATGAGTCACATCTCGATTGCTTCTGCATCCACAAAAAAATTATGATTAATTATAGCATTACAAGGTTAAAACGTGAAATAATTTATCAAAATACAATAACATTGTTGTTAATATTAAAATAATATTAGCATAGTATTAACACTAACTTTAGTAAGATAATAATATATATATTAATATTGAAAATAAATATTGACACTACAGGGCTAGTATGTTAAACTGTAAGTACAGAATTACGTCAGTGTAAATGAATCGTTTTTACTCACCAGGATGTCCTATGATGAGGGTTACTTCTGCGCTGAAGTCGAGTAGAGGTCATAGCTGAGTATTAGGCCTGCATGAAAATATCCCTACTCAAGTCGCCCCACTTGTGTTATTCATTTCTTCAGTACTCGTGTGAATTTAAATATTATTATTGGAACAAACACCTTCTGCCTGAAAAATAAAGAACGAGAAACTCCACAAAAGTTAATTTGTTAATTTTGGGTTACGTATGCAGCTAACATCGCCAGTCTAGTTTTTTATTTATTTTCTTCAGCACACAAAATACGTTACCGCCCTAGTTCTCAGTTTCTGAAAATAAACAGAAAAAATTGCTTAAGAAGTTTAAGCCTGTGAAAATTCACCGAGAGGAATTTCATTTCTTCACTTGTATTCGGACCCATATCATGACTACGAAATGAGCATATATTTTTAATGCTAAGTAAACAGTAAATTTATGGCCTGTGAGTAACGGCGGCTTCACGCAAACACCTATTGTTCCCGATCCCGTATTATGGATGTACCATGCTTACTCTACGTAATAATGAACAGTAATGATGGAGCCACGCAAGGAGGTTTGATAGAAGTAGGGAGCACAGCCACATTTCGCTGTACTAGCCAATCATCGCGCCAGCCAGACTTCAGCCATGCCGGCAGAAACAGCTTCAAATCTCAGCAAGCGCTGCTCACTCCTTCTTATTAAAACTCTTGAAGCCACAATGTACAGTCCATTTGCAGGAAGGGCATGTTACGAGGATGCGCAGCTCGCATGTCGTTCATGCTGCCGTATCTATGCTACCAAGTTGAAATATATTTCAGAACGAAGAGTGAGCCTCCCTTCCCCGCTTCCAGTTGTGCGTGCGAATGCATACGCGGCCTTAGCATAACGAACAGTCTATAGACCAACGTATACAATAATATTTATCGGACTATGCAGTGATACTTATCGTGTGTATCTATTTTTACGAATTTATATATAAAATAATATACATGTACTCATATATGGTTAGAAAATTCTGGAACGTATCACTGCAAATGTGAATGAGCGGATTGTCGCCAGACACTCACAAAAAACTGGAAGGACTTGTGATATTCGCATCCCAAGCAGAGATGATGGAAAAGCCGTAGCTACAAAATATTCTGATAGCTTCGCCTTACGGGGAGCAAGATTGTTTAACAAAATGCCTTGGCACATTCGAAACGCTACTGATATCAAAATTGTAGTTGAAAAATATGCTGGATTCTCATTTAAAAAGAATACTAGATAGACCAGCGGTCAGCGGTTACGTGCACTGTGGAGATAATTTACTGCTGACTCTCTTTGGTCGCTAACTGCGGCACCACAAAAGACACAAGACAGAGTGACTCCACACACGTGGGGTGACGTGAACAACGTCACCTGGACTTCTTCCGAAGGCCCTCAATGGAGGATCAGTAATTTCCTACTATCTTATTATTTAAATGCTCGATTTGTGGAAACAAATCTCACTTGCAAGTTGAGTTCACTAAATTTAGTATTCCCAACGAAACGTATTATTATACAGTATAGATGGGGCAATGTTTTAATTTTCAAATTCAGGTGAACAGCCCATAAGGTTGACGATGCCGACTGAAATATGTGTACATTATATGAGAAAGCGCATTATAACATTAGAGGTATAGTCACCCTTCTTTTTTTCACTACAAACGTTGACTTGAATTAAAACTGGCACTGCGACACTGTATTATAAATATTAAAAACTTCAAAATATATACTAGGATATCAAAGAACATGAAAATTTAATAAATAACTAAATACATTCTACTTAGGTACCACTTTACAAGTTTCACGTACCTTATATGAATATTGGTACCAAACTAATTACGAGCGACCCATTATATGAGTGCTCCGTATGTAATGTTCACCTGTATATGTACCGCGCGAAAATGAATTCCTTTATCTTGAATTGGCTCCTTTACAGTTGACTTGCTCATTATTTTCCTGAAAATCTTGTTAATCTTTAGTTTTTTGGGACATACATTTTTCAGCCGATGAAGCTGCTGTTCCCGACCTTTCATTATCGATTCAGCGCTTTTTTTTCTGTTGGTAATTGTTTAATAGCGAATGAAACCTGACCCTGAACAAAGATTGTAACTTTCAGTACTTCTCTACCATGAAATTTTGATCTTGATATGGCTACTACCTGAAGCCAGGACCCCGCTGCTGAACGTTTCCGGGAAATTCAAGCATTTGTTCTCTAGATTGCTTGGCTGTAAAATAGATTTAAAATTCAACAATTTACTTACAGAATAAAAGTTCTGCTGCTCACGATTTCAACTGATATAGATCCTAATTTTTGTTTGTTGATTAGAATATCATGCGCAAAGGTGTGATACATCTTTTTTGTCGAAATCAGTACCACAAGCAATAACAGTGAAAAAGTTGCCTTGCAGATATTTTATCAGCATTTTTGACGGAACGGATTCACTAGTTGAATAGATTGAACTGCTGGTGACACAGGTTTGTATAATATGTGTGTACTATATGGTATTGCAAATTAATTTTAAAAATTTTAATACTATCAATGTACGAATCTGTGTATCGTATATATGAAGGGTTCAGAAAGCCTTCGTTGTTAAGATTAAAGAAAGAATTCAATAATTTGACGCTGGTACAATTCTCAAAATAATTTCACAGTCCATTGAACGTACGCAGACAAATCATGTCGCATAGTTTCAAATTATTTGAGTAAGTTGCAGAGTTCTCAATAATGGATTCTGTAATAGGTAAAACAAATATCTTCAACGAAAACATATTGGTAAAGCCAGTAATAAATCTTATAAATCCAAAAGTTCCCAAACAATTGGGAATCTGCACATTGTAATTTAATTGCGAACATCCCTTTCCCACCTGGGCCGAGCCACCGCCCCACTCCGTAGGAATACCGCAGAAGAGAGAGAGAGCCTCGGCACAGCGGCTGCAGAGCCCGAGTAAGACAGGTCTAAAACCTAGCTGATAATTGTACACTATCGCACTGCAGGATTAAATATGAAACTAAAAGGCCCTGGGGCTCCAGGCGACGACCCTACACTTCCGAAAGTAGGATTGTTCTTTATTGTTTGGTTTTGGAAGTGAGGGCCGCGCCTAACCGTATAACTTTTTTCATCTTTATTGAACCACTTTCTAACTTTAGGTAAATAAAAGAGTGATGAATGAAATAGTACTAGCAAGTCAGCCATGCATATTCATGGTAAGAATGTTACTGAACGACTAAGTAAGACACTATATGAAGAAGCATATTCTATTGTCTAATTATTTACGGCATCTTGGTTGGATGATGGATTGTTTACTCGGTTTGATTTGTTAGTCTCTTCGTCCTTTATTAATTATTATTACTACGCATGAAAAATGCATGTACTGAACGGCAAAGAGATCATTCCTGAACAAAATTTGAAATCTAAATTTTGAAGGCTTCTGAAGTACCTCTTAGCTATGGCATGGATACTGAACTTTAATTGCTTCCTATGGCAGAGCTGCATTCATTTAGTCTAAGCTCATGGTGAGAGAACTGAGCAAGAAGGTAAACAAAAGGAAACAAAATGCATTCTTGAGAACAGAAGCAGCGCAATGAAGTAGTGGCAGCACCAAGGGGAGGCACGGGGGGGGGGCTTGGTCCCCCAATATTGAGCAGAGCCTCCTTAGCACCAAATTGCTACCATATAAACAACATACATGTATGCGTATGTTGCGAAGCTTTCCCGCATTTTACTCTAGCCCCCTTCAGCCCACCAATGCAAATTTTCTGGGCCGCTACTGCAAAATAAAAACCGTGAATTCATACAAGTAATTATTGTTTAGCGTCATTTGATGACAGTACGTGCCATTATGAACAAGTAGACACACCAACGTCATTAAGTTTATCTCTGAACATGCCGTCATTTTTGGTAGTCGAATACACAAGTGTTCCAGACCCACTTAAAATAAGCTATATATAATATTTTGATAATTCAATGCATTTGTAGAGGGAAGAAATAAATTATTGAGAATAAATTAATTGAAACATACTGTATATCATGAAATTTTCATCATCTCGAAGTAGCAGTGTTTATCGGTGGAAATAACCGCCATGTTCGGATATACGGCAGCGTTTGCAGGATATAAGTCCTTGCTATTCCATATTCACATTCAATATAAATAAAAATGAATGATCCCTTGCGCGGTCAGATTTCACAAAAAATCCGGTAAAGATTTCTGAACTTGGAATTTTAACCATCGATCTACCAGCAAAATCAATAATAATAAAAAATGGCCGGATAAGTTTTGCACGGAAAAAAAATCTGGTTATGATTGATGAATTCCCTTGGCACGTGAAGTTTTAGCAGATTTTCCGCAGCCAATATTAATCACTGTTGCGCCGGTGGCCGGATCATGTCGCACCTCTAATTGTGTGTGTTCCGCACCATAAAACGCGGCCGACCTTTGCACCGTTGGAATCGGGGCGGAATTCCAAAAATGCAAAAAAAGAAACACGAGAAAAAAAAAATAAATGGATGTTTGCTCTCTATAGCTGCAGCTGCTGGCTGGGAACGGAAATTGTGGTTATAGTTACTATGTGGAGATTGCAGTTCCTGGCCAGCTGCAACTCCTGGCTGGGAATAGGAATTGAAGTTGCAGTTACTATGTCGAGACTACAGTTTTTAGTTAGCTGCCGCTACAGGATGTGAACGGAAATTGTCGTTTAAGCCATACTACGTCGAGACGGCAGTTCCAGGTCAGCTGCAGCTGCTAGCTGGGAATGGAATAGGAATTGTTAATATGTGGAGAACACAATTCCTGGTCAGTTGCAGCTGCTGGATGGGAATAGGAATTGAATTTGTAGTTACTGTATGAAAACTGCAATTAATGACCAGTTGCAGTTACTGGCTGGGAATAAGACTTGAAGTTGCAGTTACTATGTCGAGACTACAGTTTTTGGCAGCTGCTGGTTGGGAACAGAAATTTTCATTTAGATCCTATGTGGAGACTGCAGTGCCCGGCTAGCTGCACTTGGCAGCTAGGAACAGGAACTGCGGTTGACTACTGTTTGCCTAGAGCACTGTAGCAGTTCCCGATTTGTAGCAGATGTTTGGGAACACCGCTGTGACACACCGTCGCCTGCCGCGTGGTTGGCCAGATATCACCTGAAAACTCGTTCGGTGCCACTTTACGTACCCCCGAAGTGCGTACTTCGACACGGTTGGGAAGGCCCTCACACTCCGACACGGTTGGAGAGACCCTCACACTCCGACACGGTTGGAGAAGCCCTCACACTCCGACACGGTTGGAGAGGCCCTCACACTCCGACACGGTTGAAGAGACCCTCACACTCCGACACGGCTGGGAAGACCCTCACACTCTGACACGGCTGGGAAGGCCCTCACACTCCGACATGGTTGGGAAGGCCCTCACACTCCGACACGGTTGGGGAGCCCCTCACACTCCGACACGGTTGGAGAGGCCCTCACACTCCGACACGGTTGGAGAAGCCCTCACACTCCGACACGGTTGGAGAGGCCCTCACACTCCGACACGGTTGAAGAGACCCTCACACTCCGACACGGTTGGGGAGCCCCTCACACTCCGACACGGCTGGGAAGACCCTCACACTCCGACACGGTTGGAGAGGCCCTCACACTCCGACACGGTTGGAG
>LQNS02276924.1:3276587-3291242 GCA_001587735.2 Parhyale hawaiensis | reverse complement strand
CGATCTTCGATTACCCAATTTGATTGCTAGCTATACGCCCGAGCAGATGGTGTCTCCAATGGTTCTTCCCACGGGTGAAGGTTAAGGCCTGGCGGTGTAGGTCGGCCACCTCGATCAGCGGCAACATTACCTTTCAGGCGGCAACATTACATTTCAGGCGGCAACATTACATTTCAGGCGGCAACATTACATTTCAGGCGGCAACATTACATTTCAGGCGGCAACATTACATTTCAGGCGACAACATTACATTTCAGGCGGCAACATCCCGTATGTTAGCTCTGAAACATCCACAATGTGGAGATATACCCTAGGCAACTTCTAATTGGGCAGACACCATTTTTACAGTTAATGGTCTCCAAAGCAACTTTGAGAATAATTAAACAATAATTTTCACGACTCAATTTGTAGGTGATTTTACTGAAGGATTTTAAAAGACTCTAATATTTCTAAGAGCCTCTACACAGGCTGGTCACAAGAACGAGTTTCGTCATCTCTCCGTCCGTATGCGTTAATGTCTACATTTAAATAGTACGCACTTGCAAAGAATATGGAGTAATATAGTTCCTCCCAAGTTTTAGGAGCTGTCTGAAACTAAACTAAACTAACGAAACTTACTAAGCAAACGCAACTGACGGCTAACATCTTAACACCTTTTTTACTAAACTCAAAGTTGTGTTTGTGAAGACTCAACAAAACATTCAGACGATTGGCTGAGGCAACTCGTGCCTTTGACTAGCGTGAGCAGATACGGTAGCAAGAACTGCTAGCGAGTTGAATATCCACTCATTATGCCGGGGACACACATGCATTTCTACTCCCAACTGGGATGTGTCGCATTCAGCATTTTTGAGTCACCGGTGCTACACCGGTGACCCAGTCAGTCGCAACCCGTGTCGCAATCATAGCTCATACGGCGACTGCGACACGGGTTACGGCGATGTAGGTCACCGAGAACAAACGTCTATTTTGAATAAAAGGAACACTAATTCATTCAAATACGTAACAAATAAACTCCGTACACCAGAATAAGTGAATTAGATAAAGTACTTGGAACTTTCAATGAGAAATTTTCAATTAAACTAAACGGAATTTTAAAATTTTTGAGGTTGCTCCGATCGTTGCTAGATGGCGTTCTCACGGGTTATGGTAACCTTTTTTCAGGTTGTGGTAGCCCGGATTTGGCGAGATTGCGACACACCCCTGGATGTTCGGATGTGCCGCTCGCGCACCGTTTCCATACATACTTAAAAATCGGTAGCATAGATACCGTGGTATAAATGACGTCCGAGTCTCCCATCCTTGCATCAAATTGTTTGTGTAAATGCCTAGTGTGTCCCAAAAAGAATGTAGAATACAACAAGAGCGGAAAGGACGTGCACTTTTTTTGTCCCGATTTCTGTCGCCCTCTGGTGGCACTTTTGTGCATAATAATAAACTTTATTTAATACTCATATAGAAATTACGCACAGTTCATTTACAGAATATAGTTATGTCAGATTCGAGTGTATGAGCTACGCTCGATATTTCCAGAATTTTAACGGCATAATTCTGGAAATTTAAGGGCGTAGATCATACAGTCACATGTGACACAACTATCTTCTGTAAGTGAACTGTGACATTACAACATTAAAATGCTACCTATATGTTACGTACAAGTTCCAGTTTGGTGGCTCATGACGTGAACGAAAGCGTCAAAATATTAAAAAAATGTCTTGAATACTCAGTAAATTTATGAGTCAATGAATTTACAAGTCGAACACGTCAGAAATGCCCAATTTTAAAAATATTGTTGTTTAATTTAGTATTGAATCAGTATTGGTGCTTATTACTGCATGCCGCTGCTTTGGAAGCAGCTAAAATGACGCCCTAAACTTTGGTTTCGTTAGCAGGTCCAGTTCTAAGCTCCTTTTTTTAAGAATATTGCATTATTGAGTATAAAATTTATTGATTTATGGTTCTTAATTATCAAAGATATCGTTGCCCAATATGTGCAGGTTAATGGTAGGGAACTGCTACCGTTATTTTTTGCAACTTTTGATTGCGAGCATCGGACGCAGCACGACAAAACCTGTGGGAGATTGAAATAACAAATTGAACCTCCTTGCTAAAAACGACACTAGCGCCTCTTGCGGCCCTTATGAAGCGACAGGGATAAAACCTGCCGTGGAGTTCCTCCTCTTATTATATTCTAAACTCTTTGGTTCCAAGCATTAATGGCCGTGCGGTTGTAGAAAGTTCTGACCTCCATCCCGTTCATGAGTGTCAAAGAGCATTTTCTTCTGCGTGCGAGATCTACAAACAAAACTAATTTTAGTTTTTTTCCATGTTCTATTTTTTATATTTTATTTCAATATAATGAAAAGTAGTAATAAAGTCAGCTGACCGGTGCTTGTATCATAGCACAGACCTAAAGATGTCACGACCAAATCAGCCGAGCTTGTTATTGTGTTGGACACATGGAAGGGTTCACACGACCAGCGCATGTGACCGCAAGACTGCGGCTCATTGTAACGCATGGTCACCGACTTAGTTCGTTACCGTGTTGAATAACAGTCCTACACTGCGTTTTCTACAAAATATGTAATGTGCTAATTGATGCGACCTTCCGATGCAGCAGGAATGTATCAATAGCCTCAGGAAATCCAACGTAAAAAATGAAGGAAAATTGTTATAGCCTACCAACTTGACGACTGACATTTTATTCCACAGTTGACGGGGCGTCTACCCAAAAAAAGTGTTATATATGGCAGCTGTGGTGGTATCAGTTGGACGAAGAGCGCTGATGCCTTGCAATGTTTCGATTATCGAGAAAATATCCTCACGCTACTGTCAGAAAAACCTCATCTGCGCGCTCAGCTTTGTGGATGCACAGGACAATGCCGCAGTAATGAAATAAACCATGAGCTTGCTGAATAAAGCAATCGTTTATTAAGAATAAATTGGAATTATTGGGTGGAAGTATTGGTTGAACATTTGCCGCTATGTTGACCCAATCAGAAATTGTTAGACAAGCAGTTGATATCTGATAAGATATCCTTTATAAATCTAGGATAATATCGGCTGTTTGCATATGATTTTTCGATCGGAAACTGAGGGGCATTTTGGTAAAATAATATAGCTTAGCGAAGAAAAATTTGTTGGTTTCTCGTGCTGCAGATATATGCATACTGGCCCCCAGTGATGCACACTGCCGCAGTCGATCACAGATCGTAACGAGCTATGGCGCCAGCGACGGATAGTTCTACTTAGACGATTTCCTACAACCACGACTATCCCATTTTTGGGAAGGATCAGTACCTCCACAATAGTATCTGGACACCGAATGCTGACTCAGCTATTAGCTAAGCGGATGAATTGCCGGCTTGCAACTGGCTCGAACGTATACGCGTTCCACATCTGACGGAAACACCCAAGCATTCTGCTATTCGTGGGCTACGAGTATAATTTAATAAGCATCGTACGATATTGTCGCAAAATAGCCTTGTTGTTGAAATCAATTGGGTTAGAGACTGAGCTAGTTTTTTCAGAGAGTTTTTACTTCGTGCGCCGTCAGTAATTTTATGCGTCGTGTAGACCTTTCAACAGAAATGGTCCTACCAAAACGATGTCACCTTTGCAGAACAAGTATTATTATTATTATTAAATCACACCAGACTGGCGACGCAGGAACGGAGAAACTCCATGAGGTTAACAAACCCCCACGCAACCAGCCCAGCGGGTGGAGAAAACAAAAGAATAGAAAAAAAAGAAGATCCGAAATCACAGAATAGCTCTGTGTACAGATCGTTTAAAGCCGCCAATACCAGCACCAGCAAAGACAGAGCCATCAAGACAGTTATCGCGGCGGAAAAGAAATGGAGTGGATAAGTTTAACGAACTATCTCGTGACGCGAAGTAGAGGTGATGCTCGCACTGTGTTAGTAATTATAAGCTATATAAGCTCGTGCAGCTTTTAATGGGTTAGTTCTCAAGTTCTCTGCCAGTCTAACCTGATGTACTATACATTTACTTCCTGTTGTGCTTTGTATATTTTAAATAAGATTCGAGAACAATAAAGGAGTTAATTCTGCCGATCATAGAGTACTGTTCGCCATTTTGGATGCCGACCGAGTACGAGAAAGAAGCTAGAACAAGATGTATTCAATACAGTGAAGACTTGAACGTTTCACAATCATATAGGTTTGAAAAATTCAGGAACGTATCACTGTGAATGTAAGACACCGGTTTGTCGCCAGACACTTAGAAAGGACTGATGATGCAGAGAGGGTGGCAACGATGTGGAGACAAACTATTCTAATAGCTTCATTGTACGGGGAGGAAGACTGTTTAACAAAGTGTCTCGGCATATTTGAAATACCACTGATATCAAAGTTATAGAATTTAAAAATCTACTCGATTCCTATTCTAAAACAATGCCAGGTATATCAGTGGCCAGCGGTTATGTGCACTGTGGAGATAATTCCCTTTTGGCTCAGCCTTCGTTCGCTAGCGGCCACTCAACATAAAAAACACTAGTATCGTGACTCCACACATGTGAGGTGGTGTAAACAACGTCACCTGGACCTCGTCGGACGACACTCAGGGTACACACGGTAAGCAAAGTACCACATTGATAGGCAAATGCAAATAGATAGTATTTCAAGTTATTGGTGAAAAGTTCGTAAGAACTCCTTTCACCATAAAAACTGTGGTGAGACTGAAAACATATTAGCTGGAAGCCTCTTGAAATTCACTGTTTTCAGTTATGAGGGCGACAAATTCACTGACAAATAGGAACAAATTACGACAAAAAATTCGCTACATTTGATTTTTTTGAGAAAGTCTCAAGAATTTTAGCGATGCTTCAAATTACACGAATAAAAAGTTTCAAACTTAAAAACTCGCAGTGATTTTTAAGATACTGTTTCAAATATATACTTACATGAAAAAAATTAGTGTGACTGTTATGGAGTGCTTCCTAAAATCTATAACATTACAAAATGAAGGAGGAACTGATATGCCTAATGAACTATTGCCCTAATTGTATCGCAAAATTAGACACAGCGATAGCCAAAGTGGCCCTCTGCTGAGTAGCTCACACTAGCACTCCTAGCATCCCAACAACGAGGCCGCATCGTATACTGGGGTACTTGCACAAGAGTGGAAGTGTAATTTCAGAAGCGGTTAGGGAGGAAAGCTAGAGTATCTGGTTCTCTAGATATTGGTATTAGAGGTGGTGGTAGGTACTTATTATGGGACGGAAATTGTTGCTGGTATTGGTAATGCTAATAGAACGAATATCGATACTGATAGTGGTAGTCTTACATACTTACTTACTTACATACTTTCACTTACCTTATTTAAATTAAGGTAGCGCTCATATCTTAACTCACCCCGTGTGAACTAACATCCGACGCTTAACCCAGTTCATGGTTGAACAGTCCGTCTATCTGACATCTCACCTAACCTTTCCTAATATTTCAATTTTATCGCTGAATTACGCATTTGTTCTGTCAATAAAGAATTCGCACTTGTGACTTGGTGAAGTCGTAGAAATGCGACGGTACATCTTGCAATGTTCTTGTATGCATTTGTACACCTCTTCTAAGCTCTGTTTCCACACTTTACCGATAATTTAGCCATCCATAAGGTTACACATTTCAAGTTTTTATCGGTGTATCCAATTTTTTCTTTCTATTTCGGAACCAGTGTATGCTTCAGTAGCCCATCATTTTTCTGCTTTGTTTAATGCAATAGCTATAAAATAAAAGAAAACGGATTCAGTCAATTTCTTTCCTCACAACGGGGTAATCTTCGGTTCTCAAGATGTCATTGTATTTGCTCAGACGTCGCACTGTAGTGGTGGATGGTTTCCCATCAGCACATTCGCTTCAAAAAATACTTCAGAGCAGAGATGCCCAACACTGCCCGTTCTGTTCCCCCGTGGCGTATCCTGGCTACGCAACTCGCCCTATTAGAAATGTCATCTGCTCCTAGAAAAGTGAATAGAATGTTTTGAACAAGGAGGTTCTAATAGAGAGGAGCGTACCCTCTCTATTTATCTTACGGGAGCGTTGCGAGTAAACTTTTCGCTTAAACTGGCGGAGTGGCTTATCCAATCGGAGAGCGGCATTGCCTCACGCAGCCTATATAAGAGAGAGTCCTGAGCTCAAATTTTTATAGCCATTAACCATCGACGAAATTCCGAGTGGATGGAAGTACATAGGTAAAGGAAGCTTGTATCCTGTATACCATCCGATGATGAAAGAAACATGGTGAGCACTGGGATATAAATCTTCAGACACGATTATCTTTGCAAAAATATTGAAGAACTGCCTGTCTGTATCTTCCTTGATGATATGTGCTGACCACTGCCACTTCAGCCACTTTAAGGACTCCAAACGCCAGTTTCGATCACGGGCCAAAGCCATGTGCTTACTCGCCCAGAGAGTGCTTGGACTTGCTCCTCCAATTAGAAGCTCCTTGGTTTTGAATAAAATGAAAAGCGGTAGGTAGATATAATACGGGTCAAATGATTCTCATTTGAAGTCAAACCTCTAATTTCCTTCTATCTATTATTGAAGAGCGTGACACGAAAGGTAGGTAGGTATGTACAATGGTATTAATATACAGATTAGCTGCACCCGTGAATATTTCACGGTCTGGACCTTTCAGCTTGAGCCCCTGGAAATTTCAAGGTAATGAACAAATATTATCAATTTTTATGTAATACTAAACTAACCGTGACCCGTTTGATCATCATCACCATCTTCTTTTCTTTCGCAAAAGTCAGGTGTTATTTAGCTGGACATGCATAAACCACCGCTATGTGACCCCGTTCACTCCTGGCCGTGTGGGTCGCCATTGCCAGCTCCTTGGCTTTGAAAGGCATATTTCCCGTATTACCTTTAAACTTAACGTACACGTCCATGTCGCCGAGCTCAGCTTCCGTATCAAGGGTACAATCGAATTATATCTCCAATTTCCTTCTACTTGTTGCCGATGAAGAACGTGACAAAAAGTAGGCAGGTACGTACAAGCGTCTTAATAGGTATATATACTAGCGTCACCCGTTGGAATTCCACGGTTAATTAATGTTTTCACCTACTCTCGTTTGACATCAGGTAGTGCACCTGCAATTTAACCTACCCCGTCTAATTTAAAGTCCGCCTGACGAACCCCGACTACCTTAACACGCCTCGTCTAGAAGACTCTAGCTTCTCTAGCTCTCCTGTGAATCTTGCATACAACGGTACTGCTCGCATTGTTCTCCTATATTTATGCATGCCTTCTAAGCTGTGTTTTCAACGGCTTACAGATAATTTATCCGATCATAATCTTACGCGTTTCGATTTTCTTGTCAGCGTGTCCGATTTTTTATTCACGACCACGGGATTCGTGGATATTGATCAGTAGCCCATCCTTTTCCTGCTCTCTTTGATGCGATAGCTATAGACT
Source organism: Parhyale hawaiensis (assembly GCA_001587735.2). NCBI lineage: Eukaryota > Metazoa > Arthropoda > Malacostraca > Amphipoda > Hyalidae > Parhyale > Parhyale hawaiensis. Next base: position 3,283,802 of record LQNS02276924.1, on the reverse strand, counting down.
ACAACAAACAGAGTCAGCCAATTTCTTCATTCAGAGCAGTCTAACCCTCTGTACTGACGATGTCATTGTATTTCCTGAGATACAGCACATTCGCTTGAAAGAATGCCTTAGAGCCGATATGTCCAACACTATACCCGCTCTATTTTACTGCAGCGTACCTAAATACGTATTTGGCTGGCCCTATCAAGAACGTCGAGGCGCCTCAAGCAAAGCGAACACAATATGTTGTGAAAGAAATAAAAAGCGGTACATAAGATACGAGTGAAATGGTCTTCATTTCTTTGCTTTGAAAGTTGCTGAAATTTTTTCATGAAGCGCTAAGGAAGATAGCTATGTTTGAACTTCGTTCTAGCGAAATTCAAAATTTTCGCAAGTTGCAGCTGCCGCTATCTAATAGTGAAAAGCGTAACGTGCAGACACGGGGACGTACGTCACAGACTAAGGAACACAGACTGGCAATTCTTCAGTATTTTTGCAAGAAAATAGCGGCTCAATGATGACGTCACAGTCCTCATATTGTTTTCATCGTAAGTTGGTATATAGGATACGAGTTCCATCTGCATAGCTCAATCCGCTCGAAATTTCATAGAGGTTTCTTGACTACAAAACTCTAACCTAGAAATCATTTTACTGTCTAAAATGTTAAGAATATGCAATACCTATTCTCGATTAAACTTGCTGCTTGTTAGTTAATATTTTTTCGTTATGCCCAGGCTAAATATTATTCTCGTTAAATAAAAGCGTTCATAGCACAACTCTGATGGCTTAATTATGACGTCACAGGAAACTCGAGGTAGAGCTGAGCTGCACTTTGAAACTGTCCGTCTGTGTTTTCATTAGTCTGTGACGTACGTACACACGGACGGACGGACGATGGAGCCTCATGCAGAATTATAATATAGATTGGTACTGCTAGTATTATTGGTATTACTGGTAATTGCAAAAAATCTGTTATGGTCACGAAACGCTAAAATCTCTTATTACCAGAAATAATACTTGAATTGAAATACAGGAAGTAATATGATTTTCTGCATAACTGAGAGTTTATAAAAATCCTAAAATATAAGTAATATCGCTAAGTCACTGAATAATTTTTCATGGCCTAATATACTGTACCTATCTGGTGGCATGCTAAAAAAAGTTACTTTGATTTCAGATATTTAAATGAAATATCATCCCTAATTGTGCATGCACCCGTGAACACACGGATAGAGAAAAACTATCCGTAATTATTTTCTTACCAGATGGCCAAGATTCATAAAAAATGCATCAATTACAAGTGTATCACCTGCACTTGCAAGTATATTACCGCTCCTGGTACCCTCATGCACAGCCTATTGCTTATACAAATTAATGTAAATTCGCCATACTATAATAATTAATTGTAATTCTCCAGCAGCACCATGGAACTGTTCTGAAAACAAGCAGACCAAGCTAAAAGTAAGCAACACAGAATTTAAAGAGAGCACTGGGATGCAACACGAAAGAGCGCAAAAAACACATTCATTTTCTGCCTAAATCGGAGGTGCGGAACGGGCACAAAATCTCTAAGAGAGTCGCACGTGCACTCACATACACCACCCCATTACACGACCGCTTGACGCGCACTGAGCTAACAGGTGGTGGCGTCTTCTATTTATACCTTTCCGATGATAGCGTGACGTCATAGGCTGGGCTACGTCGTCATGATAATAGCTTCTCACTGCAGTCCACTCAACTGGTGGCTAGTTCGGCCGATCTGCCCAACTAGTGGATGCAGTCTCATAGTTTTTGGAGGATATTAGACGTTTGCCTTGCCGAATTTAGCTACATACCAGGTAAGGAGTAATTATGGCAACTATAATGAAGAAGCAGGGTAATTGTTAATTTATTAAATGAGCATATAGCTCACAGAGACTTTAACAATCATCAAAAACATTTAGTCAATATAGTCTCTTTTCTATGACAGACTTCAATCTACTTTGGAAAGCTTCACAGGAGGCCTCTTGGTCCGTCTGCTGCCGCCTATCTAATCTAATCTAATCTAAAAAAGAGGCATTAAGAAGCAGGGTACATATAAGCCCCAACTGTACCACTGATGGACATTGAATACCTTAGTTACACAGTATTAATAGGCGTATTAAATCTTACTAATTCTGAAAAAATGCTGCCCCAAAAACAGACAGTTTCCTTGTTCCTACATCACGAAACTTCAGCTTTCGCGCCGTACATCCTCGCATGGTAGGTAGTTGCCCCTGGTGCACGTGAAGACGTGCTGATTTGGGGACAGTAATTGTCTGTGTTGTCTGATTGTCGGTTGAGACCACAAACCACGAAGTTCACTTGTACGTATGAATTGATAAACGTATCCCAGTGCATTTCCCGTTTTAGTACCACCGGGACTGGTGGTAGTTTACTCCTTTCTTACTAATTTGTACACATTCTGGTAGAAGTGCTATCAGAGCTTTCATAATAGGATATGGGTTATAATAAGTAGAGTATTACAATGGTTTCTGTAATGTTATATGCAATAGTATGTGTAATGGTCGCTGCCATAGAATCTGTAATTGTCTCTGAAGTGATATCTGCAATGGCATCTGTAATGGTATCTGTAATAATATATGCAATGATATCGGCAATGGTATCTGTAATAATATCTGCAATGGTATCTGCAGTGTCTTAGTAATAGCGAGATGGCACGCCCACAAAACGTGCTCCTCTACACACAGAGCAAACACAAGTTATGCGCTTAAATTTAGAAGCCACCAAATGTTATATTAACATGGCCACAGAGCATCGTGATTTACATGACACACAGCTTGGCCCCTTTACAAATACAACTGCTCCACTGGCAATGCAGCTTCAGGCAGACTGATGTGTAGTATATACTGTATTCCAGTATATTGTAGCGGACTGGATGTAGCGAGTCAACGTTCTTCTAGAACAGTGACGGCAGAGGCATTTGAAAATGACATTGTAGGGGCGGATTCACAATTCAGTCCAATGGACGTGTTTTCTCAATTCAGCACCTAATGTTTTCTTCTCTGTTCTGTCATATAGCAGGATTGTGTGCCAAAAGATGGGCTTCAATGTTAGTCTCTCCCGTAGAGTAAAGGTAAAGTCAACCTTGACTGCACCCTCCCTTGGAAAACCCACAAGCACTGGTTCGTGCCGCAGATATATATAGAGCAACTGGCCCCAGAGGAATAAGTACAGCTGCAGCCGACCACCGGCCTTTAAGAATTATGCAGAATAACAGAAAGTTCAACAACACAGCCCCCTACTCTAAGGTAAGTGCCCCCACAGCAGCTGCGCATACCAAGCAATTAACTGACTCAGTACATATGACACCGCAGAGAACGCTCACCAGGCTTAAAGTTCACTATTTTTCAAATTTTAGGATGGGAAAGATATCCCGGAATGCAATTTTTATGACTTTTTCACCTAAGTTAACATTTTCATTCATTTTTAAGGAAAACTTGACAATTTTAATATTCGTAATGTTAGTCGTCACGTCGGCTGGCTGAGTGTCACTAGTCAAGTTTTGGAGAACGCTTTAAACTTGGATTGAATTGAAGTCCAGAAAGGTTTCTGTGACCTTTTCTGTTGTTTAAACAGATACAGCCACGCATTCAGACGCTGAGTTGGGGGGAAATATTCATGCTCTGAAAATAATTAAAAATATGGAAATAATATAACATACTAAGAGTACAGAACCCTGAGGTATTTGTTCTTGATGCTGTCATTGAGAAAAGAATCACAGTTAGCAGTTAGATAAATCAGACAGTCAGTATGAGTTCACCTCGCATATTAGGTCGAAGACAGAATTTCTGCAGGGTATTGACGTCACTGTTCCACAAGGAAGGTAAAAATAATCAGCTGGGCTTAGAGTTCTGCGGGTAGTTAGTTCAAGCATGATGTTCAATAATTAGAAAATAGACGTTGCAATGACGTATTACTGCTTTGCAAGTTTGATGAAAGAAAGAGTTTCTCAATCAATGTAATACCTGCTACAGATAATACTGTTTTATCTTCTGTTTTCACTTTACTACATCTTTGCGCCTACTTAGACAGCGAAAGAGTACACTACTTCCTAATTAACTAAACTGTTTGAAGAGACATCAGAACTTTCCTACAGAGACAATCGCTAAGTCAGATTATATGATGGTCAACGTTCTAGTAAAACTATTGGTAGACGAACGGTTTTGGTTGCACTGGCACAGCCAATCACTGAGTTCGTTCATAAAATACATTCATTTGTTATCGTGTGCTTACGCCTTTGCAGAGTAGTCGAACGCTGTGAAGTGAAAGCACAGGACAAAAGACTATCGTCCGCAGCGGATTTCACGTCACCCTGACTTCACTTGGCAGTGCGTTAATGTCATTTCAGACTTGACTGACTACTACCATCTACTCTATATTATAATTCTGCTAGCTCCTCGGTTAGCTAGTTAGTTAGTTCGTTAGTTAGTTGTTTAGTTAGTTAGCTAGTTAGTTCGTTAGCTAGTTGGATAGCTGGTTAGCTAGCTAGTTAGTACAGCCGTAATGCTTTCATTAGTATTAGATGGAGGAAAAATTAGGGTACCCTATATACAGTCTTGGGAGGGAACAACGCGAGTCAATTTGTTTATTTATTAAGCTACTGCTGCTGCTCGCAGGTCGTAGGTAGAGGACTTGCTGACTGACATGGAGCATATTGTCGCACAGCGTAAGCAGGATATTGGTCCAAGATATCACTGAAGAACATTAATTCGTTCTACGGAAGTGAGACAGGTTCCAGCAAGTAAAATTTATTGTGATGCTTATACCTTGCAGGAGACAGTCGGACGGACTGCTGCCTCTCAATACAGGCTCAAGTTCCGCCATTAACGTATGCTATTCATAATCCTGGACGGTATTGACTGTGTTATTGTGACAAGAAAGAAAAGTTTATTTAATGCGATAACTGCAAGCCCTTTACGGCCTAAAAGAATAATTGTCAATTGTTCAGCTTGCTCTGCTTCTGCAAAACTAGTCGTTTATCAGTTAGTTTAGGGGTCATCTACAGTATAATAGTGTCATTGTTTACAGTAATGGGAAGATAATAATTCGTATTGTATTTATTGTAGCTATTAAAGAGGTTTTCGATAAATCAAGAATAATGATAGAGCAAGAATGACAGGGAAAAAAATAAGTATTATTCTGATTAAGATGTTATACGAAGGCATAATATTAATAGAAAAGATTCTACTCTTGATACCCACGTTGCTGGCTAAAGTCTATATTTCGAGGCATTGACCAGACGATACTTGTCTCTCCATTCGCCGCAAGTGGAGCTGACTGCATATTGATAAAACCTCAATCAAATTTTTTCCAGTCAACATAGCGACCTGAAGCAAAAAATAAACTGTTCTCGAAGTTCAAAGGAATGCATCAACTGGAAAGAAGCAAGCATACATTAGCACTGGCAAATATATTAAATTACAAAAATTATTTTAGCCAACGTTAGGTTATTTTCGTGACCCAAACTTCAACCATCATCATTCACATTTGATTTCTCGGTAGGAATTAGTGCGTCCTTGCTTATAAACACATTTCCCGAATCCCCGCAAGCGATTTACTTTTTGTTTGAGATCGCTTTGTTGAGTGAAAAAAGAATTCGTCGAAATTTCAACTATTTGTCAACAGTATAACATGCAATTTGGGTGGGCAGCCAAGCATGCTGTGGTCTTCGTTTGAATTTAAAGTGCAACTTTTAAAATGCTGCAAGAGGCCTAAACTCTGAAGCATTCATTACTATCACTCCTAATTTAGCATGTCAGTAGCAGCCGAGCAGTGTACTAACCGTACTACACACATACACCGATACACACAATGCAAGCACACCTACACAGCTACAAGCACAAAAAATATACACACCTACGCACAGAAAACACACACCCACACAGACAACACACATACACACACGAGCCAATGAAGAACAGTCCAGCAATTCATTAAGACCGCGCCGTGAGCAGAATCGTAAAATGCAGGCGAGCGAAGCTCATTCCGCATTACGCGTCGAGCAAGACCGATGACACTGTCCCGCACTGCCACAAAAGTCGGATTTTTCCCTTGGAATTTTACGGTGCCATCTTCATTGACTTTGATGCTGAGATTTTCCTTCTACGTTGATTTGCAGCTTGTCCATTAGCTTGGCAATACGGGCGCATGCGAAATAATTTGTTGCATTCTCTACAATTCAAAAAATAGCTGTTGGCTTATGAGTTGAATAGATAAGAGTAATACCTGCTAATAAAAACAACATTGGTGTTTGGTTGCCATTATTTGTAATTAAGAATATTTTAATAGAAGAAATCAACTATATGACTGTCATTTGGGTAAGCCACGGACGCAAGTAACTTAAACGCTGGCTTATAATTACGTAGACTTCTGTCGACTGTAATGGGTAAGTTAAATCCAAATAGCTTTATCCGTAGACTTAATCTCGCTGCGCGGCATTCTATGGGAGACTGTCATTTTCTTGGAGTAAATAAACTAGCGGGTAAAATAAGAAAACGATATTCCTTTTTTTAAGATAAATGTTAGCCATGTAGAGTAGGTTAATGAATCTTTTGATGGGACCCTTAGGAATGTATTTAACATATTTCTACAAAATTTCAGGACAAACATAACTATATTTAATACATTACAGCAATCTAGCAAACAATAACAAAAATTGAACAGTGCAAAATAAGAGAACGATCGTCTCTAAATAAGTTTTACAAACAAATAACATGGAACAATGGTCCATTTTAGGTTTAGAACAATTAGTATGGAGTACTAAAACCTTTATTTTCAATAACTTTAGCACAGCGACGATTACACATCACAAGTTTCTTACAAAACTCAGGAGTTGTTTTTTCCATTCCTCTTCAATTTTAGTCCACAGATCCTTTACTGTTGATGGTTGTCGTTCTCTTACATTGTCACCATTAATTTTCCATAAATTTTCAATAGGATTAAGGTCCGGGCTTTGGGCAGGCCCCTTCATGACTTCGATATTCTCTTCTGCAAAATATTCCTTCACTTTCTTTGCAGTACGGCACGGGGCATTGTCCTGCATAAAAATTGCTGGCTGGTTTGGCGATGATCGTAGAGATGGGATAACATATTGTTGTACAAGATTGAGATACACATTAGCATTGACAGTTTCTTTAATGGCCACCAACGGTCCAACTCCTTCAGATGAAAACATGCCCCACACCATTACGCTAC